>CM032642.1:4872131-5450097 GCA_019097785.1 Fraxinus excelsior
TGCATAACTGGGCATTTCTTAAATTTTTTTGAACATAAGCAAATGGTAGAATGAAGAGTGACAGCCAAAAAATGTTACAACTACAAGCAAAATAACACCATCAATAGAAAGGTTGAAGCAGCCCGAACGGTTGCCAACAAGTGAATATGCTCCACATTGGAGAACAATTGCCCCCGGTTGATAGGTTTCAAAAACCTTTGTAACAACCTGCAAATCTCATCACAATCCTCAAATCATCAAATCTGAACAAGAAACGTGTCAGAACTAGCTCTAAGTGTCCATTCACGAAAAATTACCATTTTGAAAAGACGGTAGAAACTGGTGTCATCTATTCCATCCTTGAGAGGGACATTTATGGCATAAAATTTGCCTTCTCTTTCTCCCACATCCTTCAAATTTAAATCAAAACATGGATAAAAATTATTTGGAATAAGATGGAGTCTTAGAATAGTTTAAAGGCTATCTCAAAAGATTTTTTTAAGAGATTTCAAGTCCCATCACGAATTACCTTAAAAAGGTACTTGTCCAGTTGCAATGGAAAAAAATCAAATTTGAAATAGCATGTAATTCTCTAAGTTATATTGGCGTCACACTATTGCAATGAGTTGTAACACATGATGAATCTTATATTCTATGATTTGCAATAGGCTAGGGATTTTCTAGAATCTAAAGAAAATATGAAATAAATATTTATCAGGGAAAATAACATTCAAAGATGCCAAAAGTGAATTGGCATATGGTAGAGATAAAAGCATCTTATATGACTTCAGAGAATTTCTAGATATAGTAACAACACTGAAATCTAGCTATCTACCCTGAATAATTTTTTGGGACCAAAAATAATGCACAAGTGATTCTCAAAGCTAGTTCTTTTTTGTCAGCTGGCTGTTTTAGTTAGACCTCATAAAAAGGCATTTCAATATTCTGTAAACAAGGTTGGACAAGCACATTAAAGTTGTTTACAGTAATTGAAATAAATTCATATAAAAACACTTTAGAAATGTTAGAGATATCTACATTCAGGGTTAGTCACCAGATTTAAAATACAGTAAAAGATAGACACATAGCCAACAACATATAGATTACAAATCATTTTCACTAGAGGTTCTCCTCCCGTTTTACAGATCACCTTAAGCAGACGAACCCCTCCGTAATAGCCATCAGTTTGCAGCCAATTCACCTAAACATGAAAAAAAAATGATAAATGAAAATTATCGCCAATAAATAGTATCTATTTTACTCAATCATCATCACAATCAATTCAAGGATCTCATTAACCCAAAGCACAATAAGATACAAATCCCAGACGAATTCGAAATCAAGATCAAGCAAAAAAAAAAACATTAATACAAATTACTTTATGCGTGTATATATATAATGAAAATGCATATATTACCAGGTGAGATAGAGAATTGAATTGGACGAGATCGCGAGTGGGGTGAGGGGCAATGACCAGATCCGTGGAAGGCTCCAAATGCGCAGACGCCTAGAAATTATCCTTGAGCACCGAGAATCTGTAATCGTGGTGGAGATGATAGAGATTAGGGTGAAGAAGATAGAGATTATGGGGAAGAAGAGAGGAGAGGTGGAGACGAGGAGGAAAAAGTTAGGGTTTGATTTCAATTTAAAGTGGTATACTATTTTTTGCAACATTTACGTTGCCACATGATAAGAAAAAAAATTGTAATTTAAACGTTGCGAAAAGCTTTATTTTCCGCAACGTTTAAAAAACATTGCAAAAAATAAATAAATTTCGCAATAATGAAAAAACGTTGCAAAAAGGCAATATTAGCAACATTCATTTAAAAAATATTGCCAAAGGTCAATTTTGTTAAGCAATGCCACATTCACGTATTAGAATGTTGCGATAGACCCTTTTAGCAATATTTAACTACCAAATGTTACCTTTTATGTGTTGCAAATGGTGTTTTTAAGTGTAGTAGCTCCTTATGGTTAGAACCTCTTTCTAATTAAACTGACAAATGGTATTCTTTTCTTTCTTTTTTACAATCTCCTTTTCTTCCTCAACTATGTTTCTACTTAAACTAACAAGAGTATTATTTTCTTTCTTCTTTGTGGTCTCCGTTTCTGGTTATAGGATGGAAAAGATGACTTAGAATATATACTAAAAGACCAGAATGAAGAGATCACTGAAAATATGCGTTTAGAGATAGATCTCATTGATTATTTTTTCTGCACTCTTTAGATGTTTCATAACTGTATTCTATGGATGAAATTATATCTAAACTTACTTCGACGCTAACATTAGCTTTAAAATAACAAAGTCCGTGCATTACATGGACCAAAACTAGTATCAATAAATACATCACATAATTAATTTGTAACTTTTTGTAAGTGAATGATTTTTTTAATATCTCGCTCACATTGATTGGTATAGGAATGAAAGTGAGATAAAGTTGTTTCATTCCAACAGTGTTATATCATTTTTCATGATTTAGTTTTGTTCTTTACAAAATTGAGAATGTCATTTCAATGTAAAACATGCAATAAATAAATCACACATGAAAGGTTCAAGGTCCCTAGATGATGAATCAAAAACATATAAATTTTAAGTCTTCATTGGGGATCCATTTTAGCATGTTGGGCTAGGATGGGGGGAGGGGGTGAAATTGGAATTTGGATGGCACGAGAAAGACTCATAAGTGAGAAATATTAGGTTTGTCACAAAAGGCAATTTGTAATTGTGAGTATTCATAATAAGCAATAAACATTATACAAATCAATAATGCAACATGTAATATTACATGATTCCAAACAAAAGTTGAGAGTTCTATTTTCATAAATAATTGTCTAGTAAGGAGTTATTGAATTTGACAAACGACTCGGATAAACCATTTTTCAATGACAAACACTATTGATTTACAATGCTCATCGAATGCTTGTGATCTAAATTTAACAACATAATCAAGATGAATTATCTTGATTGCGTAATCGAAAAATCAAGCTTTTAATTTTGTGATTGGAGCAAGCAATCTAGTAAAAACCATGTACGTAGTGGAAATTAAGCAGATATATGACCATCTAGTAAATAAATCAATTAAATTAAACACTTATTCCATAAGAGATTGATATGAACTTATGTCTGCTTTATTGCTTATTTACGATGCTGTCAAATTGCTAGATATAAATGAAATAAAAGATAAGTTTTTGCATAGTTGCCAGGAGATACATTATTTATTTAGTTTTAAGTTAATTTTAGCTTTAATTAGAATTCCTTTTTTTTTTTCAATTGATCTACTTGATTTCTTGGTTTTGTTGATAGGAAACAAAATTAAGCAAGTTATCAGCGATAAATTTCAATGATTAAACCTGCATGTATTCCCAATAATGCTGTAAGAGATGTTTCAAATATACAACATATTGTTGATGAAGACATGATCATATGAATAATTATTAATTAGTAAATTGACGCAAGATACAGTAACAAAAAAGCATGAAAGGAATGGGGGATATAGAAAATCCGAAAAGTTATTCATATTATACTCTTGCAGGGCGAAACATGCAAGTATACGAGATCATTGACAAGTAATAGATTTAGTGAGTTCAGAATATCGTTTAGAGAATAAATTTTAATCACATTTACTAGTTTTGTATGAAATTCGAAGTATGTAAACAAATGAGATTTATTCTAATTTCTACCCTCTCTTAAAAGAGAGGCTTAAGGATCACTATTCATTTACATTTTTCACTCACAGATTACTGTTCCATATATGGCCAAAAAATCAAAATTAAAAAAATTGGTCGTCTTTCTTAATTAATTTCATACCAGTATTTATAGAAAAAAATTGCAAACCAACTCAGTGAGGAGAAATCGTCAATTGCAGTTGATATTTTATAAATATCATGTACTGGAGAGACAAACAAATTCTTGGTATATCTTCTAATTCATTATTTCTCTCAAATCTTCTGACTTCTCACTATTTTTCTCTCGCCGTGAAGCTGCAAAACAATCTCGGTTAAGGTTCATATTGTAATTCTAATGGTTATAACGTTTCACTGGAGTGCATAATTTGGTTGTTTACTCATTCTGCTAAACATTTGAATTTAGACTGCTATGCTCTGTTATACTATGCCTTCCGTTTAAGTGTTGCCTTGGGAAGAAAGATATGACTTAACATCTATGTTTTATGTTGAGAGAATTCAACCTTGCATCTTAGCAGAGATTAAACTATTTGTGAATTTGACTGGGTGGTTGCTTTTGTTTTTTGGCTCCCATTTTGTTGTAAATCAAAGATATGCAGAGTTGAGGGAGGAGATGAAGACGGTGGACAAGGAAGATAAGGCCTTGGACCATCAACGTCAGATAGTAAAATTCTATAACAATTGGAATTAGAAGAGAGAATGATTTTGTATTATTGTTAGAACATTAAAAAAAACGGGTGAAGACTCCGTACTATGCGGAGTAACACTCCGCACTGTGAAGGAATGTGCTCTGTTTGTGCGGAGCAATTGCTCCGCACATTATGGAGCAAGTATTGTTTTTTTTTTTCTCCATTCCATACCTACATATTATAAATTTAAAATTTATTTCGTGCCTCCGCACCTGCGAATTCTCTATTTCCTTTTTTCTTTTGCCAAAAAATATTAGAATATTACCCATAATATTTTGTGAAACAATTTTCTTCTCCATTTTATCATGTGACAAATTGTTATGAAGATGTGTTTTTATTGTATGATTTAATGTTTTCCTAATCCTTGATATCTATATATATCTAGACAAATTTGTAATGAGCTAGACATTTTTAAAATATTTGTCATTAAGATGTGTTTTAATAGTAGGATTATCTCTTCTATATAATAAGTGTGTATGAAACGGGAGAAACGGGAATTCTTGTTTTCCATCTACTGCCGTCAGCTCCTGCCGTTAAATTAGGGGTGAAATGAAGTCTTATAATTAGCAATTAAGGCATGCATTTATCTGTCAGCTTAGGAAATGAATAGGCTCGAAACTGTAATGGATGTATAAGTAAGGAGATGGAGAATTACCTGTGCTTCGAGAGAGTTGAAGTGTTTCATTTCCAGCAGCTGACATTTTCTTCTGAGAACTTGAGGTAACTGAAAATCGAAATCGGCAACAATGAATTCAGCTCCACCAGAATCAGCCTGAATTTCGAGTCCTTGACCTTCATGTTCATCTCCAAGTGCTTCCCAACCTCAATCGAAATCGCCAACAACCATCAGCCCATCGACAGCCAGAACAATCACGGCAACAATGAATTCAGCTCCACCAGAATCAGCCTGGATTTCAAGTCCTTGACCTTCCTGTTCATCTCCAAGTGATTCCCAACCTCAATCGAAATCGCCAACAACCATCAGCCCATCGACAGCCACAACAATCACCCCAATGCATACCAACAGCCACTCCATGAAACCACGAACCCATCATCCCCTGCCAAACCACGAAACCATCATTTCCCACCCAAGAAACGGCCCCATCGACACGCCCTGTTTCAACGAAAATGAACCCCGAAATCGCTTCAAAAACCAACGAATAAGAGAGCCCTTGAACTTACCAATCTTTCCCGTCCGTCCGACCGAGCTGCTGCCGATGGTGGAGCCACCGTCGTTGCTTCACCCTTTCCCCAATTTTCCCTCTCCTCCTCTCTGTTGTTTGTATGTTGGACAGAGAGAGAGAGAGGGGGGGTTATGTAATTTTTTTTTTATTTTTTAATTGTGAAATTGCCCCTGAAGCCCAACTTTTGAAAGTTTTTTTATTTCAGTCCCAAAGGTTTCGGTCATTTATGAAACCATCCCTAGAGTTTATGTTTTCCTGCAGTCAGTCCCCCAATGTAGAACATTTTACTTTGAGTCCCTAATTTTTGAAATACAGTTTCGTAAATTTTCAATTAAGCCCTTGAACTTTATTTTGATTATTTTAAGTGTTTATTTTAGTCCCGAAGTTTATTTTATAGACAAAACAATTCCTGAAATTCTTATTTCCCATAGTTAGTCCACAAATTTTGGAAAAGTTTATTTTAGTCCTTAAACTTTTCAATTTCCACTTTTAATAAATCTTCAATTAAGTCCCTAAACTTTGTTTTATCGTTTTAAAACTTTTAAATTTCGAAATACTAATTGAAACTTATTTTCTATTTTGGCTAGACGAAACGTACGAAAAAATAGGAGATTGAAGTTTTCTATCCGCTTTACTATTCACGGAACTCGAGAAAATTGAGGTAAACTTGCCACCATTAATTAGTTTAAATTATAAATGCATGTTTTATGTGAATTTATGTGATTTATATACTTTAATGCATGAACTTTAAAATAGATAGGATTATAATGCTTACGAAAATTGTTTTTTACCGAAAGTTATCCGGAGAAATTTGTGGTGAATGTTTTAGACCACAAACTAATAGAAGAACCTTGTAGATGTCATTTCAATGTATTCTCATCAAAAGCTTGAGGAAAATTAATAACCAAAATCTTGAATTCAATGGACGGAGTAAAATGAATTTGATAATTACAGTATAATGAAGAAATAAGTTAGCGGTACGGTGGAGTCACCGTCGTTGGTTGCCCTCCTTCCCAAATTTTCCCTCTCTTTCTCTCTCTGGTTCGACTATTGAACAGATAGAGAAGGGGAGTGTTATATTTTGTTTTATTTTTATTGTGAAATTGCCCCTGAAGCCCAAGTTTTTAAAGTTTTTTTATTTCAGTCCCAAAGGTTTCGATCATTTAGGAAACCATCCCTGGAGTTTATGTTTCTCTGCAGCCAGTCCCCTAATTTAGAACATTTTACTTTCAGTCTTTAAATTTTGAAATACAGTTTCATAAATTTTCAATTAAGCCCTTGAACTTTATTTTTATTATTTTAAGTATTTATTTTAGTCCCAAAGTTTATGTTATAGACAAAACAACTCCTGAAGTTCTTTTTTCCCACAGTTAGTCCCCAAATTTTGGAAAAGTTTATTTCAGTCCTTAAACTTTTCAATTTCCACTTTTATTAAATTTTCAATTAAGTCCCTAAACTTTATTTTATCATTTTAAAACTTTTATATTTCGAATGCTAATTCAAACTTATTTTCTATTTTGGCTAGACGAAACGTACGAACGAATAGGAGATTGAAGTTTTGTATCCGCTTTACTATTCACGGAACTCGAGAAAATTGAGGTAAAGTTTCCACGATTAATTAGTTTAAATTATAAATGCATGTTTTATGTGAATTTACGTGATTTATATACTTCAATTCGTGAACTTTAAAATAGATAGGATTATAATGCTTGCAAAAATTATTTTTTACCGAAAGTTATCCGAACAAATTTGTGGTGAATGTTTTAGACCACAAAACTAATAGAAGAACCTTGTAGATGTCATTGCAATCTATTCTCATCAAAAGCTTGAGGAAAATTAATAACGAAAATCTTGAATTCAACGGTCGGAGTAAAATGAAGTTGATGATTACAGTGTAATGAAGAAATAAGTTGGGAGTAAATATTAATTCGTAATTATAAAACTATTTGAATCAATACCTTCGTAATGGGACTAAAAATTCTAATAAATGGAAAATGCAAGTACATGAGAATGTTGTGGTGTACTTAATAAAATTTGTAGTGGTAATAGAATTACCATAACTCAAAACTCTGAAAGTCATCTATTATGATATGTGTCTTTACTATTCCGCCATTAGGCCTATCAAACGGTCGAAAAAGGCCCCTGAGCAAACACAGAGAAACGCGTAGCCTAGAGAGGGGACGTAAAAGTCGGTGGGAAGGGATTCTCAACCAATGAATTATGATAAGACGAATTAATGACGTGGCATAAGGAATTTGATATTCCGTCTAAAAATTGACAATAAAAAACAAAAAAATTCATAACATCCAAATTAAAAATTAGTAGAGAAATATTTGAAAATAATTAATTGAGAAATAGTTGATAGTTGCTTAGAATAGGGAATTAAATTTGACAAATAGTTTCAAAAACCTTTTTTCAATGTCAAATTGAAATACGGTTTTGTTAGTTTCCAATTTCATAGTATTTTATCATTCGATTATTTATTTAATTGAGCATATGAAATAACTATAACTTATTTCTTTTATCTTTGCTTGCGTAGAACAGTATCTACCAGTTCAAACAATCATTTCATTCGTTAACATAATGAGAAGTGGTAAGATTCTATAAATAAATTTTAAAAAAAATTAAAAACATAAGATATAAAGTTCTGTGAAATTTAAGCGTGTGAACTATTTTTTGAAGATCATGATAAACAACCTGTAAAGAGAACCCTCTATAGAGATTTACCAGAAGAGAAGAAGGAAGAGATTCGTAGAAAACAAAGAGAAAGATATGCTAAACAAAAAGCATTGAAAAACAACTCCATTCATATAAACGATTTCAATACATCCGATGGTGATCAAACGACTACATCGATTGTTCGATATTCAAACAATGATGTCCAATGTACAGACAACATTCAAGACTTTAGTGTTGTTCAAAAAGCTACAAAGAGACAGCAGAACACTGATGTTCATAGTGATATCGTTGAAAAAGATTCGTCTCGTGAAGTATGTATTCTTCCTGGTGTTGAAGTCTGTATCATTAATACAGAGATAAATTCAAGCACAAATAATGTCTCCGAATCTTCTAATCAACTCTTTATCCAGCAGGTTCTCCTCTAATCATTTTTCTATTTTCTTATTCAACCATCATTCTATTAGTTTCCTCTGAGATTTAGAAATACATTATTCAAATAGGATCCATATGTCGTTCGAGAGGAGTCGAGCTATGATACAAATATGCCGACATCTTCTAGGGGTAAGAAACAAATGTAAAATTAGTTGGTTCTTTGAATTCAGTCATCAAATATTGCTACTATACCAGTAATGTCCTTACTCAGATAATTCAAACAACATGACAAGCTTACTTATGTTGTGTTATTTTCATTTTTTCAACCAAACAAATAGGTGAGTCACATCAAGTTTCTATCGGATTTAGACAATTGATGAAGGTAGTATCATCTGAAGCATATTCTCTGCCATTAGTACCCAACTGCATACATTGTAAAGCAAAGCGATTCCACCATGAAACAACTGGCTTCTGCTGTGCTGATGGAACAATTTCTTTAGCCACAAATGATGTTCCTGATAAGCTTTATTCGTTGTTCACCTCCAACACTGATGAATCTGCACATTTCAGGACATACATTCGAACTTATAATAACAAGTTCGCTTTCACATCCTTCGGAGTGAAATTTGATAAAGATCTTTGTAGGAGAAATAAAGGAATCTATACTTTCAGAACTCAGGGACAGATCTATCACTATATCAATGATTTGATTCCTTCAAATGGTTGCCCTTCTTATCTCCAATTATATTTCTATGATACAGAACATGAATTAGAAAATCGAGTTTATGATTCAAACAGAATGGATCCATCAATTGTAACTCAACTCATTGATATTCTTCGCATTAATCCATATTCTGTTTTTTTTCGCTCTCTTGGTGATTTTTCAAATTTGGAAAATAGAATAATTCATATAAGATCAGATGCTGGCCTAGATCAACTTGTATTCAATGCTCCCACATCTTCACAAGTTGCAGCAATATGGGTAGAAAATGACGGTCAAGATCGACTAAGAGGACGTGACATTTTTGTCTTTAACCATTCTGGTGGAAGTCATATAGTTCAGTACTATTTCGGGTGTTATGATCCATTGCAATATCCATTGTTATTTCCATGTGGCGATGTTGGTTGGCATCAAGGGATTCAAAGGGTCAGTAGAGGAAGGAGATCTACATATAACGAAACAAACCAATCAATAAATCCTGAACAAGCAGAAACCGCAGAGGAATTACTTTCAAGAGAACAACTAGGTTAGATTGCAATATTAATACTCAAAAATTTTATTTAGTATGTACGTCCAACTCAATAACCTTTCATTCACATTCAACTTTTGTAGCATTAAACAGAAGAAGGAAGGACCCAGTTGTTTCATGCCGTGAATATTATTGCTACAAATTGCAAATCAGAGAAAATGTCAGATCAATTCTGCTACTTTCTGGTCGACTATTGCAACAATTTGTAGTAGATATGTACGTTAAGATCGAAACGTCAAGATTGGATTATTTTAGGAAGCAACAACAACATATTCGATCAGAGTTATATCAAGGTATTGTTGATACAATTACGCTTGGGGAAAGAAACGCTTCTAATGTTGGAAAACAGATTATACTGCCTTCATCATTTATTGGAGGTCCAAGAGACATGAGAAAAAGATATATGGAAGCAATGGCTTTAATTCAACGGTACGGCAAACCGGACATTTTCTTAACGATGACATGCAATCCAAACTGGAAAGAAATTACAAATGAACTACATCCACAAGAGGAGGGTCAAAATCGACCTGATTTGGTTGCTCGAGTCTTTCGTGCAAAATTAGAAGAATTAAAGGATCAATTATTCAAGAGGAAAATATTTGGTAAAGTTTCAGCATACGTCTACGTCATAGAGCATCAAAAGAGAGGTCTTCCACATGCGCATTTCTTAATTATCTTACAAAAGGATTGGAAGGTCTATGCGCCAGAATCTTTTGACGAGATCGTATCAGCAGAGATACCTGATAAAAATACAAACTTGCACTTGCATAATGCTGCTGTAAAGCATATGATGCATGGACCATGTGGAGTCTTCAACCCATCAAATGTTTGCATGAAAAAAATGGTCGTTGCAAAAGTAATTACCCAAAGAGTTACGCATCTACTACAACCGTTGGAAATGATTGCTTTCCAATATATAGGCGTTCAAACGATGAAATAGTTGTCAAAGTCAGAGGCAAAAATTTAGATAATCGTTGGGTTGTTCCATATAATCCATATCTGCTTGCAACATTTGACTGTCACATTAATGTTGAGATTTGTTCTACGATAAAAGCAGTCAAATATCTTTATAAATACATTTATAAAGGTCATGATCGTGTTGCGTTCAACTTGATTTCTGAACAGCAAAATCAACAAGTTGATGAAATCCAACAATTCCAATCAGCCCGATGGATTGCTCCCCCTGAAGCTATGTAGAGGATATATGGCTTTACTATTAATGAAATGTACCCAGCAGTGTATATTTTACATTTACATCTGCAAGATCAACACCCAGTGACTTTTCGAGCAAATGACGATCTAAACAATGTTGTTAACTTAGATCGTTCTAGAAAATCGATGTTAACACAGTTCTTTGCATTAAATCGAGCAGACGAGAATGCAAAAACATTATTGTATAAAGAATTTCCAGAATATTATGTTTGGAGCCAACAGAACAAGGATTGGACTCCTCGAAAAAAAAATCGTTATAGGCCGTATTGTTACAGCAAATCCATTTGAAGGCGAGAGATATTATCTGCGGATAATGCTAAACCATGTAAGAGGACCTTCGTCGTTTGAAAATCTTAGGACAGTTGATGGTGTTGTGGCCCCAACATTTCGCGAAGCAGCAACATTGCATGGGTTGCTACAGAGAGACAGCAGCTTAGAAGATTGTTTAAACGAAGCAACTCTATATCAGATGCCTTCAAATTTGAGACGGTTATTTGCAACAATATTGGTTTATTGTAATCCAACCAATCCAAGGGAGCTTTGGGAACGTTTTGAGCAAGATATGTCAGTTGATTTCAAATCAACAGAAGATATTATATCAAATGTAAGAACCCAAGTATTGAGGTCAATCTCTTTTACAATTGAATCAATGGGGAAAGACATTAATTCCTACAATCTTCTTGATGAGGACATTTGCTTCGATGAAGATGAATATAAATCTAGAGAAATCGATGACGAATTGGCTGTTGAAATTCCAGAAACGGATATCGCTGCATCACAATCTCTTAATAGTGAACAACAACATGCCTATAATGCAGTACTGGAAAAAGTATTTGCAAACCAAAATGCTGCATTCTTTGTAGATGGCCCAGGTGGGACAGGAAAACATTCATGTACAAAGCACTTCTCGCAACAGTACGATCAAGAAAATTAGTAGCACTTGCAACTGCTTCATCAGGTGTTGCAGCATCTATTCTTCCGGGAGGTCGAACAGCACACTCACGCTTTAAGCTTCCACTTGATACTGACGAAAGAAGCACATGCTGTGTCAGCAAACAAAGTGCACTGGCAAACCTACTACGTGCAGCAAAATTAATAATTTGGGATGAGGCTCCCATGACGAGAAAACAACACATAGAAGCATTAGATAAAATGCTACGAGATATCAATGATTCAGATGTGGCATTCGGTGGCAAGGTCGTTGTTTTCGGTGGAGATTTTCGACAAGTTCTACCTGTCGTTCGTAAAGGAACAAGACAACAACAAGTAAATTCCAGTTTGGTTTATTCGTATTTGTGGCCTACATTGATTAAATTCCGATTAAAAGAAAATATGCGAGCAAGACTAGATCCAGATTTTTCAGATTATGTGTTACAAACAGAAAATGGAATGCCGCCAAATACAATCGATGAAACCATAAAAATACCGAATAGGATGCTTGTTCCCTATGATGATGACAGCACTTCTTTAGATAATTTGATACAAGATGTTTTCCACGATGTTCATGAATATTCAATAAATATTTCGTCTATGATGAATCGGGCCATATTAACACCGAAGAACGGTTATGTTGATGAAATAAATGCATTGTTGATTAATAGGTTCCCAGGTGAAATACATCGATATTACAGTTTCGATGAGACAACAGATGCATCTGAACAATCAGTTATGGAAGATTTCTTAAATACTCTAACCCCAAACGGTCTTCCGCCACACGAATTATTGCTGAAGAAAAACTGTCCCATAATGCTCCTTAGAAACATTAATCCTTTAGAAGGCCTATGCAATGGAACCCGTTTGATTTGTCGGGATTTTGATCGAAATGTCATAGATGCAGAAATTGCAGTTGGACACCGTATTGGAAAAAGAGTATTCATTCCAAGGATACCGTTTTTACCAAATGTTGAAGAAAATAGTGGTTTTCCATTCAAACGAACTCAATTCCCTATAAGATTAAGTTTCGCAATGACTATAAATAAGTCACAAGGCCAGACATTGGATTATGTTGGGATTTATTTACCTCAACCTGTTTTTTCACATGGTCAGTTATATGTGGCTTTATCGAGGGCAAAGACAGCATCTACGGTGAGGATTCTTATACTACCACTGTCCATAGAACAACGTGAAAAGAACACCACAAAAAATATTGTGTTCACGGAATTACTTACATTATCATGTTTGAATTAATGTTATTCAGGTAACTACATTTCATTCTACACTCTCAATTCATTGTGTACTACAGTATTTTTCTCCATATACATCCAATATATTCATTCATTTAATTAAAAGCCTTCATCAATCATTTTAGCACTTTATGAATTCAATTCAAACGGAGATTTGTTACACTCACAAATCTGATATTTTTGTATCAGAAAACGGAAAAATATGGACGGTGCACACATCAATAAAGGATATCACTCCCTTGCTAGCTACTATTTTTGGTGAAGTAGCAGAACACGCACTTGGTTGTTCAGCAGTAGAATTGATGGAACATGCTGGAGAGGTCACTCTTTAATTTTTCATTAAAAATTACATTACATTACAACCATTATTTAAAAATCATATTTAGAATGAGTTGTAGGTATTAATTATGTAAACATATCACAAAAATTTTTTTGCAGAAAATCTACATATTTCCAAGGTACGATTGCAGAGAAATTATCCGAAAAAATCTGGACCCTTCAACTTTTTGTAGATCGCAGACAAAACTTAAACAATGAAAAAATATAAGCACTAGTTCACGTCTCTCTTGTTGAAACAGTGTCAAGTGAGGAAAATGCTGCATCGTCATCTTAGAAACTAAATTATCTCAAAGACCGTTCATAAAACTATTGAGCTAAATTTTTTTATTGATAATGATCAATCCATGCATTCTATTAATGCTCTTCTTTTTAATTATTCACGTGTATTATTTATAAATTATCAACAGTTAGAAATTTTTTTCATTACTAACAGCAAATTCTCGTCTCCACCTGAACAAACAAAACATGCACCTAACAAAAGTTCATTGCACGTTGCTTACGTGACTAGTAATAAAACTCCTCCTATATAAGAAGTGTAGTATGAACTCGAACGCTTGCACTATCTTCATTGAATTTTCTTGTTTTCCATCTACCACCGTTAACTGCCCAGTGTGTATGAAACGGAGAGTATGTAACGGAAACTGCTCAGTGTGTATGAAAGGGAGATGAAGATGGTTAACTGTAATCAGAAATTAAGGATGTTAAGTATAGCAATTAAGGCATCCATTTATCTTCAGCTTATGAATCCAAGAGGTTTGAAACTGTAAGGCATCCATTTATCTTCAGCTTATGAACCCAAGAGGTTTTGAAACTTTAATGGAAGTATAAGTCTAAGATAATTGGCAATTACCTGTAATTCCATAGACGATAGCAATTTACACTTTCAGCAACGGATATTAGCCTGATAAACGGTGATTCCACGAAATCTGCACTGAAAATCACATTTTGCCTAAAACCCAACTGCAATTGACGTCCAGGCAATGCGCCAATTCGCATCCACCATCATTCATCCTGAACTAAACCACGAAACCACAATTTGCAACCCACACAAATTTTTGACACCATTGACAGCCACACCCATCACCCCAAATCTACAACCGACAAACCAACTCCACCCAAACTCTCGACAACCCCCTGTTTCCACCTTAGATCACCCAAAACCAGGCTCCTCAATAAGACCAAGAACAATGAAGACCCATGAACTTACCCACATTTCCCGACCAACTGTATTTTTTTCCCAGCCAGAATAGAAACACCAAGGGAAAACCGAACCACAATTCCAATACCTCTCCGGACAGTATAATAATATATCCTCTCCCAGGCCACCTCCACCAATAACCACTTAGCTACCGGCAAGCCACCAACAAAGAAACGCAACGTTGGTGACACTGATCTTTCCCTAATGCTGGCCGACGGTGAGTCAACCTTCGTTGGGTCATGTTCCGTTCATATCCCAGATTTCCCCGTCCTCCTCCTACAATATAAAATGTTCGATATTTAGAGAAAGAGGGGAGTTTATTTCAATTTTGATCGCAAATTCCCATAGAAGAGCCCACACAATTTTGAAAGTTTTTTTTTTTGAAATTTAAAATCAATACGTTTGAGGTAAATTAAGGGTTTATTAACTTAATTTAGTCCTCTAATTATAAACAACACATTTTTTTTTTTTTTTTTTTTTTTTTTTAATTAATATTTCAATTTCATAACGCATTTCTAATTGCTCTACAGCCCACATGCACACTTTTTAAATTTTTATTATTTTTAATTTTAAGGCTGAAACTGAATAATTTATTACCTGGAGCAGATGGAGCAATAATTTACGCTTGGTCTTGAAATAAAGTGGCACAAAGCAGAACCTCCAATTGCTCTTTACGTCCATGGCTTGAACCATACCGCCGCAGTAAGGACACGCCCCCGGCGCCGGTTGCCTACTGATTACTCTCTGATCCTCGTCACAAACAAAAACCAAACACATCTTCTCCGATTGATTTCTTGGTATTCTCTCAGCTTTCGATACTGAATTGATAAGATCAGAACGATTTTATCCGATTTTCAGATTATGCGAATGATGTATAGTTGTTTATATATAGAGAGGATTATTGATTGGGATTCTAGAATTGACCGGTGTGGTCTGGATTGAGGAATTCATGATATTTGGTCTAAGTTCGAATTTACAGCTAATGGCATTGACATAATAGGAACATTTCGTCTATTAAGGAGGATTCCCCAAATACCTGAAATATAGACAGATCACCATCGCAAACGATGACTCTCCCATCCCAAAATCCACCCCAATCAGCTTCAA
This sequence comes from Fraxinus excelsior, assembly GCA_019097785.1. NCBI lineage: Eukaryota > Viridiplantae > Streptophyta > Magnoliopsida > Lamiales > Oleaceae > Fraxinus > Fraxinus excelsior. The sequence continues at coordinate 4,888,008 of CM032642.1, forward strand.
TAACCAACAAAGAAGAGGACCCATGAGCTTGCACACCTTTCCCGACCATTTTTCAGCCGTGATACCACCGGAAAATCTCCCAAAATCCACCCCAATCAGCTTCAATAACCAACAAAGAAGGGGACCCATGACCTTACCCACCTTTTCCGACCATTTTTGAGCCGTAATACCACCGGAAAATCTGCATCCCTAACCCATTAACCGACGGTCGCCTTCCGTGTCTTCTCTCCTCTCTGGTTCGATTATTAGAGAGAGAGGGGAGTATGTTTAAGTTTTGATCGAAAAATTGCCCATGAAGCCCAATTTTGAAAATTTGTTTGATTTCAGTCCCAAAAGTTTTTGTTTTACTTAAGTTATTCCTCTAATTTAGAACAATTTACTTTTAGTCCTTGAATTTATAATTTCAGTTTCATAAATTTTCAATTAAGCCCCTGAACTTTATTTCTATTATTTTTATTATTTATTTCAGTCCTAAAGTTTCTTTTATAGACAAACTATTTCCTGAAGTTCTTATTTCCCACATTTAGTCCACAAAATTTTTGAAAAAGTCTATTTCAGTCGTTAAACTTTTCAATTTCCATTTTCAATAAATTTTCAATTAAGTCTCTAAACTTTATTTAATCATTTTAAAAGTTTAGAATTTCGAAATACTAATTCAATCTTATTTTTTATTTTGGCTAGACGAAACGTACGAACGAATAAGAGATTGAGGTTTTCTATCCGCTTTACTATTCACGGAACTCGAGAAAATTGAGGTAAACTTTCCACCATTAATTAGTTTAAATTATAAATGCATGTTTTATGTGAATTTACGTGATTTATATACTTTAATGCATGAACTTTAAAATAGATAGGATTATAATGCTTACGAAAATTGTTTTTCACCGAAAGTTATCCGGTACTGTTTGTATTTAATTTTTGGGATTGGGGGTTGTGATTTCACACCCAAAGGTTTCGGTCATTTATGGAACTATCCCTAGAGTTTATGTTTTTCTGCAGTCAGTCCCATAATTTAGAACATTTTACTTTCAGTCTTTAAATTTTCAAATACAGTTTCATAAATTTCCAATTAAGCCCTTGAACTTTATTTTTATTATTTTAAGTATTTATTTTAGTCCCAAGGTTTATGTTATAGACAAAACAACTCCTGAAGTTCTTATTTCCCACAGTTAGTCCACAAATTTTGAAAAAGTTTATTTCAGTCCTTAAACTTTTCAATTTCTTCTTTTCATAAATTTCCAATTAAATCCGTAAACTTTATTTTATCATTTTGAAACTTTTAAATTCCGAAATACTAATTCAAACTTATTTTCTATTTTGGCTAGATGAAACGTACGAACGAACGAATAGGAGATTGAGGTTTTCTATCCACTTCACTATTCACGGAACTCGAGAAAATTGAGGTAAACTTTCCACCATTAATTAGTTTAAATTATAAATGCATGTTTTATGTGAATTTACGTGATTTATATACTTTAATGCATGAACGTTAAAATAGATAGGATTAAAATGCTTACGAAAATTGTTTTTCACCGAAAGTTATCCGGACAAATTTGTCGTGAATGTTTAGACCACAAAACTAATAGAAGAACCTTGTAGATGTCATTGCAATCTATTCTCATCAAAAACTTGAGGAAAATTAATAACCAAAATCTTGAATTCAACAGTCGGAGTAAAATGAATTTGATGATTACAGTGTAATGAAGAAATAAGTGCGGGGTAAATATTAATTCGTAATTATAAAACTATTTGAATTAATACCTTCGTAATGGGACTAAAAATTCTAATAAATGGAAAATGCAAGTACATGAGAATATTGTGGTGTACTTAATTAAATTTGTAGTGGTAATAGAATTACCCTAACTCAAAACTCTCAAAGTCATCTATTCTGATATGTGTCTTTAATATTCTGCCATTAGGCCTATCAAACGGTCCAAAAAGGTCCCTGAGCAAACACAGAGAAACACGTAATCTAGAGAGGGGACGTAAAAGCCGATGGGAAGGATTCTCAACCAATGAATTATGATAAGACGAATTAATGACGTGGCATAAGGAATTTGACGTTCTGCCTAAAAAATAACAATAAAAAACAAAAAAATTCATAACATCCAAATTAAAAATTAGTAGAGAAATATTTTAAAATAATTAGTTGAGAAATAGTTGATATTTGCTTCGAATAGGGAATTAAATTTGGCAAATAGTTTTAAAAACATTTTTTGAATCTCAAATTGAAATATGGTTTTGTTAGTTTCCGATTTCATAGTATTTTATCATTTGATTATTTATTTAATTGAGAATATGAAATAACTATAACTTATTTCTTTCATCTTTGCTTACGTAGATCAGTATCTACCAGTTCAAACAATCATTTCCTTCGTTAACATAATGAGAAGTGGTAAGATTCTGTAAATAATTTTTTAAAAAAAATTACAAACATAAAATATAAAGTTATGTGAAATTTAAGCGTGTGAACTATTTTTTGAAGATCATAATAAACAACCTGTAAAGAGAATCCTCTATAGAGATTTACCAGAAGAGAAAAAGGAGGAGATTCGTAGAAAACAAAGAGAAAGATATGCTAAACAAAAAGCATCGAAAAAGAACTCCATTCATATAAATGATTTCAATACATCCGGTGGTGATCAACCACAAATAATGTCTCCGAATCTTCTAATCAACTCTTTATCCAGCAGGTTCTGCTCTAATCATTTTTCTATTTTCTTATTCAACCATTATTCTATTAGTTTCCTCTGAGATTTTGGAATATATTATACAAATAGGATCCATATGTCGTTCGAGAGGAGTCGAGCTATGATACAAATATGCCGACATCTTCTAGGGGTAAGAAACAAATGTAAAATTAGTTGGTTCTTTGAATTCAGTCATCAAATATTGCTATTGTATAAGTAATGTCCTTACTCAGATAATTCAAACAACATGACAAGCTTGCTTATGTTGCGTTATTTTCATTTTTCAACCAAATAGGTGAGTCACATCAAGTTTCTATCGGATTTAGACAATTGATGAAGGTAGTACCATCTGAAACATATTCTCTACCATTAGTACCCAGCTGCATACATTGTAAAGCAAAGCGATTCCACCATGAAACAACTGGCTTCTGCTGTGCTGATGGAACAATTTCTTTAGCCACAAATGATGTTCCTGATAAGCTTTATTCGTTGTTCACCTCCAACACAGATGAATCTGCACATTTCAGGACATACATTCGAACTTATAATAACAAGTTCGCTTTCACATCCTTCGGAGTGAAATTTGATAAAGATCTTTGTAGGAGAAATAAAGGAATCTATACTTTCAGAACTCAGGGACAGATCTATCACTATATCAATGATTTGATTTCTTCAAATGGTTGCCCTTCTTATCTCCAGTTGTATTTCTATGATACAGAACATGAATTAGAAAATCGCGTTTATGATTCAAACAGAATGGATCCATCAATTGTAACTCAACTCATCGATATTCTTCGCATTAATCCATATTCTGTTTTTTTTCGCTCTCTTGGTGATTTTCCAAATTTGGAAAATAGAATAATTCATATAAGATCAGATGCTGGCCTAGATCAACGTGTATTCAATGCTCCCACATCTTCACAAGTTGCAGCAATATGGGTAGAAAATGACGGTCAAGATCAACTAAGAGGACGTGACATTTTTGTCTTTAACCATTCTGGTGGAAGTCATATAGTTCAGTACTATTTCGGGTGTTATGATCCATTGCAATATCCATTGTTATTTTCATGTGGGGATGTTGGTTGGCATCAAGGGATTCAAAGGGTCAGTAGAGGAAGAAGATCTACATATAACGAAACAAACCAATCAATAAATCCTGAACAATCAAAGACCGCAGAGGAATTACTCGCAAGAGAACAACTAGGTTAGATTGCAATATTAATACTCAAAAATTTCATTTAGTATGTACGTCCAACTCAATAACCTTTCATTTACATTCAACTTTTGTAGCATTAAACAGAAGAAGGAAGAACCCAGTTGTTTCATGCCGTGAATATTATTGCTACAAATTGCAAATCAGGGAAAATGCCAGATCAATTCTGCTACTTTCTGGTCGACTATTGCAACAATTTGTAGTAGATATGTACGTTAAGATCGAGACGTCAAGATTGGATTATTTTAGGAAGCAGCAACAACATATTCGATCAGAGTTATATCAAGGTATTGTTGATACAATTACGCTTGGGGAAAGAAACGCTTCTAATGTTGGAAAATGGATTATACTGCCTTCATCATTTATTGGAGGTCCAGAGACATGAGAAAAAGATATGTGGAAGCAATGGCTTTAGTTCAACGCTACGGCAAATCGGACATTTTTTTAACGATGACATGCAATCCAAACTGGAAAGAAATTACAAATGAACTAAATCCACAAGAGGAGGGTCAGAATCGACCTAATTTGTTGCTCGAGTCTTTCGTGCAAAATTAGAAGAATTAAAGGATCAATTATTCAAGAGGAAAATATTTGGTAAAGTCTCGGCATATGTCTACGTCATTGAGCATCAAAAGAGAGGTCTTCCACATGCGCATTTCTTAATTATCTTACAAAAGGATTGGAAAGTCTATGCGCCAGAATCTTTTGACGAGATCGTATCAGCAGAGATACCTGATAAAAATACAAACTTGCACTTGCATAATGCTGTTGTAAAACATATGATGCATGGACCATGTGGAGTCTTCAACCCATCAAATGTTTGCATGAAAAAAAATGGTCGTTGCAAAAGTAATTACCCAAAGAATTACGCATCTGCTACAACCATTGGAAATGATTGCTTTCCAATATATAGGCGTTCGAACGATGGAATAGTTGTCAAAGTCAGAGGCAAAAATTTAGATAATCGTTGGGTTGTTCCATATAATCCATATCCGCTTGCAACATTTGACTGTCACATTAATGTCGAGATTTGTTCTACGATAAAAGCAGTCAAATATCTTTATAAATACATTTATAAAGGACATGATCGAGTTGCGTTCAACTTGATTTCTGAACAACGCAATCAATAAGTTGATGAAATCCAACAATTCCAATCAGCCCGATGGATTGCTCCCCCTGAAGCTATGTGGAGGATATATGGCTTTACTATTAATGAAATGTACCTAGCAGTGTATAGTTTATATTTACATCTGGAAGATCAACACCCAGTGACTTTCCGAGCAAATGATGATCTAAACAATGTTGTTAACTTAGATCGTTCTAGAAAATCGATGTTAACACAGTTCTTTGCATTAAATCGAGTAGACGAGAACGCAAAAACATTATTGTATAAAGAATTTCCAGAATATTATGTTTGGAACCAACAAAACAAGGATTGGACTCCTCGGAAAAAAAAACCGTTATAGGCCGTATTGTTACAGCAAATCCATTTGAAGGCGAGAGGTATTATCTACGAATATTGCTAAACCATGTAAGAGGACCTTTGTCGTTTGAAAATCTTAGGACAGTTGATGGTGTTGTGGCCCCAACATTTCGCGAAGCAGCAACATTGCATGGGTTGCTACAGAGAGACAGCAGCTTAGAAGATTGTTTAAATGAAGCAACTCTATATCAGATGCCTTCAACTTTGAGACGGTTATTTGCAACAATATTGGTTTATTGTAATCCAACCAATCCAAGGGAGCTTTGGGAACGTTTTGAGCAAGATATGTCAGTTGATTTCAAAACAACAGAAGATACAATATCAAATGTAAGAACCCAAGTATTGAGGTCAATCTCTTTTACAATTGAATCAATGGGGAAAGACATTAATTCCTACAATCTTCTTGATGAGGACATTTGCTTCGATGAAGAGGAATATAAATCTAGAGGAATCGATGACGAATTGGCTGTTGAAATTCCAGAAACGGATATCGCTGCATCATAATCTCTTAATAGTGAACAACAACATGCCTACAATGCAGTACTAGAAAAAGTATTTGCAAACCAAAATGCTGCATTCTTTGTAGATGGCCCAGGTGGGACGGGAAAAACATTCATGTACAAAGCACTTCTCGCAACAGTACGATCAAGAAAATTAGTAGCACTTGCAACTGCTTCATCAGGTGTTGCTGCATCTATTCTTCCGGGAGGTCGAACAGCACACTCACGCTTTAAGCTTCCACTTGATACTGACGAAAGAAGCACATGTTGTGTCAGCAAACAAAGTGCACTGGCAAACCTACTACGTGCAGCAAAATTAATAATTTGGGATGAGGCTCCCATGACGAGAAAACAACACATAGAAGCATTTGATAAAATGCTACGAGATATCAATGATTCAGATGTAGTATTCGGTGGCAAGGTTGTTGTTTTCGGTGGAGATTTTCGACAAGTTCTGCCTGTCGTTCGTAAAGGAACAAGACAACAACAAGTAAATTCCAGTTTGGTTTATTCGTATTTGTGGCCTACATTGATTAAGTTCCAATTAAAAGAAAATATGCGAGCAAGACTAGATCCAGATTTTTCAGAATATGTGTTAGAAACGGGAAATGGAATGCCGCCAAATACAATCAATGAAACCATAAAAATACCAAATAGGATGCTTGTTCCATATGATGATGATATCACTTCTTTAGATAATTTGATACAAGATGTTTTCCACGACGTTCATGAATATTCAATAAATATTTCATCTATGATGAATCGGGCCATATTAACACCGAAGAACGGTTATGTTGATGAAATAAATGCATTGTTGATTCATAGGTTTCCAGGTGAAATACATCGATATTACAGCTTCGATGAGACAACAGATGCATCTGAACAATCGGTTATGGAAGATTTCTTAAATACTCTAACCCCAAACGGACTTCCGCCACACGAATTATTACTAAAGAAAAACTGTCCCATAATGCTCCTTAGAAACATTAATCCTTCAGAAGGCCTATGCAATGGAACCCGTTTGATTTGTCGGGGTTTTGATCGAAATGTCATAGATGCAGAAATTGCAGTTGGACACCATATTGGAAAAGTGTATTCATTCCAAGGATACCGTTTTTACCAAATGTTGAAGAAAATAGTGGTTTTCCATTCAAACGAACTCAGTTCCCTATAAGATTAAGTTTCGCAATGACTATAAATAAGTCACAAGGCCAGACATTGGATTATGTTGGGATTTATTTACCTCAACCTGTTTTTTCACATGGTCAATTATATGTGGCTTTATCGAGGGCAAAGACAGCATCTGCGGTCAGGATTCTTATACGACCACTATCCACAGAACAACGTGAAAAGAACACCACAAAAAATATTGTGTTCACGGAATTACTTACATTATCATGTTTGAATTAATGTTATTCAGGTAACTACATTTCATTGTATGCTCTCAATTTATTGTGTATTATAGTATTTTTCTCCATATATATCTAATATTCAATCATTTAATTAAAACTCTTCAACAGTTGTTTTAGTAGTTTATGAATTTAAACTAAGATTTGTTACACTTACAAATCTGATATTTTTGTATCAGAAAACGGAAAAAATGTGGACGGTGCACACATCAATAAAAGATATCACTCCAAATACAAAAAACTGGAAGATTAAGATGATCGTTGCGGAAAAGTCACCTAAGCGAACAAGCCAACGCACAACGGTGAAGTACCAAAATTTGACATTAATTGATGAACAGGTATGATATTTGTTAGCCTATATTATGTTTCCAATTATCAACATCCTCTGAAATCAGAGGTTCTTAAATTATATCGTATTACATAAAAATATTAACTACATTGTACTTATTTAACTCTCTTTTCAAAACATATTTTGTGTAAAAAAAAAATGATATTTAAATCATTTAAAAAATTCAATACAGCAAAACAATCAACATAACTTTATACAATACATTATTAATCACAATTACTTTTATTCATCTTATAGGGTAATCGAGTGCAGGCGGCAATGTTCGGCGCTGATATTGACCCCCGAACCGACACTTTACAAATTTTACACTCATATTATATTATCAATGCATATGTCAAACCAGTAGATCCGAAATACAAAATTGGAGAATACAAATATCAGTGGATTCTGAACTCAAGAACAATAATAGAAGATATTCCACACAACGAAGACAAAATAGATATCCTGAAATATGAGATCGTCCCATTCAAAGATTTAGAGGCTCATAGAGGGTCGATTGGAGAAATAGGTAATTTAATTTAAATTTCATTACAAATTTCTTATCAATATAAATTAACATTTCATATTTAAAATATTTAGCTATTTTAGCGTTGCGATAAAAATTAACCCAACTAAAGAGGTAACGACGACATTTGGACCAACAACAATTCAAGAGATATATGTTGTCGATGAAAGGTAAAAAAATCTTATAACTTCTCTCTCCTTTCCAATATTAATTCAAGAATATTTTATTAATACTTTTAGTAATTTCAATTTTGTAGCTTGAACCCAATATGTTTGACCATGTGGGGTCGATTCGTCCAAGAAGAATGTCAGAAAATATCAGATATTATTGAAGATAAGCCAATAATACTTGGAACAAAAATATCTGTTGGATCATATAACGGTATTTACAATAATAACGAATGTGGCATATTTTTCCATATTGCACATACTTGTACTAACACGAATCTAAATTTCAACAAAGGTTTGTCTCTCTCATCACGCCCGTCAAGTACCTTTATAATCAATCCCCTTCGTCCTCAGGCAACTGCAATGAAACAATGGTAATTCTCGACAATTAAAAAGAAGATATTAATGCATTAATATCAAACATAATCATATGATGTATGTAATTTATATATATATTCCATTTCCTAGCATCATTCTTCTTTTCTGAATCTCAAGGGCGGAGAATAATCATTCGATAATCAAAACTATCATTGCAAGATCTTTCACATACCCATCTACAACACTTTCGTCTGTTGGTATTCGAGAAATAGTGAAGATTTGTGATGTGGCAGATTTGATTAAGGGCTTACAACCCACAGCGGTAAATATTATTTTATTACCAATTCATCATAAAATTCACGCAAACATTCATTCTAAAAATTTGTTATGATTTAATATAGAAAACAAAAATCTGGATAAAGGCGAAGGTAAATGTCAATGAGTTTGCTCAAGTATTTTATTACATGTCATGTGTTGCTTGTAATAGAGGAACTGGATATAAATACAATGAAACATTCATTTGTATATATTGCAAAAGTCAAGGGATCAGCCAACCGCGGTATGCATCTTACAATTTTCATTTCGAATTCATATCTTATTTCATTTACAATTTAACAACATTGAAATACTAATTAATATATCCAACGCATTTAAAGTGCAAGAGCATATGTCGAACTGAACGACAACACTGGAAAGTTAGCAGCTACTTTGTTTGGTGAAATAGCGGAACAGACACTTGGTTGTTCAGCAGTTCAATTGATGGAACACATTGGGGAGGTATCTCTTTAATTTTTTTTTTCTACAAACAGTTATTTAAGATATTATATATAAATGAGTTTTATATTAATTATGTAAACCTATACAAAATTTCATTTGCAGGAAAATCAACAATATGTTAAAAGCGTTGCAGAGAAATTATCAAAAAAAATATGGAACCTTCAACTTTTGGTAGATCCAGAAAAATTGAACGAGAAAAAATATAAACATTTCAATGTCCTCTCTGTTGAAGCAGTGCAAGATGAGGAAAATGCAGGATCGTCATCTCAGAATCAAGATTATCTCAAACACAATTCAGAAAGCTATTGACATATGTTTATTCGAACGACCATTCCATAGATTCCACTCGCGCTCTTCTTTTAATATATCACTTGTAATTATTTATCAATGACATCGACTCTTATTTAATTATCCACAAAAATTACATCTTTATTAATAAAATATTTTCTCACGAGAAAACACATTACATGAACTAAGCAAACGTGCATTGCACGTTACATTTACCTAGTATGTTAAAAAATGTGTATTGATTATTAATTACTAAGAAAATATTTTTTAAATAAAAAAAAAAAAACATACATGCGGAAGTCTCCGCACGCGGAGGCCGATTCACCACTATTCCCTAACTGGTTTAATATCTACTGTTGATAAATATCTCCTTAATAAAACTACACAGGAAATCTCACGGTCACTTCTACATCTCTGTCTTTCTCGAACCCTGATTCAGTTGCCATAGAATCCTTCTCATCCACCTCCATCGCTTGCCACAGCCACACCCCACCCACCCCACCTCCATCGCCTGCGAGCACCAGAACTTTCTGCAGATTAACATGGTAATATACAAATCAGCATATAAAGGGAAAAAAGAGGGACAAAGCAGATATTTAGAGGATATGGAGCGCAAAAGGCAAAGAGAAGAAGACTGTTGAGAAAGCACGTTTTTTTCTATTTGGGCTAATGGGTCTCTCAAGAAATTCATGGATTTGATTTTTCTTTTGAGAAAGCCATTCAAGAAATTGATGAAAAGGGGGAAGAATTTACAAACCTATTTTTGAAGAAATTGGTGACAAGAGGAAGAAATTACAAACTCATTTTTGAAGCACAAAGGCAAGTTGATTCATACCCATAAATCATAATACTTTTTTTCCTTTGCTCTTGTATTTAATCTTCTTTTCTTGACCTAAATATTTGATTGATTTTTGTTTGTTTTTTTTTTTTTCATTTGATTTTGGTGTATTGGTTTGCTTCTAAAAGCGTGAAAATGGCTATACTGGTATTCGTGGTTGAATTCCCTTTTGTGTTTTTTTTAGTTATTTTCTTCAGTTGAGTCAACATAATACCCATTGTCTATCATTGTGGATTCAATTAAAATACTGCATAGTGCAAGGATGGTAATGATGGAACCATTTATGTTTAATTATGCTTATGAACATGTTATTACTCTTAATCGAGTAATGATAAAGTTTCCTTTTTATTCCTCTTTTAAATCTATATTGTTGGTTATGGTTAAAATCTAAGTGGGGTGTTATTGAGTTAAATGTTTCATTAGTCATTTAAATTATATGGGTGCTGCTGGTAATTGAAGGTTGCTACTATTTATTTCTCTTAATGCTCCACAATTCTCTTTAATGTTTTCAGCTTATCTGAATCCAAAAATCTTTTTTTATTTTCTTATGTTTTCCTTCTAGGACTTTAATGGGTATTCTAGATGACTATTTTAATTGCTACTATTCAAAAGAGATGTTAGAATCTCAGGTAATTGTTATACACTGTCTTCTTCTTGCCAACTCCTTCATTAGATTCATTTCAAATATGAGTTTCCCTCTCGCCGTGAAGCTGCAAAACAATCTCGAGTAAGGTTCATATTGTAATTGTAATGGTTATATCATTTCACTAGAGTGCATAATTCGGTTGTTTACTCATTCTGCTAAACATTTTACCCAGCGTTGATGTAATTTGGATTTTTGTTTAGCCCAATGATTTTAACTACCTCAGTTTCCATGTTTTTGTGCTTATGCGTATTATTTGTCCAACTGTAAAACCACACTGGATTGAATTTAGACTTCTATGCTCCGTTTGTTATACTATGCCTTCAGTTTAAGTTTTTTCTTGGGAAGAAAAATCTGACTTAACATCTATGTTTTATGCTGAGGGGTGCTACCCCCGCGACCTGACTGGTCATGTTGATCCTCATCGGGGGTGTTGCCCCGAACCCCCACGAAGGACTCTCCCAGTACAGAAGCTGTGTAATGGCCACATGATGACTGGAGGAATGTTTTTGCAATCTTTCACAACTCATTTAAAAACTTTTAGTCATGTCACCTGAAGTACTTGTCAATGCCGGTGTTCCATGCTGCAGGTAATAATTTAATATGGTATCTTATAGGTTTGGATAGCCTTAACCTATCTTGAAGCCATTTTGTGAAACTATATTTTCTATTCAATCACTTATAACAATGCATTCTTGATATTTTCTTTTATTTACGTTTTACGTCATTTTAATGAATGATGGAATTGTTCTTACTGTTATGCTAGACTTTCAATAAGAAAATATATATTGTAGTTGCAATCTTCTTAGTACTAATTAGTTTCATTAATAGGTTTTATATTCTATTCTTTTATGAAGAACAATATTCATGTTCAATCAACGCACATATCTCCGATCTATCCTTAATATTGAACACGTTAACAATCGCTTAAATATCTCAACCCGTACATTGCACAAGCAGAGACTAGTAATCCAATAAATATTGAAAAATTAAGGTTTATATCAAATTATGGAGGATTGCATTGAATTAGAGTCTGTCTATTGTTGTCTATTTCAATTCTACATTATGTAATTTATTTTCATTCATACATTCTTGACAATAGATAAAACTAAAGTATTTAACTTTCTTTTTCAAGATAAATTAATTCTACTATAATCATTCTCAAGTCTATTTCTAGTACGAATTTGAATAATTAGAACACATTAAATCAGATAATCTATATAATTGCGCACGTTATATTGTTCATATTCATATCTATTGTTTATGTGTTAATCTTGTTGCGCTCTAAACTTATTATGAATCGCTCAACCCTACAACAAATAACTAATTATTTAATTAGTGATCAAGTAATTAAATAATACAATATGAATACAAAATTAATCAAGAACTTAAAAAATACTAAATTATTAGTATTGTATTAAAATAAATAAATAACATGATTCATTTTCATCTAATACAAAAATGGATTTAACTTAGGATGATTTATATAAATTATAAGAAAAATGTTATTTGGATCATGAAATAATGAATGAAAAATATTGATTGTCAAGTCCAAGGATGAAATCTTCATTTTCTTGATATAATTGGCTTTCAATTCTTGTTAGGTTTTGATCTTCTTTTTCAAAATATGTAAATTTGCCTCTTATTCTTGATGAATTTTATGATATGGATGTGTATTAAGAAGCTAGGGAAAGTTCTCCAAAATTTAGCCTAAGTTTTGAATTTTTAGAGGAACACAATTCAAGTCAAAACCGTGTTGATTTCCAATCCAATTAAAATTTTGACTTAAAATCAAAAGTGAACTCGATCCCTAGATTATGTATGCTTATATACACCAGCCTCTGAGCTGAGCGTGCCACATATGTTGTTGGCTCCTTGTCGGGTACGTCGGCTTTTGATTCGTGTGCGCCCTCTTCATTTCCAATTTCTTGCAATTCAGTCCCCATATTTAATACTTGTTCAAATTTAGTCATTTCTTCATATAATATTGGTCCTTTGACTTCTATTTTCATCCAATTGAATAGGGATGACAAAAAACCCATTAAACTTGATACCTACAAAGTCCTACCTCGAATTGAATGTGTATTACTCACTTAAACGGGTACTCGGGGCGGGTCGGGACAAAGAATGCTGACCTGATGTGAGTATGAGAAATATGTTACCCGACTGTGGACTTACCCCATTTATGATTCAATTAATAAAAAATATGAATAATACTTACACAAATACCCTATATTTTGGGGTAGTTTTGAAAAAAAAACATGATAAACTTGGATTAAGTGGTAATTAAGTAAAATTTAAAATACAAAATACACTCAAACATTAAACCTTACGGCATCAACGTAAACTAACCTCCAAATTGGAAAAAAAGGGAAAATTGGAAGGAGAAAGATGAAATCATCCACAAACTGGTTCATTATTCAAAGTTTTGGAAAAAGATCAAGGTTATTTCAATATTGAAAGCTTTGGAAAAAATCGAGAAACAAAATTACATGTTTTTTTTTGTGTTTTTGACTCCTTGTTCAATTAGTTCCCAATTTTGTCAGTTTAAGATTGTTTAGTATTCTCTTTGCATAGATTATGAAAATAACAAATGTAATTATCAATTTTCAGCTAAATAATCTCTCACTTACAAATTCTAATCATCATTGTTCATTGTCTAATTGGATTTCTAATTGGATTTCGTGATTAGGTTTAGTTTAAACCTTTTAGTGTAAATAATTAACATTTATAAAGTTTCTTTTTGATGATTTTGTTATTGTTTTTGGAAACATGTTTGAAAATAACATTATTGAACTTTAGAGGAAATGGATTGTGTCAATACATATGAAAAAGTAGTTTTGAATCAGTTAAATAATTTATGCATGCAAGGTGTTTGACAAAAGGAGAATGTGATTTCTGTCACTTTTTCAGAAAAAGGCACAATATATCATTGTAGTAATTAACTGGATGCATACATTTGCATGTTTGGAAATTTGAACATATTAATTCAAGCCCTGTTTTATGGTAATACATATGAAAAAAAAAAACTTTAAATTAATTAAATTATTGATTCATGCAACGTGTTTGACAAAAGGAGAATGTGATATGAAAAAGTGACATTCTGTCAATTTTCTAAAAAAAAGGCATAGTATATCATTGGGGCAATTAACTAGATGCATACGTGTACATTTTTTGAACATACTAATTCAAGCCATGTTTTATAGTAATACATATTAAAAAGAAAACTTTGAATCAATTAAATCATTGATGCGTGCAAGGTATTTGACAAAAGGAGAATGTGAATTATGTCACTTTTCTTAATAAAAGTCACACTATCTCATTGGAATAATTACTAGATGCATACGTGTGCGTTTTGGTAATTTGAATGTACACATTCAAGCCTTGTTTTATGTTAGTACATATGATAAAGAAAATCTTGAATCAATTACATTCATATATACAAAATGTTTGCTTAATGAAAATGTAAATTCTGTCAATTTTCTCAAAAAAAGTTACAGTCTCATTAAAACAACTAACTAGACGCATATTACTCCGTCACTTTTTTTCAAAACAAAAAAAAAAAAAAAAATTCTTTCACACAATTTTTTTGAAATCTTATTGTAGGTAAGAATACAATCAATGTCTTCATTTGTTATGGAGACAAATGAACATAAGATAATGAATGTACTAGTGAGAAAATGACTCGAATTGTTGTACCAATTGATTGAACGTACAACCACCTTAAGTACATGATATTTTCTATGATGAAACTAAGTACATCAATACAAAGAATAAAAATGCAATATAGAGTGAAGAAAAACCTACCTTTTATTTGGAGCCCAAGAGGAAGGATAAAGATCTTGCAAAAAGTCACGAAACTAAATTCGTTAATAATATACAATGTTTGGAGGTTACTGATTTCGAAAAAAATGATATGATGCAACTGCACGTTTGTGAAGCTGTAACTGATAATTCAGAAATTACCTAGTATGGAAGAAATTGCTATTGTTGTATAGATTGTATATCGAGAGTTGAAGAAACGACGAATGAAAGAGGAAGTGATATCATTTAAATAGTCACTATGGATGGAATTTCAAAAGATAAAGTGTTCAGGAACAAGACATTGGTTAAGAGAAGTATTTTGATATATGTGATACATAATAACTTTCAATACAAAGTAAGTAAGTCGGATAAGAAAGAATATGTGTTGAAGTGTATTGCTAATAAGTGTAAATGGACTTTTAGATCTTCAAGACTTGGTGGAATAGATATGTTCGAGGTAAGATATATTAAAATGATCATATATGTTCAAATAACATCATTTTAGAAGATCATTATCAAGCAACCAGCTCAATAGTAGGAGAATTCATCATGTACAAGTATATCTCAATAAAAACAACATATACTCATGCAAACATTATAATGACATGATACATACATATGTAGTGTCTATGAGTTATGAGAAAGTTTGGAGATCTAACGAGAAAATATTGGAATTGGTGAGAGGAGAACCCACGTATTCATATGAAAAGCTTCCGGAATACTTGTACATGATAGAACAAACAAATCTTGGATCAGTTACTAAAATAGAGATATATGAGGACAACAAATTCAAATACCTCTTCATGGCATTAGGAACATCTATTCAAAGGTGGAAATATTGTAGACCAGTTGTTGTAATAGATGCCACATTTTTAAAATGCAACTATGGCGGAACACTTTTCACAGTATATACGCAAGATGCCAACAACAATATCTTCATATTAGCATTTGGAATTGGTGATTTAGAAACTAATGATTCATGAGAGTGGTTCTTAATTATGTTAAAAGAAACTTATGGTTAACGAAAAAGATTGTGTATAATTTCAGATGGACATGCAAGCATAAAAAATGCAATTTTCAAAGTGTATGAGAATGCAATGCATGGTCTTTGTTCCTATCACTTGTTAAAGAACTTAAGGTTGTCTTTTGGTTGGAAGAAAAATGGAAAAAATATTGCAGGACATTTCAACAGGGTTGTAAGAGTATATTCTAAGAATGATTTTGAGTTCTATATGAAATAACTTGATGAAATCAATACGGGGATTCGATCACATTTGGTATGTTACATTGTTAACTTCTATAATAATCGATATCACTTTTTAAACAAAGAGTAACATAATGTCACTTTTTGTTTAAAATGTTTGTAAGTGTTGATAAAACAAAATTTTGTTAAAAGTGAGTTTAAAAAGTGAGAGAAAGTCACTTTTTCTGTTTTCGATTAAATAAATATTAATATTTTGAATCTTCTTTGTACAAAAAGATATTGGTCATAAGAAATGGTCAATAGCTTTCATAACAAACAATATATTTTCTGCAATGACTTCAAATGTAGTTAAATCAGTAAATTCGGTAACAAAAGCTACAAAAGTTGTCCAATAGTGGCTTTATTGGAATCGTTAAGATACTTGTTACAACAATGGTTTGTGAAGCATATAAATGATACATGGGCAACCGTCACAACCCTTGCCACCAAACAAGAGAAAAATTAAGAGAAAAGTCCGTGGAGTTGAAGAAAATGAAAGTAAAAAACTATAAACATGCTGTTTTGTTGTTATTGTATGTCAGTATTTCTATCATAACATGATTTGCAACCTCTATTTAGATTGAATTTTCACTTTAAATATTCCTTTAATATGAAATAGCGACAAATTTATTGATAGAGTATTTTGTTGTATCATTCACACGGATATCAACTTCAAGTTCAATATTGTACCAAATTAATGATGGTTGTGCCTTATTTTTTGTTGAATATGGAAGAAAGAACATGCACATGCAACCAATTCTAAGCGGGCAAGATTCTATGTGCACACGCACTTTCGGTTATAGCAAAAATAAAGGGAGATTCATATTCATATTGTTCGGTATATTATACAATAGATATGTATATTCAAACCTATAACGGAACAATTTTTCCACTTGGAGATAATAATGACTAGAATGTACCGGATGAGGTAAAAGTAAGAGTAGTCTTGGCTCCTAATCCAAAATAAAAATCCGAAAGACTTGAAGAAAAAGGATACCATCAAAACGAGAGAAAATCCAAAGTGCAAAATGTGGAACATGGGGGAATAATTGCCACAATCGTAGATCATGTCAAAATTCAACAAGTGTGAAAAAGAAACCACAAAAGAAACGGAATTTGAAAGTTATATGAAACTAGATTATTTGATATTTTTTGGTTTAGAATTTTTTCAATTCAAACATTCTAAGCAAAATGTCAATTCTGGAGTTTATTTTGTATGTGACTTTATTAAAAAAAGTGACGATGGATTTTGATGGAGATGACTTTCTTAAAAGATGATTTGTTATGTGTATGTTTATGTGACAATGGATATTATACTTCATTGACACTGGATCCACGGTTAGAATCATTGTTTCTTAATAAATTGACCAGGTTCCAGCATCCTTCGCTCTGCCTTTCAACATGAATATAAAATATCAAACTACCACAACCAGTGACATAATGTCACTTTTTGTTTGAAAAAAAGTGACGCGGTGTTTTAGTTAAAAATGTGACATTAACTTTTTTGACATGTTAAAAGCTAGCATGTTAAAAGCTTTAAACATGTTTTATTTAGGTAATATATTACAATTCTTTAACATGTCTTGCTAAACCAGATGATGTAGTATACTTTGACCTCGAAGTAGTAGGATAGGTTCGATCTGGATTATGCCAAATGACAAACAAACGACTAGTATATTAAAAAAAAAGTGACAATGTCACCGTTTTAATTGGACATTTTATTAAAAAGGTCACATTACGTCACTTTTTGTTCTACAAGCTGCTAGCATGTTAGAAACTACAAACATGTTATAGGTAGATACTAGTGTTAATATTGATCAGCTACATCACCAACTTCCCTGATCCATTGATATTGTAATGAAAACATGTTCAAAACTTCAAAAATTAACAAGTGAAACTGTCCTGCCACTATTAATATTGTCACTTTTTTGTCCAATAAATCATCACATACATCAACTACCAACCAATTTATGTACATCCACAAAATATTTTAACTAAATCAGTCATTACATAACAAGACATGTCCGCTTCTTCAAAATCACCTTCTTCACTATCACGTCAACATATTACTAACCAGTCTCCTTTTGACATCCATTCATTCTCTGTATCATAATTCTCATCTTCCTTCGTCTTTCCGTAGGCGTATAATTGAGCTGCCAAGTTTCTTCTAACATGTGAAATGTTAAATGTTTTTGGCATTTCATTTAACTTTCTGTTCATGAAGTACTGGACATACTTAGTTACATATATTCCACGGTCTCCACTGCATGCAAAAAAGAAAAGGAATTTAGACAATTAAATACCCGAATGTCAAATGAAAACAAAAAACATCTTTAGAACCATTTTTACAACAAATGGTTTCAAAGCATCTTATTTCGAAAAATGCATTTTCTCTCAAAGAAGCCAATATGAAAAAGAAGATGAGGAATTATATCAGAAAATGGTTTAACAACCTCAATTACTAAAGCTTTCCTCACAATCTTGTGATACGAATTATATACATTAAGGCACATATGTTGGATGTCAAAATGCTAGCTAATCCAATGGACTGAATTTGACATTCTCATTGGCAAAGCACATGGTCAACAAGTCTCCAACTTGTATTACACGACATATACAAAGCTTGATAACACATGAAAGAAGAGAAGTCTATTTTTTTAGAGTATACTTGGAAAAATTCAGCATACATCCATCTCATTTGGCTATCAAATGGAAAGTCTATGGTTGTAGCATTTATGCTTACATCCTCTCCATACTTTAACATCTTTCTCAAGTAATAGATACACACATCGACATGCTACACAAAAAAGGGAAAAATTACAAAATCAACATTGTACTAAAAATTATATAAAAGAATCACCAACAAACAAACTAACTTACCGTGTCTTCAAGACATTCATCTGGAATAAACAATTCATACCACCACTGTTTCGTAGATACAGAAATATCACCAAAGTAGAAGCAAGGATTTATTATAGAATTTTCCTCATTGAAATGTTTTTGCCTACATCAAATAATGCAAAAAGTCACATGAAATGTCACTTTACTTGAAAAAACTCACAAATAACAATTATTGGTAACAACTTACTTATTTTTTTTTTTTTATCAATCCCTTCATGAACCAAAGCTCAAAAGCATCAACATCATTTGCCATCGGACGACCCATACCAACTGGGAATGCAAAAGTGCCTTTTACAATATGTTTCTTAGTCTCCGATGTAGAATCATATTCATTGACCCAATGAGACTGAAGAAGCGCTACTTGTTTCTTTTGTCTCTTCAACGGCATGTCTCTGGTAACGTCATTATCAATATCAATAGTTTTAAAAATTTCCTTTTCCCTTCCAGTTTCAGCTTCAAGCACTTCAATTCTGCCTTCATCAGTTGGTAATGTAACATGTTGGAACATGAACAATAACAAAAATACAAATGTCAAATTCTATTAATGTAAAAACAAACATAAGGTATGAGAAGAAAATATAATAAAATGAAAATACAAGTACTCGATTTTTTGCTAAACTACGAACAACAATATCAGCAACTCTTAACCAATTATCTTCATGAAATTTTATTTCATCATTCAAATGATTTATCACTTTCTTCAATTCTCTTGTCACTATTTATGATTTCCTTGTCACACTTTTCCACTGCCTTGTCACTTTTTCTGACAGGCACCTCAACATTTTTTCTCCACCACTCCTTTCAAACTCTATCCCTAAAGAAAAACTAGGGAAATCATTAAATACATTGTCTGGTTCATCGGGTAAGCTCTCCACACCACCCTACAATAAAAGTCACAAAGTTACAAGAAAAAGTCACAAAGATACTCAAAAGTGACAAAAACTCAACAAAAAGTGACAAATATAAATTTTAAACTCAAAAATTCTTAAGTACCTTCATTGGTTATTCATTAACAACTAGCATCTTATCTACTTCGCGTTCCAAATTTTGTAGACGCTTCATTAATTCTTCATTCGTTTTCATCCTTTCTTCAACACGTTTTAGACTGTCTACCATTGGGTTTGATTGAATTTTAATTTCGATATCTGAAATGAGTTTTAAAATTAGATCATTTGATTGAACAACTTTTAGTTCAATCTCAGACAGTCGTCTAAAGAGTTCTTCATTCAATTGTTGGACTTTCTGACAATTCAATTAGTGATCAATCAATTGAAAAGAACGATAATAAGGGTTCATCTCATCCTAACATATCGAAATTACAAGAAATAATATTTAAATGAAAAGATATAACCTGAATTTTTGATAAATTGAGAAGATGAAAATGAAAATGAATCTTGAATCTCTTCAATGGTTCCTTGATAAATCTCCACTTGCGTGTTTTTTTTTTTTTTTGTCCAAAAATTAGATTTGAATCTTCACTTGATTGAATTCTTGCAACTCCTCTTTAATCCTCTTACAAAAATTAGGAATTATCCTCATTTGACGATAATAATTGATGAATGTTGGAGTATAATATATACATTAGAGCTCCCCCATATGTCTTCTGTTGTTTTCTATTTGTAGGAGTCGAAAATTGGTTGAAAATCATGTTCAAATTGATTTCCAAAAGAGTTCTAATCAAATAAGTTGTCTTCGCGCCCGAATTTTTTGCTCTCTGCACAACAGTTCGTATTTTGGCCATAACTTTATCTTCTGATATCCGATTAATACGATTCAAAGTGAGTTGGAAAAATAACTCAAATAAATACAACTTTGGTAGAAATATAAGTTTTCCAATTCTGACTTTACTGTTACAAAATTCAATTTCAATATTTGATTAAAAATCTGGAATATAACTTGTGCAATTGGAAATTGATTTCGATCACATTCCATTCCTTTTTGAGTTCTAATTCCATCTAATTATCTCATAAAAATCTTTCAAGTATCATCTTTTGGTTCGAATCAACTATTGAATATTTTCAATTTGGTTCTCAAACTTTGAGTTTTGCCATTTTCGCTTTCAAATTTTGTTATACAGGCGCTATTACTATTTTAAAGGAAGCTATAAACGACACCTTAGTTTCAAGCTCGCACTTATACAAAACTGTTAAAGTCTAAATTAAAACATTTTCAAACACATTGTCTCAAAATTCCAAAATGAGCCAAAAATTCACATTACAGGAATAACAATCCCACATTACAAGACATGTGAAGTCTATTAAATTAAAAAAACAAAAAAACTAAACATCATGGGCAAACTAATTACTACAACATTCAAATTTGTCATCATCTAATCATATGCAAAAAATTGTATTGGACAGTGCTTAGAGAGTTTCATATATGTGCATTGTTTTCATTTTTATTTGTTTTTGATATATTGATACTCATCTACCCAAAGTATAGTAGCATTTGTGGTCCAAAAATATATATAAACAAACGGGAAAATGAAATTATCACCAAGCATTACCCACAAAAGATAGAACAAATTTCAAGTATTATTATCATACTAAAACATAAAAAAAATGTTGCTACCTTGGGTTTATAAAAGGATGAAGAGATTTTGTTCCTCTTCTTAGAGGATGGCTCTTCATCAAGATTTCTTTGCCTCTTCGAGCCACTTTTTTTCAGCCATTGCAGAAATACGAGTTAATAATTGGAATCGAAATCAGATTTTTGATTTTCGCATTTCGGATCTAGGGTTTCGGCTATTTGGGATTTAGGATCGAAATAAGAATAAGATAACGAAATTGAATAGATACGAAGAAGAAATCGGTGGAAAATGGTCGAAAATGGAAATTTATAGTTGGATTTTGCTCGTAGATAAGAAATCGATGGAAAATAGGTCGGATTTTGGCCTCTGGATGATTTATTCGAACTCGAACGGATACGAAGGGAAGATGAAAAAGAAATCGATGGAAAATAAGTTGGAAATAGAGATTTACAGTCGAATTTTGTTCGGATATGCAGATTTTTTCGACTTCGCCTATGAAGATTTGGAGCTATGAATGGGGGAGGATATTACATTTCTGAGTAGAAGGGTGGATTATGTAGTTTGGGCTTGTACATGTTGGGCTTTGATTTTACAAATTGGACGTAATTAATACTTCATTAAAATATTTAATTAGTTTAAAGGTATTAATCAAAACACTGTAATAAAAAAAGGTATATGGCCTAATTTCCTCAATAATATATGGGAAGAATTCATAAATCAGGGTTTAAGTTTCAACAATTTAAAATTCAGGTTTTAAGTTTAAAAATACAAAAATCTTGTATTTAGCTAATTAATTAAAAATATTTGTTATTTAAATATAATAAATTCAATAAATTAATCTATTAAATATACAGTTTACCAATGAAATATCATAAGGACACACTTATATGTAATTTGGTCACAATGACCTAATTAATTAATCAAAAATTAATTTTCGATCACAAATCAAAAATTTTATAGCTTACATATTACTTCTCAAACACAAATCAAAATTTCATAGGTCACATGTTATTCATCGGTAACTAATCGAAGATTTTATTGGTCACAACTCATTTATTCATTACAAATCAATAACAACTTATCAAATTATTGGTCATGGCTTATTTTTTGGTCACAAATCAAGAATTTTACAGGTTACAAATCGAAAATTTTATAAGTCATAAATTATTTTTCGATCACAAAATCAAAATTTTTATTGGTCACAACTCAATTATTACTTAATAAATTGTGAGTAACGGTCACAATTTTTAGATCACGTATTTTTTATTTGTAAAAAATTAACCAATTATTGATCACAATAAACCAAATAATTGGTCACGGACACCCACCCCATCTCATCCTACCCACGACCATCGACCACCACTACCACACATAGCATCGTCGTCAAACATTTGCAGCCACCACCTCAAAACTGCCTCCAACAACAACACCGCCATTGTCGCCGTCAAAACCACCATTACCACCTTAAACAAATCAATACCACTGCCAACGTCGCCACCAAAACCACTACCACCACCATTGCAAACAAATCACACATGGCAGAAAAACACCACAACTACTACGTCACGCCAGATCCACCACCACCACCTCACCTCCACTGCATAGCCACCAAATAGAGATCCACCATTAGCAACAGATCCACCACCACAACCATTTATCCTCCAAAGCATAGCTACCAAATCTCCATCCACCATCAAATCCAAAAATAAAAAAAAAATCCCAAACGTGTCACCACCGTCTACTAAAATCGGGGATTTCTTCTAACATCGACACCCACAGAAACAACTCAACCACTATGCGAAAAATCCCCAAACCACCGCACCACCACCACTACCATACCAACTAGAAACAGATGCAGAAGAGGAAAAAAGGCAATGTCGCTGCCGGGGCTCACATAGCCAGTTGCGAGGTCGCAACATAAGAGCGACGATGCTGCTATAGCAGTTGCAAGGGCGATGCCGTTCACCCAATTTTTTGACGAATTGCAACTTCGCTCGCTGCTCACAATGAGAGGACAGAGAAAGAGAGACGACAGAAAGAGAGAGGGCAGAAAGTGAGTTAAGGTTTTAATATTAATATATTTATTAAAATATAAAATTATTACATGATTTTTGAATAATTAAACTTTCAACCTGAGTCTTGAAAATCAATCTTTAAATACCTGATTTATTTTTTATTTTTATTTTTTTGTAATTTCCTCCGTATGTATCCCACTCCCAGGCGCGGCAACCCAAACTCATCCCATTGATCCCAAAATGGCCCATTTAGCCCAAGCCCAAAAGAAGACCAAAAATGACCCCCAGGCCCCAAGGCATTAGGCACGTTTATTCATTCATAATTCATTTATAATCAGATTGAGAATTTGAGAGAGGCGACGACAAAGTGAAAAGTACGACCAAACATAAAAACAATCTGTATTGCCAAAAGTCAAGCCTCCCATGCAAGTTAAAACTTCATGATTTGGCCTAGAAAATCAGCTGGCTAACAATATGTCAATATCATTATCAATATAGCTGTGGCCACTGAATTTTTTGGGGGACGCCCGCTAAATTGTGCGTTGGGGGCTACTAATATTGTTCTTATTCCTAAGGTCGACTCTCCAAACAGTTTTGCAAAGCTTCGGCCTATCGGTCTTTGCTCGGTGGTATACAAAATTCTATCCAAAATTATGGTCGCGAGAATGGCCCCGTTACTTGACAGAATAGTTTCTCGAGAACAGTCTGCATTTATTCAGGGCAGGAGTATTTTTGACAATATATCTATTGCTCAGGATATGGTGCATAATCTTCCTAAAAAGGTGAGAGGTGGAAACACGCTATTAAAGATCGACATGGCCAAAGCATACGATAGAGGCAATTGGCGATTCCTTCTGGAATGTTTAAGGAGGCTGGGCTTTTCAGACCAATGGAGAAATCTTGTTTTTAATTGCATTTCTTCTCCATTCTACTCTATCATGCTTAATGGCAAAACAAGGGGTTTTTTCAAGCCATCAAGAGGATTACATCAAGGTGATCCATTGTCACCATATTTGTTTATTTTGGCGCAAGAACTTTTGTCAAGAATGATCAACCAAGCATTTATAAGAAATCAGGTCCAACCATTTCACTCTGGAGGCATATTGGTTAGTCATTTATTTTACGCCGATGACTTGCTTATTTTTGCCAATGGACGAAAAAAGTCGATCGTTAATCTCCTTGATGTTATTAAAACTTATGAAGTGATGTTAGGACAACAGGCAAATCCCTTGAAATCTTGTATGTTCTTTTCCAAATATACCACAGATATTCGTAAAAGGAAGTTATTGTCTGTGTCGGGATTTAAAAAAGGGGGCTTACCTTGTACATACCTGGGTGTCCCTCTCTACAATGGAAGATTATTGAAGACTATGTTTGAACCTATGATGGCAAAAATACAGAAGAAGCTAGCTGGTTGGAAGGGGCAACTCCTTTCTTTTGGGGGAAAAATTACCTTGATCAAACATGTTCTGAGCAGTATGCCTCGACATATGCTTTCGGTCATTAATCTGCCTAAAGGTATCCACAATGAACTGAACCGTATTTTCTCATCTTTTCTCTGGAATACAGCTGATGGCTCTAGGAAAAGGAAATGGGTTGCCTAGAGGAATATTTGTTATCCTGAGGAAGATGGTGGTTTGGGTATTCGTGATTTTGGTGAGGTGCAGCAAGCATTATTTATGAGATTTGCATGGAAATTGATGGTCGGGAATTCCTTCTGGGTTGATTATTTTCGATCTAAATATATGAAGAACAAACCTGTGGCTTTGCTGAAAAGTTATCCTACACATTCTCGTTTCTGGAAGGGAGTGATATCAGTCTTGCCTATTGTGTTACAAAACACATTTTGCCGTGTTCGAGATGGATTTGTAACTTTTGGTATGATAACTAGACTGGGTCCCAAAGTCTCGTTGAAGCAGGCTTGGAAGTAAGGGAACCACAACTACGAATCAAAGATCTGATGGGGGCAAATGGTAAGTGGATTGGAAGTCGGCTTAGGGAGTTAATGGGTGAAAATCAAGCTGCCGCAATTGAATGTGTGCATCTTAAATTCTATGACAACCAGGATCAATATATATGGAAGTCCAATAAAGATGGCTCTTTCTCCACTAAAACAACGTGGGAATTATTTCGTGAAAAGGGGACTACTTGTCCATGGAAAAGATGGCTGTGGCAACAAAATGTACCTCAAAGAATTTCATTTGTTTCTTGGAGAGCCCTTCGACAATGCTTAGCAGTAGATGAGGCGGTCCAAAATATTGGGATTCCTCTTGCCTCTAAATGCAACTGTTGTGCTCAACCTTCGGTGGAAACCATTGATCACCTATTATGCACTGGGGAATTAGCAAAGAAAGTCTGGGTTTATTTTGCATCCCATTTCAAATATATCTCTTCCTAATGTTACTACTTGGAAAGGCATGATGAATTTATGGGGTAAACATGTCTCCAATTCTTCACAGGTGGGATTACTGCGCTGCATCACACCACTTATCATTACATGGAACCTATGGAAGATGAGATGTGATACCCGTATGGAAGGACACCCGTCCTCTTGGCAGAACAAAACTACACTATCACAGATTTCTACTTTGATCATCAAGGTCCGAAAAATTTCTGTTCGTGATATCTCTTGTCTGCAATCTTTAAACTATCCCATAACTGATGCGAAACAGGTCAGGCCACGACTTATCAGCTGGAAGAAACCAGAAGGCGATCGAATCAAATTAAATATAGATGGTGCATCAAGGGGTAACCCAGGTCCAGCCGGTGGAGGTGGGGTTTTACATGACAGTAAAGGGATTTTATGGGCTGATTTTTCTCGCCATTATGGATCCTTCACTAACATGGAAGCTGAAACCTGTGCCCTCCTTGATGACCTTCGACTGTGCAGAGAATTTAATCTGAGGAACATTACCGTGGAAACAGATTCTAAAGTCGTGGTAGAGTGGCTTCAAAAAGGAGCCTGCACTCTTTGGTGGTTATGGGAGTTTTGGGACGAAATTCTAGAACTTATGTGTAATAAATGCTCAGGTTCACCATGTGTTCCGAGAGGTGAATATGGCGGCTGATTTCCTTGCAAAGAAGGGCAGCGATGGTTCAGCTATTGACTTGTTTTTTGGCGATGAGGCTCCAGATTTACTTAAGAGGGATTTTGTACACGGATAGTTGTGAATTACCGTACCTTAGACGTTGATGTGTAATGAGTAGAATGGTTTTTCTGTAATCTCGGCTTTCCTCAGCCATTTGTGAGGTTTTTAAATAAAATTCCAGTTTATTTTAAAATATATATATATATATATATATATATATCATTATCACAGAAGTGTGAATTAGATTATAAACAGGTATATCAATGCTGGAATTTGGGAGAGAATTTAATGCTATAAAGAAAGAAAGATACAAAGTGAAAGAATAAAAATGAAAATATGTAACCAAAGGCAACCGAGTGATGCTTAATTAACTTGACTAGACTGTGGTAGAGGAAATTTCAAATCAGCTTTGACATTTCCCAGAGTGAGCATTAAAAAAAATCAGGAAAAAAGGAGAAAAAAAAGAGGTTAAACGAGCAGTAAACAGGGCACCCGCCTTGCCTCGACCCGCCCCGTCCCCCCTTAAACATGTATGGGGAAGGGACGGCCCGGCCCGGCCCCATTGCCATCCCTACAATTGAATCAAATCTTTCTTCCATCATCAATATTAAGTTTGAATAAATTATTGGAATTATGAAATTTAGTCCTAAAAATCGATCTTCTTCTGAATTTACATATCTAAACCCTATTTATTTCTTCATGGGTTCATGTAAATAAATATCTTCAAAAATATTTATCTAAAGTTCGTTGTCATAAATGTATCTTTAAAAAAAAATACAGAAGCAAAAGAAACTTCAGTATATCCTCATCTAAGCATCAATGTAAGAGACTCAAATACATCTTCTTCACAAGGAATGACGAGTCCCATGTCATGATCAAACCCGAATTCTTCTTCTGCACGTTGGAGAAGAATCTGAAATTCAGGTCTTGTCAAAAACGAGATTGGAACGATATATCTAGTTCTGTGTTGTCCAACGTATACTGCAAAGTGACCTTTTGGCACGTCGAGAGGAAGCCCTTCTTCGTCGTACCCTTGTATCTTCCCCAAGCTCGAGCACCGCTTTACGATCTTTTTTAGAACTGTTGTTTGCGACAGCTTGTTTGATTTTCTGATAGCCATTTTTGGAGAAGAAAAATGAGAAGAAATAAAGGGCTGATTAATTTTTTTTGTTTAGAGTAGTAGAAAGTGAGTTTTAAGGGTGTGGTGGGAATGAATAGGGGTGCAAAAGGGGTATATAAAGTGGGAATTTAGGGGGTGGTGGAGGTAGGGTGGGGATGAGATAGAGATGAAACAATGGCATGTGGGGGCAAAGGATATGGCACAAGTATTTTGGGGCAGTTTGTTTAGCTCAAAACCACAGTGGAACCATAGCCATTTGGTTTACAAAGTCTTGTTTCCTTTGGTTAGAAGGTGGACCCATTTTAAGTCTCTTAAAAGAAAATATTATTTATTTCTCTTTATATTTTTTCTTACTGTTATAGAGAAACTCCCTCATAATTTAGATGTATTTGTTAAGAAGACCTAAGAAGGTGAGAAATTGAATAATAGGCCTTTGTTTGGTGAAAAATAAAAATTCAGATTTTAATTTAAGTCAAAATCAATAATTAATATTAACCACGTATTTTATAAGATCCACAATTTTTCAACCACACATTTTATCAATTTTTTTTATCAAAATATATTAAAAATTGTATTTTAATCACCTCCAAACAAGGGCTAGATTTCTCCAAAAAGAAATTGGGGAATTGATTTCCACAGTTCAATTAATTAGTTTTGAAAAGCCTATGCTTTTATTGAAAAGATATTTTAAGGTCTAAAATGGACTTTTTTGATAAAAAAATAAAAAATCATAGAAGTTCATTTTTTATTACGACCTTAAAAATAGGCCTTTTAGAAACACTACCCATAATTTTACCTTGTTACCATATTTTAGAAATCAATAAATATTTCTTGAGAAAAGCAAAATGAAGAGCCAAAAATATTGTTGGAGTGCATAAAATATTTGACTCTTTAAATTTATCGATGCCTTCTATAAGGCATAAAATGCTCTTAATACTCAGCCTAACGTTTTTCAGCTAAATCAAATGTGACGTCCATTTCATATTAAGACATAATGATGAGGCAACAGTGTACAACTTTATGTGTAGATGCATATACATACATATACATATTTCTATGTTATATTTCAGTTACAATACATTTTAGTTTGATTCATTACAACGAAAAGTAACTTTTTTATGATATATATATATATTTTTTACCGTGTGATATAAGGCATATCATACAAATAGACTAATATATGACATATGCCTTAAATGTGTGCAGTAATAATTTAATTAATTAATGTATAATCTTTTTACCACGTGCACTAAATTTATGCCATAAAAAATATCAAATGCCATTGCACACTATAAAAAGGTTAAATTCAATGCTCTTTTCATTTATTTTCTTATGACATACCTTGTATGCCGTAAAAGGAGGTGAGTAAAAGCACGTCGTAAAAGGTGCAATAACAATATGCAATTCATTTTTTTACGGCGTGCATTGTATACTGTAATTTAATGTGAGTACTTATGTCATGACTTTATACAACATTAATTACCTGTTCCTGTAGTCATTGTTTTGCCATAATTCCCAGATAGATATACAACACAGCCAAATAGAAATAGATTCTATTCTCGATAATTTCATTTAGATCATGTTTGAAAAGTTTATATATATGGCTTTGTTGGTCCCAGATTTAGCGATTTATATGTGAGTTATCCATACAATCAAGAAAAATAAAATAAATGCAGAATTTAAAGAATTTTTGGCCAAAGGTCCCGGAGGTTCGGCGACCACATCCAACATCTAATCCCCCGTTGAGCATCCGTTAGGATATAGCTCGAATCCACTAGAAATAGCCCAATAATCAGGCAAGAAGAGTTACAGAACAACCAATAATATTCGAACTCAAAGAACACGAACTGAAACCCTTCAAAATTACAGTATAATCTCATTAAGAGATTCACCCACACTTTCTCTAACTAGTATATGAGAATCACTCAGAAATCTCATAAATGTTTACAGATTAATCACAAAGAATATCGCACAGTCGAGAGAGAAAAGACACTAGGGTTTCGAGAGTAAAGAATCTGAGATTCCAAAGGTCTTTGGGGCTATTTAAATGAGATTGCCAGTAGTCCAAATCCAATGATCAGCAATGATCCACTTGTCGTTCATCCACAGATTCTTGTTAATAAAATCAATAGACAGATTCTGGAGATTTCTACGAACTGGGCCAAACCAAGTAAATGGGCTCACTTATCTCATATAGGCTCAAGAATTCAGCACCCAATATTTACGGGCTTAAATTATAAATAGAATTGAATGAGTACTAGATAAGCAAATAGCATTTGTAAGTCCCTCGAAATGTGTAGATAAAAAATGTTTTGTGTATTTATAACCAGTTTATAAATATTAGCCAAACAAAGACTTTGTATTAATCAGACAACTGTATTTTCATTTTATTGAATTGGATAAGTACACTTTATTTTTATTTCAATAGGATAACTTTAATTGATCTCAATCCAATAACTTTACTCGATTTGAACTCCATCCAATTTCAACGACAGATTTTGATGACTTAGCAATCATAGAATAATGATCATCACAAGAAATCGTTAGTTGCTAACATGGATTAAGTAAAACTTTACGTGAGTCCAATTGACAGAATTGGACAGAGTTACCCAACTAAAATCAAATGAAGTATAATTATCCAATTAAACAAAATTGAAGCACAATTACTTAATTGACACTCAACAATTATCCGATTAAACAAAATCGCTTTAGTGTGTACTAATATCGAAATGGTAACAACTTCTATATGGTGGGAGTGTAGGTCTTTAAAAGGAATTTAATACATAAGTTATGACTATTTGGAGTTACGTAGTTTAATTTGTTCAGTACAATAGATTGTGTATAACAACGTTAAAAATAAATTAAAATCTTGTCTATTGTACTATTCAATATTGTTTAATATTATACGTTAAATATACCTTAACATGTTTAGGATGACATTGGTTGTTGTCATATAAGTAATTTTCACAAGTTACGAGGAAGATAAACAAAGTACCATATACTATTCATAGGCGTGTCTATTTATTTACAGAAAAATGCTATTTGTACCCCGGTGTACAGACCCCCTCACAAGAGAGGGGGTCCATGATTTTTCTTGTGAGGGGGTCTTTACACCGAGGTGTCAACTTCGGTGTACAAATAGCATGATCCTTATTTACATCCGTAGTAAAGGACTTTTGATGGTGGTCCTTACTTTGCCAGCCTAACAAAATGAGCACATAAGAGAAGTCATAATCAAGATATATAAAACTTCGAAAAATGCAAACAAGATTTGTTCATGTTGAGTGGTTTTTGTGGTCTGAATCCTTAATTTTATGAATGGTAGGGCTGGACTTGATACAGTATCTTTCAAAAATCTAATACTGTTTATCTATAGGTTCGTTTAATGTTTCGAATTTGTCACATGGCCAACATCTAGCGAGTTTAGATTGGTCGGTTGAGCGAGTATCGTGCATGCATCTTGTGAATTAACGAAAACACAGCGGTTGTCCGTCCTTTTGTTTTGGATTTCATAATTTTTTATCTCGAGAGTTTGGAAGTATGGTTCGATCAAAAAAACTGAAATTTTAATAAAATCATATGCCTTATTATGCAAAAGTTGCCCATATAGTGAACTTAGAAAGTTTAATAAAATCAAAATTGAAAAATTCCCAAATGGAAGTAAGAACAAATTTATTTCTTGGAATTGAGATGGAAAAAGTGGGAGTGTTGCACGAAATGCCCTATTCTTTAAGTCATCCCATGTTCTGTGAATGAAATTTGCTTCTGATTTTTTGTCTCTTTATATTTTCAGAGAAAAATTCTCGTTAGTGTCATCTTTTTTTCTCACCACTTGCTCTCTACATACATTCTAGACTCTTCCCTTGCTGTACCATCTTGTTTTGTTCCTCCAGGCTCCCGAGTGGAGAGATGATAGAAATAGAGGAGAAAATACAAATTCCCCATTTTGTTCTGATTATTTTAATTTAAATTAAAGTCGATAATTAATTATAATCTCATAAAATATGAAACTCACAATTTTTCAATCGCACATTTCATTAATTTTTATCAAAATCTACTAAAAAAACTGATTTTAATCCCCACGAAACACGGGCTTAAATAATAAAGAAGAATTTAGGAGGATGAAATTTTGTGGTTTAGATTGATTGAGTAATGGTATTAATAAGAGCGATTGTATTATCATCACAATTTTTTATTCCACCATTTATAAATATATAAATAATTAAAAAAATAAAAAATAATTACAGCACAACTATTTTACAAATTTAGTCTCTAACCCAATTACGAGTAAAGCGAAAAAAAAAAATACAGATAAGCGAGGTTTGATTTCAATTTTCTTTGCAAGGTGTGAATTTCAATTTGAAATTTAGTATAGAGTCCAATAACGGCTATGTTTTTCATTCTCATTCTACAAAAATGTTTTGGAACAAAAAAAAAAAAAAGGACAATAATATTCACACTAGTTTTTGTTAATTGTATCAAATTTTTATTACAATGAAGATCTTAAATGTTTGCTTATTTTTGCACTTATGCCAACTTTTTTTTTTTTTTTTTATCTTATTTTTTTCAACCTTTATTAATTAGCACATATTTTCCTTGACGACGACAAACAAAATCTGTTAGGACAGGGAAAAAAAATTATTTGATAAAATATTTCCCCGTTGTTAACAGAATATTTAAATATAAATCGTCATCAACAACAAGATATGCTAATCCAAAAATTAAGGACCTTCACTGCTATTAAAGTGTAATGTAATGAACAAAAACATTGTTGTGGCAATATAGCCACCTATTAACAATATTACACAGGAAAAAGTTTAAAGAAACTTTAATCAATATAAAAGAAAGAAATCCTAGTTGATAAAAACAATAGAAATTTAGTCTAAATCAAAGCCTATCTTTTAAACTTGTTAGATTCAAAAGTGAAGACGGTCAGAAATGGTCTATAACTATCAATTTTGGTAACTACTTTGAGAGACTCAAAAAATGACAAAGACAAATAGACGTCTAAAGTCACCTCTTGTATTAGAATTCGCGTGATATGATCTGACAAAATTTATATGGTTATATTCTTTATTCCGTTTTCCCTATATTCCAGTTTAATATCGAAATTAAGAAAATTAAGAATCAGTTCGAAATTTGATTTGATTACGTGTAAGGATTGCAAACATTAGAAATTAATCAAAATGTCTACATATATAACCAGGGGCGGACGTAGACTTTTGAAACTAGGGGGGCACAATCAAACTTTCACAAAGTGACGAAAAAAATTAAATTAAGAGATATTTTATTACAATTGTTCTCTACGTATTTTCATATTTTGATAACGTTTCATAATTACATCATTTTCAATCTTGTGAATACATCTTTCTCAATATATGCAATCAAACTATCATTCGACATTCATAAATTTACGTTTGAAGTATTTGTCCATAACTGATACAAATAAAAAAACCAGTCACATTACATAAGAAAGTTTCAATCTTCCTAAATCAATTAATTAGCAAGTTCACAGTCACACAAATTAGAAATCCATATCAGTTTAATCAAAATCCCTAATTAGAAATCCATATTAATTTCCAAAAATCCCTAAATCAAAAATCTCGACACAATTAGCAAGTTCACAACCTCCGCCAATGACATCAAGGCAACTACTCCTACTTATAGCAGTTGTAAAATTCTACAGAAGTCTAATAATAATAATTTAGGGAATTCAAAATCAGTTTTTGGGTCCAACAACATTATCTCTATAGTCATTGTATTGGCGCTCACTACTCTACTATCCACTTTAGCCATCCCATCTCATAATTCTCAGATTTTTTCCCTTCCTTTAACTCCATTTTCATGGGCCAAGAACTTGCCTATTGGGTTGGATAATGAGTATTTCTCTATAATCCCTAAATCACTATTCACAATAATCTAAATCCCTAATTAGAAAACCCTAAATCCTAAATCAAAAAACATAGACACAACACAGTGAGGAAAACTCAAAATCAGAGCTTACCTCAGGAGTAGCCGAGTAGTGTGAACGGCGACAGGAGTTGGAACGGGAAGAATGGAGTCTGAAGACTGCCGGACTCGTCACCGCTTTTGAGACTGGAGAGGCCGGTGGAGAGCCTCGGGCGCGAGTGAAGAAATGAAGAAACGAGATGGGTTCAATTTTTTTTCCTTTTATATTTAAAAAAAATATAAAAAAACTTTAAAAACTAGAGGGGCATGTGCCCCCCTAGGCCACCCCCGGTCCGCCCATGTGTATAACTTTTTAATTTTTCGGAACACATGTTCGACCTTTTGACTCTTAACCTCCCCCCAAGGTCAATATCCGAACATTTTTTAAAACATAGGCATTATGTAGATGACAAGTTAGGCGTTATTATTCTAATTATTTATTGTTCCAAAAAAAAAAAAACACATTGTCACATCTATTTAAAATATACCCTCTCAAGAAAATGAAAGATTGGCGGTGGCCCTAGTACAGCTCATGCACCCATGGAATCCAGGACACCAAAGGACTTATGGGTGTACCTCAATCATGGTACCTTGTCACATGTATTGCACAACATTTAGACAACATCAGTATCATCTTTATTGTTTCAAAGTCTTGACATCAATGTGTGATCTTACTGCATTGTAACCAACTCAAAGAAAATATGGTTATAATCACACGATCAAAGCCATGCCTAGAGTAAAATAATTTGTTCTATAAATCAGAACGACAAAGAGTTCTCAAAAAGAACGCAATTACGTGTATGAATAAACATGGATGGAAGTTGAGAAACAATGTGTATTAATGACCCTATACACACAATCTACAATTTTGACATTTGCTTTTCATTACTTAGAAATAAAGAGTCACCATTCCAAGTAGATTACTAAATAACATTATGGGGTTGTTTTACAAAACTCTTACAAATTTATTGAGCAATTAAAAGTATTAATGGAGCAATAAGACGAATTTCATAAGTTTTAGGAGTTAAAAAGACATTGAAAATTAGTTTGGGGACTAAGTTACAACCTTTCGAAACTCGCATGAGGTCAATTATTAATAATTTTGAAATAATGAGGACCAAATTGGAAAGATTAGAAGATGAATGACTAAAATTGCATGAAAAAATGATTTAAGTTGAACAAAGAGAATTGTTTCATTTTTCTTCTCAAACTCTTTTTGGAAACCAATTGGAACACAATTTTTTTTAATACCTAAATTAATATCATCTTACAAATACATATATTAGTCCAACAATTAGAGAGAGTATTTGGTGAATAATTAAACACAAATTATTCAAGCCAAAGTGGCTCTTTAGGTTAGAAAATTTACATTTCTTGTTAGGAGGGACTAGAGAACCAAAGACGTAGGGATGTTAATGTGGTTCGTCGGCTCAGACGGTTCGTGACTCGGCCCTGAAAAAGCTCAAGTCGGACCGGCTCGTGGGCCCGAGCCCGCCCATGTCACAAGCCATTTTCGGCCTATGACGAGCCGAAAAAAAAAAACTAATCTACAAAACTTTAAAAAAATTTAAAAATAAAAACAATTACAGTATTTTTTGAAATTTTAATTTGGTTGGAACTGATATATTTTTTTTGTTATAAATATGTAATAAAATTTTGAGGTTCATATCAATGTACTTCGATCAGTTTAAACTTGCAGTATTCTATTTTCAACTTCAATCTCCAATTTTTTTAACTATAATATTCAACTTCTTTTACTCTAATATTCAACATCTTGTGCTATAATAGCTATAAATGAATTTTACTAGTGATAATATTAATTAGTTTAAGGATAGTTTGAGTACTCCATCCGACTATCATACATCTCAAAATCTTTCAATTGATTTGGAGGATATCGAAGAGGAATAAGTACTTCAGATTAAAATGTCGAAAAAAAAATCTCGGATTGTTGGCAACATATGACACGTAAAAAAGTTCGTGTTCAAAATGTATTTACTATTTGGAGATCATGTTGCAATTATTGTGAAAAAGAATTTAGTTGAAAACACTTTTCTAGAGCAAACCATTTGAATAATCACATATTAATAAGTTGTAAAGCGAAACGAGTCGGTCTCAACTCGAAATAGACTGAACTAGTGTTTAGCAATTCTAATTCTACTCTTTTCACCTTTGTTTATTCAGAGTGAATATTTCGTAAAGGAATGACTGCATACGTGGCTGCAGTAGAGATGTCGCTTACAATGAAGAGTCAATAAACTTTACTCGGTTTGTGCAGAATTATCTCCAACCCAAGTATACTTCTTATTGTAGAAATACTCTTCGTTTATATAAAATTATATAACAAAAGAAAACAAGTTGATTTTGTAAATCTAAAAACTTTTAATAGTATTTGTTGACCTCAAAAAACGGATCCACCACCGAGCCAACATGTGATATCTTCAAGTCTACCCTTTCCTGCATGAACCACACAACGTCAGTTACACGTGGCCTTTCCCATAGGAGGTGGGAACGGTCACGTGCACTCCGACGGTCAAGTCAGCGTAGGATCAACCGGAAATTAGTTCACCGGTCTTCAAGTTTTCACTTGAAAGCCGCCTACAAGATGTGGGGGGACAAGTGTCAATATAGGGGAGCGAAAGAGATGGTACCAGGTTTCCTTTTTCCTTTCCAGAAGGAGTCCCCCCTTTTTCGAGCACAAGGGTGTAGTATTTATACCGGGTGTGAGAGGAGGAGGGCCGTTGGATGAGGAGGCACGTGTAGTTAGATTATTAGGGCCCGTCCCATCGTAGGCGTCAACTTGTCTTTCCGTAGGTTGGCTGGCATTAAGTGCTTTTGGCTGATTTGACCGTTTGGGTCCTGCCACACATCCCGTCAATCACGGATTTGACTGGAAAGATCTCTGTACGGGAGATCTTTGCCGGGGCGTGGCGGGGCGAGGCGGAAAGGGGCGAAGTGCAAACAGCTTGTCCTCTGCGCAATCGCCTCGGATAGCGTGTGGCACGTCACCTTGTCGACACGTGGAGTTCGAGCTGCTGGATCGGTTCTCACCCGTAACAATAGTCCCCCAAGTCCTTGTACATGTATTTATATGTTACGAGGACTTTTAAGGCTGTGGACGGGGTGTGCGGGGAGGAGCGCGGGGTTATTGGTTGGCCCGGACCAGATTGAAATGGCCCATCATCCCCCGCGGAGGGCTGTTGCGACATGGAGCTGTAGTACCGAGGCTATAGGACTTGGCAAGGTGAAGCTTTGGGGGAGCTGCTGCAACTATGCCTTTTGCCCTGGCCGAGGCGACCAGGGTTGCAAACTCTAGGGGAGCCGTTGCAGCACGAAGCTATCTCACCGAGGCGATAGGAGTTGGCAACTATTGGGGGAGCTGTAGCAACTCTGCCTTTTGCTCTGGCCGAGGCGACCAGGGTTGCAAACTCTAGGGGAGCCGTTGCAGCACGAAGCTATCTCACCGAGGCGATAGGAGTTGGCAACTATTGGGGGAGCTGCTGCAACTCTGCCTTTTGCCCTGGCCGAGGCGACCAGGGTTGCAACCTCTAGGGGAGCCGTTGCAGCACGAAGCTATCGTACCGAGGCGATAGGAGTTGTAAGGTAGTCGATGGCTTCCGAAGAGATAGTCTTGATTATTATGCCAATGATTTGAAAGCTTTTTTGCCTTTCCAAGGCATGCAAAGGGGGCGCGTCTACTGCTTCCGAGACACTCTTGTTTCGTCATAAATGGCAATGATGGCGACGGCTCCACGAATTTCGGGGTGACGTACTTTGGCTGTGCGTGGGACTCACTGCTCCATCGTAGCCGTTGATTTTGGTGACTCTTCACTTCAACGGTGATCCTTTCACCTTAGCATCGAACGACCTAGATGCTGTTTGGGTGATCTGACGGCTAGGGCCAGTTTTTGGGTGCCTATAAAAGGCCCATCCATTTCATTTTCAAGCTTTTACTTTTGCGAAAACTTCTCAAGGCATATCGAGTCTCTGCATTCCGGCAAATTCCACCACTAATTTCCGGCGACGGCTCTGTGAATATCGACGTCAAACCGGCTTCCGGCGGTGTGTTAGGTAACTTTACACACTTTCAGTTTCTTCACCTTCTTTCTTCTCGGATTTTTCAACGACGTTCGTGATGGCGAGTGAACGTCGATAGTGAGGGGGAGTGGGGAGGAACGAGGTGAGGAGAGTACCCTTAGGGAGCCCATAGTAGTGTCTCCGGACGAACTCAGCAAGGCCATCATGGCCGGAGAGAATATCTGGAGGCGACATGTTTCCCCTGTAGATACGTCTGTCCAGTGGGGAGCTTCGAACTACCCTTCCACAGTCACCTTGGAACAATTAGAGAGGTGCAGGACAGTGTGTAGGATTCCCCACAATATCCAAATGATCCTTCCCGAACCGCATGAGAGAGCTTGTTACCCTAGGCCAGGGTATGTGGCGGTGAGCGATCATTTGCTCGGGCCGGACTGAGGCTTCCTTTCCACCCCTTCTTTAGGTTAATACTTAGGTCCTACGGGGTGGCTCCGATCCAGTTTAACCCCAACTCATGGTCCCAAATGGTGGGAACCTGGATGCTATGGCGCCGGGCCAGCATCGGGTCGGATATGCCCTTCAGCGTGTTCCACTCCCTATTCTTTCCAAAGAACATAGCTGGGGGGAGGAGAGTCGGGGCTGGTACTATCTGTCTCCCTGGGGGTCCCATTCTCCGTTCCTGCACGGGTTGCCTACCTCTATTAAAGGGTGGAAGAACTCGTGGTTCTGGGTCTCTGGTAGGTGGGACACCATAGAGAACGACCCTATGGCGCCTCTGACAATTCCCACCACCTACTCTACTTATAGTAAGTCATTTAACTGAACTGATTTACTTGAACAGTTTTGCTCATGTTTTAATATTTCTGCTCCATGCAGGCTCCCTTCCGAAGTGCGAGATATCCGAGGAGGAGTGGGACATTATTGGTCAGATCTACCAAACTCCTCTGCCAGAAAGGAGTTATAAAGAGCTTATCGACAAGAACCACCACCTCGTCCTATACGGCATCATGACGAACCGAGGTAAATCACTTAGCCTCCGCTCTTTCGATCATGTTTCTGAGCCGAGGAAACTTATTGTTCCCTCTTTGTGCAGAGGATTTTGTGAACAAAAGGCCTCCGAAGCCTGACCTCGCTTCCATTCGCCGCAGCGTGGCTGAGGCCAAAACCTTGCGGACGAGCTCAGCTGCTTACAAGAAGCAGTCAGAGCGTCTTCTCTCCCTAAGTCGGGCCGGGCAGTAGGCCACTGAGGAGAACGTGGCAGAGGAAGGGGCCTCCCTTGTTCCGAGGAGAAAGAAGCGAACGGGCCCACCCGGGGCTTCCTCCTCTGCCCAGGCCGGTGCAGAAGTCACCGAGGAGGTTCAACCAGCTTCCCAGGCCATCGTGCCTATAACCGCCTACTTCAGAGGCGGGCAGCCCCGGAAGAGGTTGAAGAAGTCTGCCGAAGCCCCGGCCAAGGAAAACAGAGCCAACTTCCTTGGGAGTAAGGAAGAGGACTTGCCCGAGGCAGTTCTGGAGATACTGCCCCCTGAGACCGCCTCCGCTGCTCGAGTCCACAGCAAGTACTGGACTGAGGACTGGGCAAATCATGCCGCCTCGTGTGAGGTCGATGACCTACTGGCTGCCAATAATGCCTGCGTTGCGAGGGCGCTGAGTATGGGAGCTTCGGCGGAGGATTTGGTCCGAGGCCTTCGCAAGAAAAATAATGAGTTGGAGGACCAGCTGAAGGCCCTGGGGTCCTGGGAGGCTGAAGTGGCTAAGGCCAGGAGAGGTGGGTGACGGCCACTTCGAAGTTGGACACTACAGAGGTTCGCGTCAATCAGCTAAAGAACGAGCTTCATGAGTCTGCCTCCCAAGTGGCAGCTCTGATGAAAAGGATTGACGATGCCAATGAGCATCAGCGGATAGCCTCCGAGGCTCTGGAAGAGGCTAACCGGGAGAGGGGCGAGCTAAAAAAACTTACCGAGGCCCAAGCTAAAGAGATTGGCTCCCTGAAGGCGGAGGTGGGGGCAATGGCTCCCTGAAGGCGGAGGTGGGGGCAATTGGCGAGGCGGAGGTTCTGAAGTATAAAGAGAACTTCCACACTACCCCGGAGTACGATGACTTCGCCAATTACTGGGCGTCCTGGGCTGCCAAGGAAGTGATGTCGCGTCTGCATGAAAAGCATCCTGAGCTAGACATCAACTTCTTAGAGGAGGAGTTCGGGGGGCCTACCGGAGGTCGCCCTAGTCCTGATGAAGAGGAGGGAGGAGAGGCTGGGAAAGAAGAGACAGGGGCGGAAGCCGTAGTCCACGTAGATTAGCTGTCTGTCTTGTACTTTTCACTTCCATTTGTAAAGGCTTCGGCAATTTTGTGATTTAGTTATTCTTGTTAAGTGTTGTTACTTCTGCTTGTTTTTCCTTCTTGCTCAGTTCAACTAATTCACCTCAAAAATGGGACAAGTAACTCGCCTCGTAACCATTCAACCCCTTAATAAAAACGGGACAAGTAACTCGCCTCGTAACCGTTCAACCATTTAATAAAAATGGGACAAGTAACTCGCCTCGTAACCGTTCAACCCCTTAATAAAAACGGGACAAGTAACTCGCCTCGTAACGGTTCAACCATTTAATAAAAATGGGACAAGTAACTCGCCTCGTAACCGTTCAACC
Organism: Fraxinus excelsior; assembly: GCA_019097785.1. Classification (NCBI taxonomy): domain Eukaryota; kingdom Viridiplantae; phylum Streptophyta; class Magnoliopsida; order Lamiales; family Oleaceae; genus Fraxinus; species Fraxinus excelsior. The sequence goes on from CM032642.1 coordinate 4,928,519, forward strand.
ATTTAATAAAAATGGGACAAGTAACTCGCCTCGTGACCGTTCAACCCCTTAATAAAAATGGGACAAGTAACTCGCCTCGTAACCGTTCAACCTGGGCGCCAAAGAAGTTACGCACTTCCGCTTCTACAAAGGTGGCATCCGCACCTCCTCTGACTAAGCAGATCTTCCTTGTGGTGTGACCCCTTGGGGGGCTTGCAGCCGTCAAGGATTTGTTTAAGTTACGCGCTCCTGCTTCGACAAAGGAGGCACCCGCATCGCCTTTGGCTAAGCGGATCTTCCTTGGGGTGTGACCCCTTGGGGGGGCTTGCACATCGTCAAGGATTTGTTTTTAAGTTACGCGCCCCTGCTTCGACAAAGGAGGCACCCACACCGACTTTGGCTAAGTGGATCTTCCTTGGGGTGTGACCCCTTGGGGGGGCTTGCACCTCGTCAAGGATTTGTTTTTAAGTTTCGCGCTCCTGCTTCGACAAAGGAGGCACCCGCACCGCCTTTGGCTAAGCGGATCTTCCTTGGGGTGTGACCCCTTGGGGGGGGGAGGGCTTGCACCTCGTCAAGGATTTGTTCCTAAGTTTTGCCGGCGAGAACAGTGGTAAGAACAAAACATTTTCTTCATTTGACAATAATATTTACATGGTCAATAGGCCTCTTACTGGTTGTACATTCTTAGATGTTCAATGTTCCAAGGATGAGGCGTAGCCTTTCCTTCCAGGTCTTCCATCGCATAAGTGTCGGGCCTGACTTCTCGGGTTATTCTGTATGGGCCCTCCCAGTTTGGTCCCAGCGTTCCCGTGACGGGGTCCTTAGTAGAGGGAAAAACTTTGCGGAGTACCAGGTCGCCAATGCGAAACATCCGCTTCTTTACCTTGGCGTTGTAGAAACGTGCCATTTTACGCTGGTAGGAAGCTAGTTTGCTTTGTGAGCCGTCTCTCCTCTCTTCTAGAAAATCCAATTCCAATCGTCTAAGTTCATCATTTGTTACTTCGTTGAAGTGAATGCGGCGGGGAGAAGGGGCGCCGACTTCCACAGGACTCATAGCCTCGGCTCCGTAGGTCATGGAAAATGGGGTTTCTCCAGTGGCCGTTTTGCAAGTGGTTCTAATAGCCCAGAGGACCTGGGGAGTTCGTCTACCCAGGCCCCCTTGGAGGCATCCAACTTCCTTTTCAGGGTTAGCTTTATGGTCTTATTGACTGCCTCCACCTGGCCATTTGCCTGAGGATGATGGGGTGACGAGAAATGTTTTCTGATTCCGAGCTCTTCGCATAAGTTTTGGATCTTCCGATTGTCGAACTGCTTGCCATTATCTGAGACCAGGGAGTGGGGTATGCCGAACCGACATATGATGTTTTTCCATAGGAACTTTGAGGTATTAGCTTCGGTGATCTTGGACAGGGGCTCTGCCTCCACCCACTTGGTGAAGTAGTCGATTGCTACTATGGCGAAGCGGGTGTTCGCTCTTCCCTTGGGAAGGGGGCCGATGAAATTCACTCCCCACTTGGCAAAAGGCCAGGGGCTCGAGACAACAGTGAGCTCCTGTGAGGGCTGTCTTTGTGTATGGGAGAAGCGTTGGCATTTGTCACACTTACGCACGAATTCGATGGCGTCCCTTTTCAGAGTAGGCCAATAATATCCCTGCCGGAGTATTTTGTGCGCTAGTGCTGGTCCGCCGGAGTGATTTCCGCATATGCCTTCGTGTACTTCCCTTAGTATGTAGTTCACCTCTGTTCCTCCCGTGCACCTGAGGAGAGGTGAGGAGTAACCACGCTTATACAGAACCTCATCGTGAATGATGAAATGGGCAGCTCTCCTCCGAAGCCTTTTAGCTTCGTTCTCATCATCTGGTATGGTCCCTTCCTTTAAGTGGTCCAAGATAGGCAACATCCAGGCCGGCGTGCTTTCTACCCACATTAGCTCTTCGCCTTTCTTGATATAGGGTTCAGGTAGGTGTTCAATAGGCACTACCTTTAGCAGTTCAGAATCCTTGCTGCTCGCCAATTCTGATAGGGCATCTGCATGGGTGTTCTCCTGACGAGGCACTTGAATCTGTTCGAATTTTTCGAAGTCGGGCAAGAGTCCCATTACCAGTCTTAGGTAGGCTTCCATGTGTTTGTCCCTGGCCGTAAAGTTCCCGTTTACTTGGTTTACCACTAGCTGCGAATCGCTGCTAACCACGATTCTCTTTACACGCAGCTCTTTTGCCAACCGGAGTCTCGCCAGGAGGGCCTCATATTCTGCCGTGTTATTAGAGGCTTTGAACCCGAGTCTGACGGCGCAGTTCAGTTTATGCCCCTCCGGCCTTTCTAGTACAACCCCTGCTCCGGAGCCGGCTTCTCCCGAGGAGCCGTCGACAAAGAGGTTCCAGGTGGGTGGCTCCGCCGGCTCCATGTACACTTCGACTTCTGGAGCCTTTGAGAATTCAGCAACAAAATCGGCCAGGGCTTGGCCTTTGATAGCCGCCCGGGGAGTGTAGGTATGTCAAACTCGCTGAGTTCTACAGCCCATTTGAGTAACCTTCCTGAGGCGTCCGGTTTCTGCAAGACTTGTCTAAGTGGAAAATTTGTTAGTACGCGGATGCCGTGGGCCTGGAAGTAGGGTCTTAGCTTACGGGAAGCGGTGACTAAAGCCAGGGCTAGTTTCTCCATATCTGGGTAACGCTCCTCGGCGGGCAGCAGGGCTTTGCTTACATAGTAGACTGGCAACTGGTGTGCCTCCTCCTCTCGCACAAGGACCGAACTGACTGAGGCTTCAGCAACCGCCAGGTATAACAGTAAGGGTTCTCCTTCCTTGGGTTTGCTGAGGAGGGGTGCGCGTCTTAGGTAGTTCTTCAATTCTTGGAATGCTTCTTCGCATTCTGAGGTCCATCGGAACGTCTTCCCTCCTTTCAGGACTTTGAAGAATGGCATGCATTTTTTCGTGGCCCTTGATATGAAGCGGTTAAGTGCGGCTATTCTACCTGTGAGTCGCTGTACCTCCTTGGGTTTCTAGGGGGACCTCATATTAATCAAAGTCTCGATCTTTTCTGGGTTGGCCTTGATCCCTCTTTGATTCACGATGTAACCCAAGAACTTACCCGAGGCCACGCCAAATGCGCATTTGAGAGGGTTCAGCCTCATGTTGTATCTCCTCGAGATCTGGAATGCCTCGTTCAGGTGTCCGATGTGTTTCTCGATTTTGAGGCTTTTCACCAGCATGTCGTCGACATAAACTTCCATGGACTTTCCGAGCTGGTCCGCAAACATCTTATTCACAAGCCTTTGGTATGTAGCCCCGGCATTTTTCAGGCCGAAAGGCATTACTTTGTAGCAATAAAGTCCTTTGTCAGTAATGAAGGAGGTGATGTCCTTGTCTCTTGGGAACATTGGGATTTGGTTGTAGCCTGAATAGGCGTCCATGAAACTGAGCAACTCGTGCCCTGCCGTAGAATCCACCAACTGGTCGATCCGGGGGAGGGGGAACCCGTCCTTTGGGCAGGCCTGATTGAGGTTGGAGAAGTCAATGCAAACCATCCATTTGCCGTTATGCTTCTTTACCAGAACGGGATTTGATATCCACTCCGGATAATTGGCTTCGCGGATGAAACCGCTATTGATGAGCTTTTCTACCTCTTCTTTCAAGGCCTCGTACCTTTCGGCATTTAAAGCTCTTCTCTTCTGCCTATGCGGGGTGTGATTGGGGTTGATTTGCAAATGGTGGCAGCTGATTCCGGGGTCTATCCCAACCATATCCTCGTGCCGCCATGCGAATACGTCCGTATTCTTCCGCAGGAAGTCTTTTAATCTCTCTTTAGTCCCTTCTTCCAATTCTGTTCCGATCTGCAGGACCTTTGAAGGATCTTGAGGGTCCAGTAAAAAGCTTTCCAGTTCCTCCATTGGGGCTGTCTGCGGTTCGGATTCAATTATTCGGGGATCTAGCTCTTCAAGGGATATGTTGGGTCTGACATCTGTCATTTCGACATCCAGCGCCGCAGGCGATCCTTCAAGAGCCTTTGTCATTTCGGCATCCAGTACCATGTTAACTCGTGGTTCTACTTTCCTTAGAGAGTTGAGATAACACTCTCTGGACCCCATCTGATCGCCCTGGACGGTCGCGATCCTCCGTTCCGTGGGGAATTTCATGCATAGGTGATGGATGGAAGTGACTGCCCATAGTTCTTTCAAGGCTGGCCTCCCCAAAACCCCGTGATACGCTGACCGACGGTCGACTACCAAAAACTCCATGAAGTGATGCGCTACCTGAGGCGAAGCTCCCATTTCAACTGCCAAGGTAATTTTGCCTCTGGGGACGATGTTGTCTCCGGTGAACCCATAGATGGGCGAAGCCATTGGCGTCAGTTCATGGTCCACCGCCATTTTGTCAAAAGATGAGCCGAACAGGATGTTAACCGAACTGCCATTATCCACCAGCATGCGTTTGAGCCCATTGCGGGCTATTACAGCCCGGACCACCAAGGCGTCGCAATGAGGAAAGTGTACGCCTGCTGCGTCTTCTGTGTTGAATGTTATAGGCTCTACGGTTCTGCCCTGGGGGGATTGGCTTACCACATAGCTGGCCATCGGTGGAATTTTTGCCTCCCTGGTGTAATTTCTTTGAGCGTTCTTTGATTCGCCTCCTATGTGGGGCCCTCCGATTATGGTGTCAATTTCACGTATGGGGAACCGTTCGTTCGAGGCGGATACATCCCTCCTGGGGCGTTGCCCACCGCGAGGTCTTTCCCTGTCGTTATCTCTGTTATTGTGGGGTGAGTGTTGCCTTGTTTCTCCCCTTCTGGGGGTTGAACGTCCCTGACCGTCATTTTGACTTTGATCGTTCCTTGCGTTTCGAGAGGCGTTTGAGGGTCGATTCGCATCCCTGCAATCCTTTACGTCATGTCCATAGTAGAGGTGGAAAGTGCAGTATGGCCGCGGGTCTTCCTGGAACCTATTTCTAGGTATCCCATCCCGTCCTCTATTCATAGAGGTTGAGGGTCGTCTGGCGTCCCTGGCTGGGTTGCCCTCGTGGAATCCAACATTTTCGTAGGCCAGGATAGGCACTGCGTTTAACGTAGCGGTAGCCAATGCTTGCCCCGAGGTGGGAGCCACTGTATGTCCTACCTGGGTCCATTGTTGGCTTATCATCTGGGACGTGGGTCCCCTGCCCATTTGTCTCTGAGGTGGAGGGATTCCTTGGGCTGCCCTGTTTCGATGGTCAATCATCTCCTCGTTGACAATTTCGACTTTCATCATTTCCACCAACTCGTCGTACGTTGAAGGATTCTTGCTTCGGACATCCCTCCAGAATAGTGTGTTCATATTCAATCCCCCTTTCATAGCGGACAGAGCTTCTTTGTCGGTGACCTGTTCGCAGTAAGTTATTTCATCAGTGAAGCGAGCTAGGTAGCTCTTCAGAGTTTCTCCTGCGGCTTGCCTCATGTCCTGCAAGCGCTGTATCGGCGCCTCCCCCTCCTTCCTCGACAGGTACTGGTTTAAGAATGCTTTTTTCAGGTCCGGCCAACTTCTAATGCTAAGAGGTGCTAGCCTGCTATACCATACTTCGGCAGCGCCGGCAAAGGTCAGGTGGAATGCCCTGCATTTCAGTGCTGGTGAGGCGCCCCTTAAGCTCATTTGCGTTTTATATTTGTTGAGGTGCTTCTCCGGGTCGCCCTTTCCCTCGTATTTGGGAACCTTCGGGGGAACGAAGTTATGCGGCATTGGGAAGGAGCGAAGCTCCCTTGAAAAGGGCAGATTGTCATCGTCGTCATCAAGCTCGTATGATCTGCACGGTTCATCGGGGTTCTCCTCTCCCTCAGCGGTCTAGGGTGGATGTTGGGCTGCTGCACCCCTGTTCCCCCAGTCTATAGCACTTCGTCTCTCTCGCCTATTTCTAGGCGGAGGGATCTGAGCCTTCTGACTCTAGGCATGCGGCTGTTGCCGAACTTCCTGGCGGATCGGCTGACCCCCGTTTCTAGGCGCTCGACCGATCCGATCGAAGACGCTAGCGGACCTTTGGGGCTGCTCCTCATAATCCGGGAGGAAATTGTTCTCTCCTGCCGAGGTGTCCCTGACTGGGGCGGCTGTGTAGTTTGAAGTGTCCATCTCTACCTCTCGTTCGACAGGACGCCATTTTGAGGCCCCGATTGGGTCCTCCTGCTTGACCCTTCCTCAGGCCGCTGATGTGCAAAGCGCTGTCGGCTTGGTTGGGCCGAATAACTACCTTGATTCTGAGCTTGGGCGAGGAGTTCTTGCATGGCAGCGTTCTGAGCTGCAATGTTCCGCATGTTTGTGGCCATAGTGGCTACCTCTGCTGCGAGTTGTGCGGTTCTATTCCTTCTGCGGTACCTGTGGTGGGGTCGCTGGTGAGTGATATTTCGAGAAATCTCTTCTTCAGAGACTTCTCTTGTCCTTCTCGGGTTTACTTCTTCCTCACTGGAGATCATGGTTCGGGGCAGTAAGGCTTTCTCTCTTCTGGGCAAGTTGGAGTCCTATCGATCATGCCGCCTCCTTTTTCAAGGATTTCCAGTCGGGCGTTAGAGCAGGCTTTTTGGTGGGAAGGTTTCGTGGTTTACGTTCCCTATTTTCCCATAGACGGCGCCAATCTGTTGACTTCAAAAAACGGATCCACCACCGAGCCAACAGGTGATATCTTCAAGTCTACCCTTTCCTGCATGAACCACACAACGTCAGTTACACGTGGCCTTTCCCATAGGAGGTGGGAACGGTCACGTGCACTCCGACGGTCAAGTCAGCGTAGGATCAACCGGAAATTAGTTCACCGGTCTTCAAGTTTTCACTTGAAAGCCGCCTACAAGATGTGGGGGGACAAGTGTCAATATAGGGGAGCGAAAGAGATGGTACCAGGTTTCCTTTTTCCTTTCCAGAAGGAGTCCCCCCTTTTTCGAGCACAAGGGTGTAGTATTTATACCGGGTGTGAGAGGAGGAGGGCCGTTGGATGAGGAGGCACGTGTAGTTAGATTATTAGGGCCCGTCCCATCGTAGGCGTCAACTTGTCTTTCCGTAGGTTGGCTGGCATTAAGTGCTTTTGGCTGATTTGACCGTTTGGGTCCTGCCACACATCCCGTCAATCACGGATTTGACTGGAAAGATCTCTGTACGGGAGATCTTTGCCGGGGCGTGGCGGGGCGAGGCGGAAAGGGGCGAAGTGCAAACAGCTTGTCCTCTGCGCAATCGCCTCGGACAGCGTGTGGCACGTTACCCTATCGACACGTGGAGTTCGAGCTGCTGGATCGGTTCTCACCCGTAACAGTATTATATTGTTTACCTCTGATTTATGGACCGAAATTAATAAAAAAAAATGTTATATTACTACTACAACTTATTACATTGATCACTTATGGCTTCTGCATAAAGGGATTATTGCATTCAGATATATAGAATATCCTTATAATGACACTAACATAAACATGATTTTAAAAGATATTATACAAGAATATGATATGCAAGAAATGACTCGAATTTTTACTTTTGATAATGTTAATGAGAACAAAGTTGTTATCGAAAAATTTATTAATGATTTTAACCCTGCATTTGGAAGTTTATTTTTTCATCAATGTTGTGTATGCCACATTATCAATTTGATTGTAAAAGATGGATTAGAACATATAAGATTACATTTAGATAAAATTAGATAAGCAATAAATTTTATTGCTATGTCACCAGCAAGAAAATAAGTATTTAATAGTTAGTGTGTAGAGTATGGCTTACAAGAGAAATCATTTGTTACCGATGTAGCACATAGATGGAACTCTACATATTTTATGTTATAGTCGTGTGAAGATTATGATAAAATTATTTCACCATATTATAATGATAGGCATACATATGAACCCAAACACAATTTGGAAGATTGAGAATGATTTTTTGTATTTTGTTTGAAAATATTCTTAAAACATTTTTTCAATGCCACAAAGGAATGTAATGATGTTTATTATCCTACATCTTCACTTGTTTTACAATACTTTTTCTACATTTTACAAATGTTTCATAAATATAGGAAATGTCAATTTTTGTTGATATAGTTTATTTTATGAAGTTAAAATTTCGTAAATATTAGGAAGAGTTTCCCTCTTTATTTTTTTAGTTTCGGTGATGGGCCATCGATTTAATTTAACTAGAACAAAAGCTATTATGAAAGAGATTTCAAATGTCATGAACATGGAATTATCATACGTGCATAAAGAATCTATGTTATGTAAATAACTATTACGCTGAAAAAGAATGTCATTACAGTTCTACTTCCCAAAGTTCTTTTTAAGAAATATTTCAACAAATTCAAATTATATATGGAATTATTTAATCTCCAATACAAGTGTTCCCTCATTTAGTTCTAACTCATCAATATCTAGAACAATAGATGTCGTGCTACAAATCTTGAAATTCCATATAAGTTAGCTAGTTATATGTGCGTGGACATTCGTAGGGGGTTAACCAAAAGCATTACAGGAATTTAGTCTTCTATCATGATGGAGGTGTAAATAAAGACAATATCCAATTATATCAAAAATTGCACGTGATCTATTAACACCTCCGGTGTCTACAGTAACATCGGAGTTTGCATTTAGTTTGGATGGTCGAGTTTTATAAGATGAATGCTCAAAACTAAAAGAAAATATATTGGAAGCTTTAATATGTTTAAAAGATTGAGAATGTGCGGAATTATGTATTCAAGATCAAGTTGACAATATAATGGTCGAAGAGTTGCAGTAGATCCAAGGATATGATATTGTAAATTCTCAAGTTGATTAGTTTAAAAATATACATTGACTACAACTAGTGAAACACAAATGTCAAAATTGTAGTTTGTGGGTATATAGATATTCATTATTACAAATCGTTTCTCAACTTCCATCCATGTTTATCCATGCATACAATTACGTTCATTGTGAGATTCCGCTCTTCATCATTTTGATTTGAAGAATTTCCTCTTGACTTTGTGAAAACTAATCAACTCAACTTCAACTGTAGAATATAACAATGTTTTCTTTGAGTTTGTTATAATGTCATAAGATCATACATTTGCGTCAAGACTTTGCATCAATTAAAGTTGTTTAAACGTTGTGCAGTACATGTGATGAGGTACAACCGTAAGTCCTTTGGTGTCCTGGATTCCATGGGTGCCTGAGCTGTATTGGGGCTACCAATCTTTCATTTTAAACAAACGCGGCATTGAACAATTCATAAAGAAAAAGTCAACTAACTAAAGCAATAATATTTGTGTTTTAGAATCGGAAAATGGTGAAAAGACAAGAGTCAGGAGGACGGGCCTGGGGTCGAAATGAAGTTCTTCTTTTTGAAGGGGTTTTGATTTTCCAGTATTTTACATGTAATGTAATTGTATAAAATTTTGGATCGATTTCTATTTTTTTCGGATCCTTACATGTAACAAGATAAAATTTTAAATGAGGATTTTATTTTCCAGTATTTTCCATGTAATGTAATCGTATAAAATTTTGGATTGATTTATATTTTTTTCCGATCCTTACATGTAACAAGATCAAATTTTAAATTGCTACTCAATTTTTTCGATCTGATTTGTTAGAATTTGTTGAAATTTATTGAAGCATTAACCCAATCAACAGGGTTGGTTGACACATGTCCTTTACTGTGTTGTCCTTGAAAGAGTACTTGGTGCAAATGAAGCATAGCCTTCTTGAGCTAAGGCTGCATGCAAATTTTGTCAAATCTCATCGCATAATTTCATACAAAAACTTATTACAATATTTTTTTTTAAAACTTAATTCTTTGTTATAGTATGTAAACGTTTGTTTTTCTCCGTTTTTATCGCCATTTGAGTCTCTCAAAGTTGCTAGCTAAAGTAACAAATATAGACCATATTCATACATAGAATTTTGATTTCATTTTAAAATGTCAATTTTATTAAGAGAAATAATAAAAAAAATTATATGTTGTGTATCGCATGGTAGCTCGTTTGAAAACAACAATTTTAGGACCTGGACTTTAGTCAATTTTAAATTGAAATAATGGAAAATAGATGCAGGCCATGTAAATTTTGTTAAATCTCATCGCATAATTTCTTACAAAAATTTATTTCAAATTTATTAAAAATAAGACTTAATTTATTTGTGTCATGGTTTGCAAAAGTTTGTTTTTCTCTATTTTTATCGCCATTTGAATTACAAAGAGGCTCGTTCTTAAAAAAATAAAAAATAAAAATAAATAAATAAATAATCGGTTGAGTCAAAAACCTCTCCAACTAGAACTTTTTTATGAGATTTTCTTTAAGACAACCATTCAAACTTGACAATTAGTAGGACACCCCCTGCTATTTATGTCACTATAATCTCATAACTCTGAAACAAATTTCCTTCACAGAACATGGGATGCCTTTAAGAATAGGGCAATTCGTACCCCACTACCAATTTCCATCTCAATTTCAAGAAATTTTGCTCTTACTTCCAGTTGGGGTTCTTTGTATTATGACTTTACTAATACTTCCAAGTTAACTAAATTAGTTGAACATGTGCAACTTTTGTGTAATGGTTCGGATTGAAATTGAATGATGTCTGAATTGAAATGGACACAACGAAGGGGACAAAACCGTCTGAAATTGATAGTGCACTTGTATGGGACTTTAAGGTATCACATTCAACTTCAAAATGACGTAAAATGCATTTTGGTGTTACAATGATGCTCCATTCGAACTTCGAATTTTCATACCAAATTAGAGTAAGTGAACAATGTCGAAACACATGAGTTCATTGTTGTTATATATACAATTTTAATTATTTTCCATTTGTCCTTCATCGTATACTACAATAAAATTTAATTCCTATTACATAATTTTATTTATTTATTTATTTTTTCATACCAAATTAGAATAGTCTTTTTTATTTATTTATTTATTTGTTTTGTTTAGCCTATATATAGTCTCTTTATATTTAGATTAAACCATATTTTTATATTCAATTGCATTATGCACAATCAATGAAATCCTAACCTCCTATTTTTTTTTTTTTTTTGATTGTTTAACATGATATTAGAGCAAAGTTTCATGGAACGAGGCTTAATCTCAAACACAGCTTTCGCGGATCCAACTGTTATTTCGTTTTCCTTTCTTTTGCCATCTGTTTTTCCTTATTTTTATTATTATGACTACGGAAAGAGACGATTCACTTCAGTCTGTGAGTGTGAGGTTTGGGATTATCTGTAAAGGTTATTCACTCAGTTAAATTTTGCAAAGCAATATCAATTGGAGAATGACATACAAGCTCTTCAACAAAAGAATATGAGTGTTCAGGAGTTTTATTATACTATGACAAATCTTTGGGATCAATTGGCTCTTACAGAATTAGCAAAATTAAAGGCACGTGGTGCTTATATTGCTCGTAGAGAGCAGTAACAATTGGTACAATTTTTAACGACACTTTGCAATGATTTTAAAGGACTCAGAGGTTCAATTTTGCATCGTTCTCCACTTCCTTCAGTTGACTCAATTGTCAGTGAGTTATTAGTTGAAGAAATACTTCTTAAATCTTATTTTGAAAAGGGAATTGTTTCTACTTCTAATCCTTTTGTGTTAGCATTGTCCTCTAAGTCACTCTCTAATAATCAAAATAAGCCTTACATAAGGGTTGCCTTCGACGAGTACAGTTTCTGTAAGCAGAAAGGTCATGGAAGGCTCAGTGTCCTAAGTTGAGACATCATAATCAATCACAGCAATAATCTCAAGCTTGGAAACCTGGCAACCAGTCACAATCTAATGCTCATAGATCACCTCAGGGTTATAAACCACCACAGTCTAATACTACAGCAGTAGTTTCATCAGGTCCCTTCACTGATCCTAGTACTCTGGCTGAGCAATTTCAGAAGTTTCTCTCTTTATAGTCTCAAGCTATGTCTGTTTCTTCTTCCATAGGTCAGTTACCTTATAGTTCTTTAGGTATGTCACATTCAGAATGGGTCTTGGATTCGGGTACTCTACATCATTTGGCTCCAGATTCTTTATCTTTTGCTTTTGTGTCTCATTCGTCTTCTATTCTTGTCATGACTGCTGATGGCACTCCTATGCCTTTAGCAGGTGTTGGTTTGTTGTCATACCTCACTTGTCTCTCCCTAATGTTTATCATATTCCAAAACTCACATTAAATCTTACTTCTATTGGTCAGTTATGTGATTCTGGTAATTTAGTCACCTTTTCTTCTTCTTCTTCTTCTGCTTCTTCTTCTTCTTGTTATGTGTAGGATTTGCAGTCTCAGAAGCTGATTGGGATAGGCTACAGGAAGGGTGGACTATATATTTTGGATGAGCTAAAAGTGACATTTGCTGCTGCTGCTACTAGTGTTGATTTATCTTCTTTTCGTTTGAATCCTTCTTCTTCTAGTTTTTATTTATGACATTCTCGCCTAGGTCATGTTTCGTTTTCTCATTTGAGATTTTTGGCTTCTACATGAGCTTTAGGAAATTTACAACCTTGTGATATTTCTAATTATAGTGGATGTAAACTCGCAAAATTTTCAACTTTACCTTTTAATCGAAGTATTTATGTTTCTTCTTCTCCATTTGATTTAATTCATTCTGATTTATGGGGCCTTCTCTTGTTGCCACAAAAGGAGGGTCTCGATATTTTGTTTCTTTTATTGATTATCATACTCGTTATTGTTAGGTTTATTTAATGAAACATTGTTATGAATTCTTTGAGATATACTTAGCATTTCGTGTTCTTGTCAAAACTGAACATTATGCTGTTATCAAATGTTTTAGGTGTGATTTGGGTGGGGGAATATATTTCTAATAAATTTTGTGAGTTTCTTGTCTTAGATGGAACCATTCACCAAACTTTGTGTACAAATACTCTTGAACAAAATAGCGTTGCTGAAACAAAACATAGGCACATCGTTGAAACTACTCATTCTCTTTTATTGTCTGCTTCTGTTCTTCGTGTATTTTGGAGTGAAGTTGTTCTTACCGCTGTAGGTCTGATTAATACAATTCTATCTTCTCATATTTCAAATTTTCCTCCTTTCGAAAAGTTGTATGGGTATGCCCCTGATTATTCTTTATTTAGAGTTTTTGGTTGTACTTGTTTCCTTCTTCATCTTCATGTAGAACGCAGCAAGTTGTCATCTCGATCTGCTATTTGTGTCTTTCTTGGTTATGATGAAGGTAAAAAGGGGTATCGTTGTTTTGATCTAATAACTCAGAAACTTTATGTCTCGTCATGTTATTTTTCTTGAGCATATACCTTTATTTTCTATTCCATCCACTACTCATAGTTTGATTAGATCTGATCTTATTTGTATAGATCCTTTTTCTGACGATCTCGATAGTTTGTCATCTCAGGTCCCTAGTATTTCAAATATCCCTTCTCATGTTCTTACCTCGTTATCTTTACAACCAATTCGTACTGATCATTCTGCATGTACTGACACTTTACTCTCCGGTACATCTGGAGCGCCCTCTTTTCCTATGGTCCCTCAAGTTTCGTCTGAAATTGTGGATCCACCTCTATATCAATCCATACGCATTCGTAAGTTTACAAAGTTACCAGATTTTGCTTAGTCTTGTTATTTTTCATCTTTTTCTACCCTTTTAGCTTCTATTCATTGTCTCTCTGAGCCTTCTTCCTATAAAGAAGCAATTCTTGATCCTCTCTGGCAGCAAGCTATGGATGAGGAACTTTCTGCTTTGCATAAGACTAGTACTTAGGATTTAGTATCTCTATCTCCTAGTAAGAGTGTTGTTGGTTGTCGTTGGGTATATAAGATCAAGACTAGTTCTGATGGATCAATTGAATGATATAAAGCTAGGTTGGTTGCAAAAGGGTACTTTCAATAGTATGGTATGGATTATGATGAGATATTTACTCCTGTTGCAAAAATGACTACCATTCGTACTCTTATTGCAGTAGCTTCAGTTCATCAGTGGCGTATCTCTCAACTTGATGTTAAAAATATCTTTTTGAATGAAGATCTTCAAGAAGAAGTTTATACGGCGCCCCCTCCTAGTGTTTCACATGATTTTGGGTATGTTTTCAAGCTCAAGAAAGTATTGTATGGTCTCAAACAAGCACCTCGTGCTTGGTTTGAGAAATTTTTATGTTGTGATCTCTTTCTTTGAATTTGCTTCTAGTTGTCACGATTCTGCTCTTTTTGTTAAGTGAACAGATGTAGGTCATATCATTTTATCTTTATATGTTGATGACATGATTATTACTGGTGATGATATTGATGGTATTTCAGTTTTGAAGAGAGAGTTAGCTAGACAGTTTGAAATGAATGATTTGGGTTCTCTACGATATTTCTTGGGTATTGAGGTAGCCTGCTCACCCATAGATTATCTTCTTTCTCAGTCGAAATATGTTGCAGATATTCTTGAGCGGGCTAGACTTATTGATAATAAGACTGTTGATACTCCAATTGAGGTTAACACAAAGTATTCTTCTTCTGATGGTTTACCTTTGTCACATCCTACTTTATACCGTACTATTGTTGGGAGCTTAGTATATCTCACTATTACTCGTCCAGATATTGCATATGCCGTTTATGTTGTTACTCAGCTTGTTGCTTTTCCTAGTACAGTTCATTGGACAACTGTTCTTCGTATTTTACGGTATCTTTGAGGTACATTCTTTCAGAGTCTTTTACTTCCATCCACATCCTTCTTGGAGCTGCGTGCAAACTCTAATGCTGATCATGGCAGTGATCTCACATATCGCAAGTCTGTTACCGATTTCTATATCTTTTTGGGTAATTATCTTATTTCATGGAAGAGCAAGAAACAATCTATTGTTTCTCAATCTTCAACCAAAGCAGAATATCGTGTTATAGCATCTATTACCAAAGAGATTGTTTGGTTACGTTGGTTACTTGCAGATATGAGAGTTTTTCTTTCTCATCCCACTCACATATATTGTGACAACTAGAATTCTATTCATATTGCTCACAACTCGATTTTTCATGAACGAACTAAGCACATTGAGATCAATTGTCACCTTACTCATCATCATCTCAAGCATACACAATTACTTTGCCTTTTGTTTCTTCTTCTTTGCAGCTTGCAGATTTCTTTACCAAGTCACATTCTATTTCCCGTTTTTATTTTCTAGTTGGAAAAAACTCTCGATACTTGTAGTTACTGCATTGTGACTTTAAAGGGAGATGTTAAGAAATATATGGTTATTTTGCCTTATCGTTTATTAAGGGCAGAATAGTCCTTTTAATTTTCTTTGTTTAGCCTATATATAATCTCTTTATATTATGGTTAAATCATCTTTTTGTATTCAATTGCATTATGTACAATCAATGAAACCATAGCCTTCTTTTTTTCTTTGTTTCTTTAGATTGTTTAACAGGGAGCCTATGAGAGCTTTGGCCAGTAACTTTATAGGCTATGTGAAAATGAAATTCAATGATCTTTGCGACACTCTTCTTACTAAGGAAGCATGTAGAAGAGATTCTGGAGAAGTCTCATATTGCATTCGTTTAAATGTCGAAAATATGGGTAGGAGTTTCGAAAAAAATTCCAATAAAGGAAATAATGAAAAGTAGATAATTGTAGGAGCAAGTTCATGTCTGGCAAGAACGTGGAGTTCGATTAATCACATGAAAAAGAATTGCGGAGCACCAAAAAAAAAAGGAAGAAAATAATAACACTAGTGCAAAATCTATGACTAGAGAATACAAGATGCTTTACATTTATGAGTTGATAGTCATATTGATTCTTGAATGATGGATTTAGAAGCTTCTTTTCACATCACTACACATTGTGAGACTATTATGAACTATGTTGTTGGAAAATATGAAAAGATATTTTACTAATGAAGAACCTATGAATATTATTGACATTGGCGATGTCAGTTTGAGGATGTTAAATGAGTCTATATGGAAAACTCATAAAGTGAGGCATGTACCAAAATTGATGCGTATTTGATTATTATAGGAAATAAATTTGGAACTCTTTATATCATAAATTCTGAACTCTTTACCTCACTTCTAATTGTAGAGACTTGGTTGTAATTGTTGATTTAGCCGTTGTTCTGATTTGTGACATTATGGGTTGTGATACATGATTGAGGAGGGAATGAAAGTGCTTTAGTTTAAAGAGAAGTTTTAGGGTTGAAATTGAACATTGTATTATGTTAAGGCTATATTTTTGGCAAGAAGAAAATGGTTAGTTTCTCTGAAATCGGAGAGGGGCCAAAAGCTATAAAATTGAAGTTAATTCATATGGATGTGTGAGGACTTTCAACAGCTACTTCACTTGGAGGTTACAATTATTATGTGGCATTTATTGATATGAAGAATAAATTTGACATCTTTAGTTCCTTCAAGATATGGAAATCAATAGTTGAAAAATGAGACAGATCTAAAGGTTAAGTGATAGTAGTCAGAATGTCAGATAATGGGAGAGAGTATATTGATGATCATTTCAAGAAGTACTCTGTTGACAATGGAATCAAAATGAAGAAGACTAATCAAATATAGGACTTTACATGCTGGGTTACCAAAAATGTTCTGGACTGAAGCTATTAGCAGTACAACTTATGTGATCAATAGAGGTCTTTCAACACCATTTGATTTCAGTATAAAACTGGAGGTTTGGAGCAGTAAATAGGTAAACCTTTCACACTTGAATGTATTTGGTTGTGTTTTAAACATTCACATGATTCTACTATGAGAAATAAGCTTGTTGCAAAATCAAAAAGGTGTTTTTTTTTTCATTGTATATTGTCATAACGAGTTTGGTTATCATTTATGGGATGATAAAACTCGAAATATTATCATGATCTATGTCCTAGGATATGTTTTTCAATTAAAGTATATTGTATAAGATAAGTTGGGAACATACCTTAAAGGTTCAAGTTTAGAATCTAAGAAAGTTGAGGTGATCCTATTAAAAGATTTTCCAACGATTGAGTTAGAGAATGCTAATGGTGGAAATCTTGAAAACGTAGCCCCAAATGTATACCATCACACCCATGTGACTTAACTCACAAGATCTAATAGAACAACTAAACCTTTACAATGATATTTTCCAGTGTTGCATTATATTCTATTGATTGATAGAGGTGAGCCAAAAAGTTATAGTGAAGCTATACATGTTGATAAATCAATCAAGTAGGAGTTAGACATGAGGAATGAAATAGAGTCATTATTTTCCAACCATACATGACAATTGATAGAGTTACCAAAAGGAAAGAATGCTTTATAGAGTAAATGGATTTATCAATTAAAAGAAGAACATGATGACAACAAGCAATATATAGTAAGACTAATTGTAAAGGGATTTCCATAGAAAGAATGCATTGATTACGCTGAAATTTCTCTCCTATGGTTAAGTTAACTACAATTACAACATCCATGAGAAAGAAGGAGGCAAAAAGACAAGCAAAAACTGTAGCAATTAGAACTATATTTGGATTAGTGGTAAAGTAAAACTTGCACCTAGAGTAGTTATATGTAAATACAACCTTTCTTCATGGTGATTAAGAAGAAGAAATTTATGTAATGCAGTCATAAGATTTCAAAGTACACGAAACCAAAAAAAGTGTGCAGGATTTTAAAGAACTTGTATGCTCTTAAAGTAGTTTCAAGACAGTGGTATAAGAAAGTTGATAGTTTATATGTGTAGTAACAGATTCAAAAGGTGTTAGGGAAATCATTGTTGTTATATAAATAACCCTGGTAACTCTTTTATTATTTTGCTGCTATATGTTAAATACAAGTGCTTTCAAATAGGAAATAGATAAGTTGTAAAACGAGTTATCATAGGAGTTTGCAATAAAAGATTTGGGTGTTGCAAAACAAATTTGATGTGATCTATGATACTAGAGCAAGTCCGAAAAAAGATCTGTTGATTATCGAAGGAGGTCCAATGACTAGGTCGCAAGCGAAGCGGGTCAAGGAAGCAACGGGGCTACTTGCTCAAAGTATGGTGGACGAAACATTGACAGCGACGAGCAAATGGGCAAGTTTCATGTTGGACATGGACGGAGAAATCAAATAGATCAACATGATTCGAGCAACGGACGAGGATGTGGCGGGGTTCAATTATGCGACTGCATAGTTGAACTAGACATACGGTCGCATGCCATGCATCCAAGGATAATAGGGCCCAAACTGAAGCCTCTATGCGACCACATAGAGTATAACTATACGGCCGCATAGTTAAGTCCGGCCGCAAGATTTTGCACTTTTGGAAAGAATTCTGTTTTGTTTCAAACTTTTTTTTAATCTTTTGTCATCTTTAGGATATATTTCCTTGGTAAACTAGGGTTTTAGTAGTTGGTATAAATAGTTTCATTATATTCACTGTAAAGATAATTATTGAGATTATTATTACGAGGCTAAATTACTTTCCTCTCGTTCTTCACTATTTTAATTTTAAACTTATCAAGAATTAAATTCTTGTGCCGATCTACAAATTCAATGTAAGGTTCATAAGTTTTGTAATCATAGGTCAAGATATTGTTGGCAATTGTCTTGGTTCTTGATTCAATAATTTATTGGGTTGAACTTTTCAAACGTTGATTATTGGCTTTCTTGGGTTGTTTTAATTTGTAGTAGGTTCCGTAGTTACAATCGTTACGTAGGTTCATATTAGTTAGTATTAGAGCAAAGCTCCAAAATCAAGGTTATATCATTTTTTTTCGTTTGAGTCTTTATTTCTTTTTCTTAAGTTCTTCTATTTGAGTCTTTTGATCCGTAATTTTTCCATAAAAAATTCAAATGTTGTTTTTGAGCTCATTTTGAATCCGAATCAACTTTCGTTTTCTTTGCCGGTGTCATAGTTGATTTTCGAGTATAAAAATCCAAAAATTCAGAAAAAAAAAATTATGTGAAAGCCAAATTCAAAAAAAAAATTGTTATTATTTGTCTCGAGAATTGCCAGCCAATTACGTTATCTATTGTGTCAAGTTCAAAAACCAATTTCTTGAATTCAAAGTTCATTCCAATCTTCTAGTTCCATTCTTACTTCTTGAGTCATTCTAAGATCACTTTCCTTACTTAATTCTTTGTTTAGGCTCCACAAGAGTTAAAATCTTAAGTAAGATCGAATTAATTCTTTGAAAAAATACTTGCAAGAAAGCATTGAGTAGAAAAATGCAGAGTTGTGAGACTAATAGAGGGAAAAAGCCAAGTTGAGTGATATATGAGTGTATATACGTGAGGCAAATATCAAAATAGATTTAGGATGTCTGACATGGATGGTTCTACTTCAAATGGAAAGGATAATCAAGTCAACATGTCGGAAGAGGTGATACGACGGTTCAAAAGGTTGTTTGAAGATGTGATAGACAGATTGGATAGGCAAGATACATTGCTTGCTAATTTACGATGGGAACACTCCAGAGAAATTCCTAATGCTAGCAGGCAAGGAAGGTATGATCATCGAGCGGAATATGCTGGAGATTGGGAAATAGATAGTGATATCAATGATGATGCATTGATGGATGTTGAGATAGGAAGAATGATGGGTAGAGGAGTAAGGCATGAAATGAGGGGTAGAGAGTTTGTTGGAGATGATATCGATAGAAGTATGGGCAACATTAAGATGACAATTCCTTCATTCAAAGGAAAGAGCGATCCAGAGGCATACTTGGAGTGGGAAAAGAAATTGAAGTTGATATTTGACTGCCACAACTACTCGGAGGAAAAGAAGGTAAAAATTGTGATGCTTGAATTTACTGATTATGCTATTATTTGGTAGGATCAAGTGGTAACATCTAGGAGGAGAAACCATGAGGAGCCTATTCATACTTGGGAAAAATTGAAGGCTATCACGAGGAAGATGTTTGTGCCTAATCATTATTATCGGGAGCTTTATCAGAAATTGTAAAACCTCTACCAAAGTTCTAAGAGTGTGGAGGATTATCATAAGGAGATGGAGATTGTGATAATTAGAGCAAATGTTGAAGAGGATATGGAGACCACTATGGCCCAGTTTTGAATGGTTTGAATAGAGATATAGCTAATGTGGTAAAGTTACAACATTATGTGGAGTTAGAAGACATGTTACAGTAGCTATGAAGGTGAAAAGACAATTGAAGAGGAAGGGGACAACTAGGTGTAGATCGAGTTCTTCAGGTTCTAACTCTTCTTGAAAATCGAAGTGGGATAATAATAAGGGCGATGTGACTATTTCAAAAGGTAGGACTGAGCTACCAAAGGGAAAGGATGAAGTTGCTAGCAAGGCTACTCCCAAGGTGGATTTCCAACAATCAAGGAATCGGGATATCAAGTGTTTTAGGTACTTGGGATCGGGGACACATTGCTTCTCAATGTCCAAACAAAAGGACGATGATCTTACGAGACAATGGAGAAGTGGTTAGTGAGGGTGAGGGTGAATATGATGACATGCCCGAATTGGAAGAAGATAGTAATGGTGAGGAAGTGGAGTATTCAGTAGGAGAGCTATTGGTTACACGACGAGCTCTTAGTGTTCAAATCAAAGTGGATCACTTGGAGCAACAAAGGGAGAACATATTTCATATAAGGTGCCACGTCAACAACAAGGTATGTAGTATGATTATTGATGGGGGAAGTTGTACCAATGTGGTTAGCACAACACTTGTTGAAAAATTGGGATTAACTATGCTGAAACATCTTAGGCCTTATAAATTGCAATGGTTGAATGAGTGTGGAGAGATTAAGGTGAATATGAGAGTATTTGTGAGTTTCTCAATTGGGTGATATCATGATGAAGTGATGTGTAATGTAGTTCCAATGCATGCTGGACATATTTTGTTGGGAAGGCCACATCAATATGATAGGAAGGTGATTCATGACAGGTACAAAATAGGTATAACTTTACTAAGGATGTGAAATCTATTACTCTTGCACCGTTGACACCACAACAAGTGTATGAAGATTAAATCAAGTTGAAAAGTGAGAAGGAAAAAAGATTGAGAGAAAATGGGAGTGAGACTGGCCTTTCACAACATGAGAGCAAGAGAGAAAATAGAGAGGTGACTAAAAGTGAGAAAAAAGGAGTAGAGTTACAAGAGAGAAAATTAAAAGAGTCTTGTGAGAGGAGAAAAAAGTCAAAAGTGATTTTTTTGTAAAAGTGAGCGAGTTGAAGATGGCAGTAGTTGAGAACCGACTTATAGTCTTGTTGGTTTATAAGGAGTCATTCCTCAATTTTGAGGAATCTAACACACCCCTCCACATTTTAGCTACTTCTTTGTTACAAGAATTTGAAGACGTGTTTTCAGAGGACATGTCTAGTGAGCTACCACTCATTCAAGGCATTGAACATCAAATTGATTTCGTGCCTGAAGCTGTCAAAGTAATCCTGAAGAGACTAAGGAACTTCAAAGGCAAATGGAAGATTTGATGAGTAAAGGACATGTGAGGAAAAGTATGAGTCCATGTGTCGTGCCAGTACTACTTGTACCAAAGAAAGATGGAAATTGGAGGATGTGTGTTGACTGTAGGGCCATCAACGATATAATGGTAAAGTATCGTCATCCTATCCCTAGGTTAGATGATATGCTACATGAATTACATGGATCATGAATATTTAGTAAAATTGATCTTGAAAGTGGTTATCATCAAATTATGATGAGGGAATGAGATGAATGGAAAATCGCTTTTAAAACTAAATATGGGTTGTATGAGTGGTTAGTTATGTCATTTAGACTTACTAATGCACCTAGCACATTTATGACATTAATGAATCACATGTTGCGTGCATTCATAGGTCAATTCGTAGTAGTTTACTTTGATGACATATTGATATATAGTAAGAATTTAAATGAACATATAGGACATTTGAAATGTGTGCTTGTAGTCTTAAGGTAAGAACAATTTTATGCTAATTTTAAAAAGTGTACATTTTGCATGAAAAATGTTATTTTTTTGGGTTATGTCGTTAGTGCTAAGGGTATTGAAGTAGATGAGGAGAAAATCAAAGCCATCAAAGAGTGATCCACACCTAAAAGAATAATTGAAGTAAGAAGCTTCCATGGGTTAGCTAGTTTCTATATGCGTTTTGTAAAAGATTTTAGCACACTTGCCATACCACTCACGGAAATTATAAAGAAAAGTGTAGGATTTCATTGGGGCGTTGAACAAGAATATGTTTTTAATACTATTAAAGATAGGTTGTGTACCGCACCGATTTTATTATTACCTAACTTTAAAAATACCTTTGAGATTGATTGTGATGCCTCATGAATATGTATTGGAGCTGTCTTAATGCAGGAACGAAGACAAATAGCTTACTTTAGTGAACAGTTAAGCTGAACAGCCCTCAATTATCCTATATATGACAAGGAGTTGTATACACTTGTTCGAGCTTTGGAGACATGTCAGCACTACCTGTGGCCAAAGGAGTTAGTGATTCACACCGATCACGAGTCCTTGAAGCACTTAAAGGGCCAAGCCAAGCTAAACAAGAGACATGCAAGGTGGATGGAGTTTATCGAGACATTCTCATGTACTATCCGGTATAAACAAGGTAAGAAAAATGTGGTAGCGGATGCATTGTCAAGGAGGTACGTACTTCGAACAGATGCTAAATTGCTAGGATTTGAATATGTTAATGACATGTATGTTAATGATCCATATTTTTCTAATATATATGAATCATGTGATAATGGTGCTATGGATAGATTCTTTAGGCATGATGGATAACTATTTTGGGAAAATAAGTTGTGTTCCTAAATGTTCAATGAGAGAATTATTAGTACGTGAGGCACATAGCGATGGTATAATGGGTCATTTGGGGTAAAAAAAAAAAGACCTTAGAGATGCTAAGCAAACATTTTTATAGGCCTAAGATGAAGGTTGGCGTTGATCGGGTTTGTAGTAGATGCACCACTTGTAAAAAGGCGAAATCTAAGGTTTTTCCACAATGTTTATATATGCCATTACCCGTTCCTAGTGAACCTTGTGTTGATGTGTCTATGAATTCTATGTTGGGTTTACCTAGGACTAAAAAATGAAGGGATTCTATATTTGTGGTAGTAGATAGATTTAGTAATATGACACATTTCATTTCATGTCATAAAATCGATGATGCCACCAATGTAGCGGATCTATTCTTTAAGGAAGTTGTGAGCTTACATGGGATTCCTAGAAGTATTGTATCAGATAGAGATATTAAATTCTTTAGTCATTTTTGCAGAATTTTGTGGAATAAGTTAGGAACCAAGCTATTATTTTCTATTACTTGTCACCCGCAAACTGATGGACAAACTCTTGTAGTTAATATGACTATGATACAATTGTTGAGCACTGTAGTTAATAAGAATTTAAAGAGTTGGGAGGATTGCTTGCCATTTAATAATTTGCATATAATAGGGTTACGCATTCTACTACTTTTTATTCGCCTTTTGAAAGTGTATATGGTTTTAATTCTCTAACACTTTTAGATTTAATTCCTTTACCTGTGAATGAAAGGGGCAGTTTAGATGGAAAGAAGAAGGTCGACTTGGTGAAATCACTCCACGAAAATGTAAAGTTGCAAATTGAGAAGAAAAATGAACATTATGCTTTTCAAGCAAACTAGGGTCGAAAGTGCGTTACATTTGAAGCATGAGATTGGGTTTGGGTACACTTGAGGAAATAGCGTTTTCCAGAACAACAAAAGTCAAAGTTGCAGCCACAGTGAGATGGTCCGTTCCAAGTCCTTGAAAAGATCAATGACAAGACCTACAAATTAGATCTTCCGGGTGAGTATAATGTTTCGGCTACCTTTAATGTTTCTGATCTTTCTCTCTTTGATGCATGTACAGATTTGAGGACGAATCATTTTGAAAAGGAAGGGGATGACGTGATCCTAATACTAGAGCAAGTCCAGGCAAAAATTCGTTGATTATTGAAGGAGGTCCAATAACTAGGTTGCGAGTGAAGTGGGTCAAGGAAGCAATGGGGCTACTTGCTGAAGGCATGGTGGACGAAACATTGACCGTGACGAGTAAATGGGCAAGTTTTATGTTGGGTATGGACAGAGAAACCAAATGAATCAACATGATTTGAGCAACATACGAGGAGGTAGCGTGGTTCAACTATGCGACCTCATAGTTGAACCAGGCATGCGATCGCATGCCATGCATCCGAGAATAATAGGGCCTAAACTGAAGCCTCTATGCGACCGCATAGAGTATAACTATGCGGCCACCTAGTTAAGTCCGACCGCGAGATTTTGCACTTTTGGAAAGAATTCTATTTTGTTTCAAACTCTATTTTTTTGGTATCTTTTGTCATCTTTAGGATATATTTCTGTGGTAAACTAAGGTTTTAGTAGTTGGTATAAATAGTTTCATTATATTCATTTTAAAGACAATTATTGAGATTATTATCGCGAAACTAAATTGCTTTCTTCTCGTTCTTCATTGTTTTAATTTTGAACTTATCAAGAATTAAATTCTTGTAGCATTCTACAAATTTAAAGTAAGGTTCATAAGTTTTGTGATCACGGGTCAAGATATTGTTAGCGATTGTCTTGGTTCTTGATTCAATAATTTATTGGGTCAAGCTTTTCAAACGTTGATTCTTGACTTTCTCGAGTTGTTCTAATTTGTCGTGGGTTCTGTAGTTACAATCGCTACGTAGGTTCGCATCAAAATCCTTGCATGATAATTTTTAGGAACGGTGACGTCTTGAAATTGTTACAAGAGTATGTGAGGAAGGTGCTAAGCAGGTTTATGATAGATGATGCAAAACCATTAAGTAGTCTTTTGGTTAATCACTTCATGCAATCAAATAAACAGTCACCCTCTATAGAGAAATAGCGAGCCTACATGGTTATGGCACTTTATGCCTCTGCTATTGGTAATTTTATGTATATAATGGTGTGTACAAGATCGGATATAGTGAATGTGGTGGGAGTTGTGAGTAAATATATGAGCAATGCGGGTAAACAGTATTAGGAGGCAATAAAGTGGATTCTCAAATACTAGAGAGAGACTGTAGATTCAATCTTATATTTTAGATAATCAAGCTTAGGATTCCAGGGCAATGTAGATGCTAATATGGTAAGAGATATTGATAACATGAAGAGTACTACTTGATATGTATACACTTTGGGTACAAAGTTAGTTACGTGTTTAACCTGTAGAAGATAGTTATTATTTCCACTACTAATGCGAGTATTTTGCTGTGACCAAAACTAGCAAAGAGATGATGTGGTTGAAGTCTTTTTTAAACAAATTGGATCACAACTATAGGAAGAGTGTATTGCATTGTGATAGTCAGAGTGCTATTCACTTAGCAAAGAATCATATTTATCATGCAAAGACAAAACATATACATGTTCATTGTCATTTCATCATATCAACTCTGGAGGATAAAATCTTAACACTTGAGAATATTCAAGAAAGTCAGAATTCGGCTAAAATGTTGACGAAGACTATTCCGATCGAGAAACTAAAGTTGTATGGAACTTTAGTTAGACTTCTCTTTTGAGGATTGAGGAATTGTTACTTTTGTAAAGGAGCTACTAATGGTGGATTAATCTTCAAGTAAGAGATTTCTAAATTGTGGAGCGTAATTATTGTCGTTTCGCAAAATCTGTAAGCAAATCGAGTACTTGGAAGGGGGCAGGAAGTCCGTAGTATGAGGGTGGAGCTCCTAGACCAAAATTTCATTAAGGGCAGTTTATGAATTTGTGTAATTGTAAATGTCATCTTATGAATTTTAGTCATTGTAAATTTCTATTTGATCCTAATTTGTCTTATAAATAAAGAGATGTCATTAGACTTTTAGACTACCATCATAAAAGAGAAGTTAGGTGTTCAATTTTATATTGTAAACTTCTTTTTCATCATAACGAATTACTATATCAACAAAATATGACATTTACAAATTGAGACGAACCTCTATAACTTGTATCTTTATTTTTTATTTATTTTTTTGCTAATTAATTTCTCTCGGTTAATTATAATTAAGGTTTCTAATCAACAGCTTCTAACCAAACCCTAGAGACAAATATATTACAAAATCTATAAATAGTGGATGGAAAACCACCATGTGAACACTAATGCACACTATGCATGCATGATGCGCTCATCCAACCAAAACTCACTAAACATTAGTGTACTTAAGAGTTAACTACGTTTGAACTTTATGGTAGCTATGTGATAACCTCGAAACATTAGGTGCACCAATAGATAAACAATATTAGAATTTTGTAAAGATACCCTATCAAATTCAGCCCTTCAATTCATGAATTGAGAATTTCGACAACTAACTCTACTCAACACGAAAAAAAATTTCATTGTACATTCAAATTGAGAATTTTCATTGTACATTCAAATTTATTTCTTGATTACGACTTCTAGTATCTGGTCATTTTGCTAGGTTGGCAATGCAAGGACCACAATCAAAAGTCCTCTATTACGGATGTAAATAAGTAGACATGCCAATGAATAGTGTATGGTACAAGAATAACATGCCTTTATTTATGGGGTAAATGATACAAAACGTCCATACCTTTCATCGTTATTATGTAAATAAGCAGGCATGCCTATGAATAGTATATGATACAAGAAGAACATGCTTTTATTTATGGGTAAATAGCACAAAACGTCGAGACCTTTCATCGTTATTATGCAAAATGTCATTACCTTCCATTTTTGATATTTTTATCTTTAATTACACATTTGATTGTGCAAAACGTCCTTCCATCCATTTTCATCCAAATCCGCAGTTAAGTGAACGTGTGGAGTCATTTTTTTCCCCAAAATGGAAGCGTATTTTTGCCTCTTAACATTTTTTTTGACCTTCCCCACCTTCTTTCCCAATTTCACCCTCTTCCCTCATCTTCTTCCTCCAGCCCTTAGCTCATTTTTTTACCTTCCCCATCTTCTCTCCCAATTTCATCCTCCTCCCTCATCTTCTTCCTCGAGCTCTTAGCTCATTTCGTATTGAACGACTGCACTCAAGAGGAATCTGTATTGAAAGCTTGAAGCTTTGGGTTTGAAACGACTGCACTGAAGAATTCAAGAGAGGAAGGACTGAAAATGCATGTCTTTACCAATCCAACAGGCTGGAAAAGGTCCTAAGAGATTAACAGCTAAATAGAGACCTGAGGATACATTAAGGCATAAAAGCTAAGATGAAGTGCCCACTCCTCAAGATAACTGATCCAGTTACACCTGTTGACAACCCAAAATTGATTTTGTGAATTTTCAAACAGTTTATGAAACTCATGGTCCATCGAAACCCAACAGGCACCAGTCTGAATGTGCTTGTTTGCAGTTTTTTTTTTTTTTGTATCTACGGGTGAATGCTGACTGCTCCAGATAAAAAAATTTGGACATCTTAAAACAAGCCACATATGACACCTACCTAGTGAGACCTGAAGTTCTCCATATTAACAGTCATTATGGCATCTATGAGTTGGAATTTTCAAATTAGCAAGGAATACACACTAAAGCCCGACGATGGGTTGCCCAAAATTTGGTTGGTTTCGAACTTGAGGATGAAGATGATTGGGGAGGAGAAAAATTGGGGAAGAAGTGGAGGAGGTAAGAAAATGTTATAAGACAAAATTATCCTTCCATTTTTTTTTTTTTTTAATTTAAAATGACTCCACAATTTCACTTAACGACGTATCTGGATGAAAATGGACGGAAGGTCGTTTTGCACAATTAAATGTGTACTTAAGTGTGAAAATGTAAAAAAAAATATGATGTATGAATATTTTGCACAATAATAGTGAAAAGTTGGAACGTTTTGTGGTATTTATCCCTTTATTTATCTCCCTTATGCCTTATGAAATGACATATTTAGCCCATGTTTAGTGGCCATTTTTTGGAAAAAAATTGTTTTAAATAGTGAATTTTGGAGAACGTGTGATTAAAAAGTAGATTTATTTTATTTTTTATTTATTTATGTGTAAAATATTTTATTATGTGAATGCGTGTTGTTGAAAGTGAATATGTAGAAATGACTAATTTACTAATATAATGTTGTGACCATTCGTCATGTTCTAACTTGATAAGGTATGTTAGCTATTGCAATACTAGATAAAAGGATTTTGTCACCTTTTTCAGAAGCAAATGATTTGACAAAAAAGTTGATTGTATTTAAAATATTTCAATGGTAAAGTGTCATGTGACATTATATCAAGACATCTGACACTGTAACATGATTCCAGACAAAATTGAACAGTACAATAAGATTTTAACTTTGTTTATTCTTTCTATCTTAATGTTTGCTAGTACCATATGATTCACCGTACCAAACTAATTAAACTATGCATTAACGTTGAACAACTTCAAGTGGGTATAATTTTTAGGTTGAATCCCTTTCAAAGGTCTGCATTCTCATCAAAGCCTTCAGAATTCAGAATCCTTGTCATTATTTCTCATAAGTGTGAAATGGACTTAACACAAGTCTACGCGCAAACACTTGACTCAACGTAAATGAATAACTGAAAAACATTATGCAAAGTATTTTAAGTGTACTACTACTTTTTTTTTTTTTTTTTGAAAAAAAAAATAAAGGGTAATATTAGAAGTCGAGACGATGTTTTGATCAATAAAATGTATTTTCGTATGATGGACTAAATAAGAATAAGTAAATTAGTAAACATATGTTTTGGATACCTCTTTTAATTATATAATAATGTACAAACATGTTGTGCAAACCTCGTCACAACAAGCTTATAAAATAAATGTAAAATTCGAGCTCTTGCAGATAAGTTGATAAATGGTAAATGCCTCCTATGATTTTTTTCTCTCTCAAAGTTGTCTATTTTACACCTATTAAAATCCGTTTTCTATAAAAACAATACTTCCACTTTGCCGCAACTTGACCCTTGATCGAATTGACTTCTCAACCACTTGACTAGCCATCGAATAAGTAAATTAGTAAACATATGTTTTGGATACCTCCTTTGATTTTTCTCTCTCAAAGTCGTCTATTTTACACCTATTAAAATCCGTTTTCTATAAAAACAATACTTCCACTCCGCCGCAACTTGACCCTTGATCGAATTGACTTCTCAACCACTTGACTAGCCATCGAGTTTAATCGAATTCCCACTTAATATATATTTTTTCTCCTTATATGTGAATTCACACACATGCAAAACCTTATTAATCGAACCATGGAAAAATTCTTTTAGAGATAGTTGTTGTTCACTTTCTTACCTACTAAAGAAACTCTAAATAACAATATTGGAGTTTCTCTATTATAACAAAAACAAAAACAAAACATATCAAGAAAAATAAAAAGTATTTTCGACTTCAAAAGGGACCATGTTCTAATGAAAGGCAACAAGAGTTTGTAAACCCAATGGCGATGGCTCCCACTATGTTTTTTCGCTAAATAAACTCCTCAAAAACACTTCTGCCCTATTCTTTGCCCCCACAGGCCACATGCCATTGTTTCACCCCCCACCCCCCAACCCACCCCCAACCCCCAAATTCCCACTTTATATACCCCTTTTGCACCCCCATTCATTCCCACCACACTTTTTTTTTTTTAACTCCAAAAGAAATACTTTGATCACCCCTTCATTTCTTCTCAGTTTTCTTCTCCAAAAATGGCTATCAGAAAATCAAACAAGCTGTCACAAACAGCAGTTCTTAAACAGATTTTAAAGCGGTGCTCGAGCTTGGGGAAGAAACAAGGGTATGACGAAGAAGGGCTTCCTCTCGACGTGCCAAAAGGTCACTTTGCAGTATACGTAGGACAAAACAGAACTAGATATATAGTTCCGATCTCGTTCTTGACAAGACCTGAATTTCAGATTCTTCTCCAACGTGCAGAAGAAGAATTCGGGTTTGATCATGACATGGGACTCACTATTCCTTGTGAAGAAGATGTTTTTGAGTCTCTTACCTCAATGCTTAGATGAGGATATGCATGAAGCTGCTTTTGCTTCTGTATTTTTCAATTTTTTTTCTTTGTTTATGAAAGATTATTTTTTAGGACGCTTACTTGAAGCGGAACCCGAACTCGTGATGAGACAAATTGGGTTTAGATATGTAAATTTAGAAGAAGTTTGGTTTTTCCTCGCGGTGGTGTTTCCACGTTGTATGTCATAACTTGTATACCCTACGAGGTTTGCTAATATGAAATAATTTTTGGGAATTTATATAGGGTTAAACCACTTTGCTAGAAAAATAATGTCATAAGCAGTGCGAGAATCCTAGATGACGAGAGGTAATTTGATGAAAAAGATGATTGTGTTTTAAATAGTCCAATGATAGATTGCTACGAGACATTATGCCAACCATTCTGACACAGTAGCATGATTCATTTATATATTGTCTATTCGTCATATTCTATTTCCATGTGGTATCTTACTAAACAAGAAATGTGATATTCTTCATTTATTAACTAGGGACTTTAAATTTCGAAAAAAAATATTTTCATGATTTGTTAGTTATTCAAATGCTCGTCAAATCTGAGAAGTTCAAAAACTCAATTGCGTACCTCGAAAGGGCTTGGTTAGAGAATCAAATTCTCTAAATTTTAATTTGTGATAATTTATGTAATTTGTAGTGGATGGATTGTGGAATTACTTGTGTATGGCTTGGTTAGAGAATCAAATTCTCTAAATTTTAATTTGTGATAATTTATATAATTTGTAGTGGATGGATTGTTGAATTACTTGTGTTGTACGCAAGGCAATGCAATTTGTGTACTCGTAAATTGATTATGAACTAACTGATCTTCCTTTTGAGATTGAGATGGACAAACATATATAGTCGTTATTGTTGACTTTTATTAGACGGGTGAGATCCAATAACGACCATATTTTCAATTTTAATTGAATTTTAAGCCATACCAAACAGGCTCATAAATTCCAAAACGAAGTTTAGGTCACTTGATCCTATAAGTCAATATTTGAGTGGTGTTCATAGGTACCTTAAATGATGTAAACAAGTATTATGCCCTCGTTTGGGTTCCATTTTAATGAAAATGAGTTTTAAAATACTGATTTTTTTTAGAATGTATGGTAAAAAAATAAAGTTTTTTTTTAAAAAATTTCGTGTAATATTATTTTATGAAAAAATGTATGATCGAATTTTTTTTTTTTTTTTTAAAAAAATAGGGTCAAACATAGGTCATGTCCTATTTCGTGGGGGTTAAAAACGAGATTATAATATAAATTAAAATCAATAATTAACTTCAACCATATATTTTATCAATTTTTATTAAATTTTACTAAAATTCTAATTTTAATCCCCACAAAACCATGAGTATTACTTTAGAAATTTCTACGTCAAACTCAATTATCTAAAGATAAGATTCTAATGCCAAAGAAGTTCACTACTGTAGGAGCTCTTCACGTGACTTTGTTTCTTAATCAATCACTCTCATCACCTCTTTTTTAAATACGCAATCATTTCTCCAACCATTGATTCATGATATTTGCATTCGCGATAACCTTTGTTGTTTTGCACACTTTCTATGTCTACCATTTTATTATGCCCTTGCTCGGCTCACTTAAAAAATTTAAGTCAAAATCAACAGTAAATTTTAACTACACACTCCACGAGACAACTTTTCAAAACACTTTGTTGTTTTGTACGCTAAAGCCACGCTATGAATGAAAATAGTCTCCCGCCCCCAGTGAACAGAATAAAGATTTTCTATTGCTAACGTGACAAAAGAACCATAAGTTCTCTTTGTTTCAAATAACCATAAGTAAAATTCTCTTGTCAGGAAATTTTCATTGTTGCGCTATTCCACACCCCGTTCAAATACTGAGCCATTCATTTCCTAGTTATCTTGGTTTTTGATTTCTAATAGTAAATGAGGCATTCTTCTTCAAGCAATAAATTGTCAATTTGTTTACATGTAAAATTATTAACATGTTAAATTAGTGAATATCAAATCGTTGTTTGAACATTTATATGTAAGAAGAATGTGCACCTAAGTACATAAATGAAAAAATTCAACTTGCCCGACTTTTTAGGGAAAAAATATATATAATAACTAAGTGAGGAATTTTGGTTTCTTTTAACTTTTAGATGAAAATGGTTATTTAACGGCTTACAATATCTTCAGTCAGAAAAATCTTATTAGAATTGCTTTTACGAATTCAAGATTCTCGACTCCCGAAGAAAATATTTATTTTTGCAAGAGTTTCATAAAATTATATATTTATTTTTGTGAAAGAGTTTCAGAAAATTACATATAAAGAGTTTCACATTATATTTAGCTTAAAATTAAATTTTTTTTAGTAGAATTCGGTAATATTTGATGAAATATGTGGTTCAAAAATTGTGGACGTAAAATAAGTAATTAAAATTAATTATTAATTTTGTCTTTAATAAAAATTAAAGATTTTAATCCTCAATGAACAAGAGAATGACAATGTAACAAGTGTCAATAAGTATGAAGGTTGTCTTTTCAAGCTTTTTCTCTTTTTGATACGTACGTCTCAAATCTGTGGGACGAAAATTGTCTGTACCGATCGAACAACCTTGATTTCTTGGATCTAAAAAATTTTACTTTTCACATCTTTCTTTTTTTGTAATGACTAAAAACAATATTAACTGCATTGCTCAATAATAAGGGGCGGCCGCTGGTGTTGGATTCGATGGAAACCTTTTTTTTTTTTTTTTCAAATTTCTCATTCAGTTAAGTTGGTTAGAATTTGCAATTCTTATGAGATGTCTCTGGTTCGATTTCCTACCTTCAATTCATATATTTTTAGTTCTTCAATTTTTTCCATTTTACAATTTTTTACCGTGATTATCCTTAAAAATTATTGGAATCCTTACCATCAGGGCACTTGTTGGGTTTAATATTATTGTTAACATTATAATATATATTAAGTTTTAAATATTAATAAACGATCTCTCTATTACAATCACTGATTGCTGATGTTGACCGATCAACGTTCGCCCGACCTGAATTTCAATGCTAGGTCCACCCCTGTCAAAAATGTTTTGTTTATTTCTACAAAAATGCCAATCGTAAAAGACAAAAGTCTATTATTTTCACAAAAATTGCACCATGCATCTTCTTGCAGAAAGTTAGGCTCTAGCATTTAATTATACCAAAAATACTACTTGTACAATCATTAGAGGACTGTAATTTTTACTGTCATCTCTAATTAGTGTGAGACCAATTAATTAATTAATTGGCGGGCCCCACACTAACTAGATAGAACTGTAAAATTACCATTAATTAATTGGTGGGCTCCACACTAATTAGATAGGATTGTAAAATTTTAATTGGTGGGCCCCACACTAATTAGATATGACTGTAAAATTATATATATATATATATATATATATATGTCAAACTGTGTGAAACTAGATTTTGCTTCCCAATTAACTTGGATCGGTAAAATAAGACGTTACCATAATTGTCACGATATAATAAATGATAATTTGGACGCTTCCCTTATTAGAGACTTATTGTCGAACTATATTTAAAATGGTACTAAGTAAGTGTTAAGGGATATATATCCCACATCGATAAATGATATTGACACAGACCAATTAATAAAAAGATCTTGGGCTACTCATCTTAACAAGGTTGACCTTTTAAGATGGAACCTCAAATCTTAACATGGTATCAGAGCCCATTATGCTCCAACGAGCGATTCGATCCCGTTAAGACTCTAAAATGAGTACGTGAATTTCAAGATTGGTCTGCTCAAATGAGCCACCATTTTGCGGGGGCGTGTTAAGGGATATATATCCCACATCGATAAATGATGTTGACACAGACCAATTAATAAAAAGATCTTGGGCTACTCCTCTTAACAAGGTTGACCTTTTAAGATGGAACCCCAAATCTTAACAGTAAGAACGATGGATTGGAGACAAACAGTGAAACTCTTACTTATTTTCAATTTTTTCTTGTAAATCTTATATTGATATTTGAGTTCCTTTAAAATAATATTTTGGGACAAATATGTTTTGAAATAGTGATTTTTTTAGAATATATGGTTAAAAAATAAGGAAAAATTTTGAGTTGACATATAACATTATTTTATGAGAGAATATATAGTTGAAAATGAGTTTTGGAACAATAAGGTACCGTTCCCTTTGCCGTTTTCTGTTTTCGATTTTTCAAAACGGCGAAAACGCGTTCTCTTCGTCATTTTCGAAAACGGATTTTCAAAAACGAAAAAAAAAAATTTGTGAAGAAAATAGAAAACGGCCATTTTCCACGTTTTCTTCACAAACGCAGCAAAAAATGGAAAACACGGGAAATGGCCCAAAACAACTTCCTCCTTTCTGCTGCAACACAGGAAATAGAACAAACCCCTTCCTCCTTTCTATTGCCAACCACACTCTACCGCCACTTTCAAACCCCCCAAACTCCGGCCAACCTTATCCAAAATGGCCGGATTAATAAACCAATGTGAAGCCCTCAATCCCCTCTTCAATTACCTCACAAACAACAATTCAATCATACACCAAAATCGAAGGAAAAAAAAAACCTAAAAAACAAATTCAGCATACACGGCTTCTGCCGGAATCAGCTAGTTCTGGAGCCAATCGAAGGTGACCCATTGTAATATTGGATGCGCCTTGTTGAGAGGAGTGGATTGGTGGTGGTCCACGATCGGAAATGTGGTCGACAGTAGTGTTTATTGGCCGAAACAGTGAGTGGTAGTGCGGTGATTTCGACTGATTTATGGTCAATTAATCCGTGGATGTTGTAGAGGGAGGTCAGGTGGTTGGAATGATGCTGGGATCTGGTGGTCTAGGATGTGGCGCTGGTGGGGGCGTGGGGCATTTCTTGGCCGGAGAATGGAAAAGAAGAAACTCATGTGAACGTGTTTTCCAGAAAATGAATTTTGAGGAATATTTTTACAAAATGTCAAAAAGAACGTGTTATCAAAAATTTTAAAATGGACTCTCAAAACACAAAATACAAAATGATATCAAAACTCAAAAGTGAAACACAAAGAAAACGACCCCTAAATTTTTGAAAAAATGGAGTCCAAATAGGGACTTGGATTTTATTTTTTTCCTTTTGGGATATCATCAAAATTTTGAAATAAAAAGGGACCACACGATAGATTTAACAAAACAAGATAATATTTCACATGCAGAATAGTATGATCCAACAAGGATCTGATTAAATCTCATTACATTTTGAAGGTACTCTTTATCTTGTTTGGACTTTGGCTTTTCATTGAAAATGTTGATTCTTTCTTTATCCCTGTCTTTTAATGTTTGTCTATTGTAATTTTGGTAGAATTTGTGTTTTTTGGGTTTCAACTTCTACTATTTTCATCATAAAGTTTCTATCAATTTGATATTTCAAAATTGTCTTGATAAAGTAATGCACTAGCTTCCTAGATTCCATATCCATCTTATTGGTTTGGTTGGAAAATTGTGTTGATGTCAATGGACTAATTTATCCCCTTGTTTGATAATCATTATTCTATATACTCATTTTCAATTATACATTCATACAATAAAATATTTTGTACGTAAATCTAAATCTTTGTCTACTTTTTAACCATGCATTCGCCAAAAATTCACTATTCAAAACTTTGTTTTTGTCAAATAATGATCATCAAACAAGAGCTTACTGTTTCAGTGTAATGAAATCTCCAACATTCAAAAATATATAAGCTGGTTATATACCTTTCATTCTATAGTTGTACAATCAGTCCTCAAAGATGAAAACTATTCAATTATTTTAATCATCTCGAGATTCTAATCAAAATATATCTTGCTTCAATTTTTTGGGTAGTAGTTCAAGTTTGAAAGTAAAACATAGCTTCACAAAGAGACCGTATGCACCTACACCGTTTCTGATAATTAGCTTATATATATATATATATATAAATCGAATAATGACATTTTTATAGATTTTGTGCAAATAGATTTTTCCTTTTTTATAGGGCCAACTATCAGCCATCATCATGCACACGGATTTTGACGAGGGTTAATATTATGTACCTTGAGTAACTGTGGGCACATGAAAAAACAGTGGCTTAATTGCTTGATTAACGGAATGCATTTGGAGAAATTTAATGTGAAAAGATCAAATATGACAAAATTTGAAGTGTGATATGATTGTCCCCTTGTGATATTAAGATGGTATATTCTTCTGGGAGATTCTGCCTAGGACTTGAAATTTATAATACTTGTGGGAGTGTTTTAATAAATTAGAATAATATTTATTTGTAATATATTGAATGGAGGTTTGATAATTTTGATGTTAAGTTGTAGAGTCTAATTATTGTTGAGCCCTAATTATTGACCGAAAGTTTAATTGAGGATTTTTTATGAATTTGTATTTTAGTAAAATTCTACGAGGGAATAGAAGTTCTTTTAAACTTCGATTTTGCCATAATTTATCTTATAACTAAGGAGTAATACTTAGGCTTTATGTAATATCATCAAAAATAGCGAAAAAGAGGTTAGATGACATATGATTGATATTTTTGGTTGTAAACTTTTTTTCATTATAGTGAATTATAGTAGTGATGGGAGAGGGTATATTCTCACATTGAAGCGAACCTTTATAAATCTTGTGTGTTCTTCATTGTTAAATTTCTTTCTTTAAATTGTTTGTTCCTGGTGGGATAAAATTAAGGTTTATATTCTCAAGAATTCTTTTGTGGTCTATGTTCTAACTATTACTTCTTAAATTAGGATTCCAAAAGTGCCTCATAGATATGCTACAACTTCTTTGTAGAGTAATGAGCACGTAACATCTCCACATTTTACTGTTATTGTGAAAAAACGTCATTACCTTTCATTTTTTTGACATTTTCATCCTTATTTCCACCTTCCATTGCGTAAAAGGTAATTTTCATCCACTTTCTCAATTAAAATTGTGAAATGACGAGTATATTATTCTTTTTAAATAAAACAAAAGGAAAAAGAGAACTAACTGCAACTATAGCCCCAATTTTTTTTTGAAAAGCGTAAATGAGTTCGAAATAAATTATTAAGTTAGCATATAATATAGGGATATTATGTACTAATTACCCTTTTAATAATATATTTGGGGATCATTTGCGTTTTTTTAAAAACAAATTGGAAAGTATCAAAAAATTAATTGCAATCTTAGTCCCAATTTGTTTTTAAAAAAACGCAAATGATCCCCAAATATATTATTAAAAGGGTAATTAGTACATAATATCCCTATATTATATGCTAACTTAATAATTTATTTCGAACTCATTTACGCTTTTCAAAAAAAAATTGGGGCTATAGTTGCAGTTAGTTCTCTTTTTCCTTTTGTTTTATTTAAAAAGAATAATATACTCGTCATTTCACAATTTTAATTGAGAAAGTGGATGAAAATTACCTTTTACGCAATGGAAGGTGGAAATAAGGATGAAAATGTCAAAAAAATGAAAGGTAATGACGTTTTTTCACAATAACAGTAAAATGTGGAGATGTTACGTGCTCATTACTCTACAAAGAAGTTGTAGCATATCTATGAGGCACTTTTGGAATCCTAATTTAAGAAGTAATAGTTAGAACATAGACCACAAAAGAATTCTTGAGAATATAAACCTTAATTTTATCCCACCAGGAACAAACAATTTAAAGAAAGAAATTTAACAATGAAGAACACACAAGATTTATAAAGGTTCGCTTCAATGTGAGAATATACCCTCTCCCATCACTACTATAATTCACTATAATGAAAAAAAGTTTACAACCAAAAAGAAAATAGATGAAAATGATCTTTTGTGCAATGAGACGTGAAAATAAGGGTGAGAATGATAAAAAAAAAAAAAAAAAAAAAAAAAAAAGATAAGAACATTTTCCCCGATAACAATAAAACGTAATGACATCATGTGCCAATTATCCTTCTTTATACTACAAAGTGTACATTTTCTCACCTCTTCTCTTATTGGCCAAAAATAGCACTACTGGTACAATGAGGCATCGTATATATTGTAAACTTGATTTTTGCTTTCAAACTTGAAATAATGTCCAAAAATTAGAGTGGGATTTTTTTTTTTTTCATAAAAGCTGTATTATATTTTAATGTCGATTTTGATACTTTCCGATATTGAGAATTGACTTCGCAACTATATAGTCTATAATGATATATTATGGACCAACTCGCTAAGGAAATGAAATATTACAGGTCAAGCTAATTATTAATGTGTTTGCTTCTCAACTTTATTTTTATTTTTAGTTTCAATTTATGAACAGAACCCACAACCTCATGTTAACTATATATACACTACCAAAAAGCTGAAAAATCTTGGATTAATTAATTTTTATTAAATTTTAAAAATTAAATCCTTCTAGATTTTTCTTTTGTTAATAAATATATCAAATATTTTACCGAATATACCAAAAATGAATAATAATAGTAATAAATAAGAACCTATAACATTTTTTTTTTCTTTTTATTTTATGGATGCTCGAAAGTTCCTACATGAATATTGATACTTTTTATTCGATTGATGCTTGAATTTCCATCATAACTATTCGCATGAATGAATCTCCAAACTTGAATTTTATAGGAAATAACATACGCCAAAAGAGTTAAGATAGAAATCTAAATATCGGTCAATTCAAACAGCATGACAATAATTTCCCCACTAAAGAACTTCAAAGTTAAGTGCTCTTAAATTTTTGTACTTAACCCACTTTGGAACATTATAAATTTTCTTCATATTTTTTTTTTCTCTATTTTTGGGTTTAGATTCTTATAGTTAGGTGATGGGTAATAGACAAGTTAGAGGCAATTATTTTGGGGGGTAGAGCATTTTTGTAGTGCAGACACTAAACATCCCAACTAATATCTTCACTCCTACCCAAGGTAGAGCATTATAACGATGCTTTGATTGGACATATTGGTTGATAGAATGGATAAAATAAATAGATTTTAGGTTTAGTAGGACATATCAAGTACCATGGTCATGCAACAAAGTGGACACTACTTGGGGATAGTCTTCTCCAAAACCTTGGGTAGGTGTGACGATATTAGTTGGTGCCGAACTCAAATATTGACCAATTTCTTCTAAAAGTTGTAATTTTACGAGATAAGAGAAACTTATCAATCTATATTTACATTTTTAACGCTCATGCAAACTAGCTAAATTCATTTTGTTTAAAGATTAATGGGCAATAATACTCTTAGAATAATAATAATCTCTGTCTAAATTAATATCATATTAAACCACCTTAGCAGCAAAGCATAAACTACGTATATCATAAAAATAATAATAATAATAAAAACAGTATGAAAAATATTATCTCTTGACAACAATGAAGATCTTGAATCGGTTCATTAGATGCTATTCTAGTTCTATTTGTGTCAATTTTCACATCTAAAACAGGCAGTTTTTCCCTTGCCACATCATCGTTAACCAAAACAACGTCGTTTCAACATTTTCCATTCGTTTTCAATTCATTTCTTCTTTTCACTCTCCCCTCTGTAGAAGAATGAAAACAACCAAAAACTTAGCTGCATTCCCCAGATTTCTCGTCGGCGTAAGCATCCAATCTCCACAAAAAAATCATGGTATTTCCTTCTCTCTATTTCACACGAACACGAGTGAGTTTAATGTGCTGATTTTGGCTTGTTGTGTGGTTGTGTGTAGGCGGATGGAGAGCTGGGTTGGGCGTTGAAGAAGTTTTGAAGGTATGATTAAATTTTCTACTTTAATAATTAGTTTGGCTATAGTTTATTCAATTTGTTGTTATATACCACTCTGAGGAGGAGAGGAGAAAAAATAAAAAATAAAAAAATTCTTCTGGTGCAGCACAGAGACACCGTGTCCGCGCGGTGTCCGGATACGGGCGAGCAGTGTCTGGACACCGTGCGAACACATGCACATGGTGTCCGGACACGACTCGGACATGGTGCCCATGTTCGCACACCGTGTCTCCGAACTAAACGGAGGATGATTTTTTTTTTCTGTTTTCTGTTTTTTTAATAAGAAGATTACAATTGTTTTGCTCAATTATATTATTGCATTCATCTTTTTATAATTTCTATAAATTTACCTTTATAATCGATGGAACTTACTTTATATACTTCATTCTCTAGGTCTGCCGTGAATCATGGAAGTGGAGCTAAAACTGGTTTATCTAGGATTATAATGGGTTGTGCACTAAAGTTCCTCACTCCATTATTTGAATACATTCCCTAGGTTAATATGTGTTCATGGTTTTCATTGTGCTAATGTTATCTTCTTTGGAGTTCACAATTGCTAAACTGGTGCCATAACTGTATATTTTTAGCAAATTAGACAATTTTGATGTTCCTTATTTTTATTCCGAGCTTCCTTGAGCATTATTTTTCCTAAGTTTCTGTTCTTCCATTTACATTTTTCAATTATGCTGCCAACATTAATAGATTCACGACTTGCTGATTTGTGATGACAACTCATAGTTGTAGCTATAGCTTTATTTCTTATATTGATATTTTACTGGTTTTGTTGTTTATTGTGATTATAAGATATTTTCTGATCCTCGCTTTGTAGTAATGTATTTTTACACCTTCAACATGTATCATTTCTGCAGTATGCTTTGGCTGCCATTGTGATTTTTGCTGTAATTGGATTGGTAAGTATATTATGCAGCAGCGATGTTTCTTCCTATTGTCTCATTGTAAGGCTAAAAGTGGAGAAATGGTGGAGAGATTTCCACTTTATTCTCAACAGGCGAGGATGTAAAATTAGGCATAAGGTTTCAGTTAATCTAGCATATATTTCTTAGTTGATGGAGAGCTTGACACTTGATGAGAAAATGGAGTTTGTTGAAAGCAGTCCTACCCCGGTGTTCAAATTTGATGAGAATATGAATCAGGTTGATCACAAATCTCTCTGTAAGGATCAAGATGTATGCTAAAATGATGTGTGCTTCTCTAGCTTCTCTCTTATTCTTTCCCATATGTTTGATCGTTTGAAATATCGTTCAGATGATTTTGAAGACACTTAATCCAAATTATATACTGCATTTCTCGTGTTCCTTGGGACATCCCATATAGCTAATTTTTTTAAGAACTTACGAACATTCATCAAAATGTTTCCTTAGACTTGTAATCACTGCTTGGTTGTTTCTATGCAGCGCCTCTTTGGTTTCTTGGTTCAAGGCCAACCATTTAGCTACTTTATTGTTACTGTTTGTCTTGTAAGTGGTGTGCATTTGATGTGTTGTATTGTGTACAATGAGTCATTAGTACCCAAGGAGAATTTTTTGAGGAATAAAATAGATAGTTTTGTGATATTTGAATTTAGAAGAACGGATTTATCAATGACAGCGGAATTTATTGCAGTAGATGTTCATATGATCTTTGAGGTTTTCATTATTTCTTGTTCATGATAGTCAGCACAATCATATTAGTATCTTTTCATGTTATGCAAAACAATAAACCAAGTTTTTACTTTCTACATGTTGCCTTGTGATTATGTTATGATTACGATTTAAAATGCAAACCAACTAGTAAATTGTGACCAAGAGGTCTTCGATACGATTTCATGGTCCTTCCATTACTTATATTCAGCTTGTATGTCATAAAATGACCTCTCTTCAAATGCTTTGACCTTTGAGCACATATGCTTATAGTATTATGTTGTTTATGATCTTAGTATTTAATAAAATCTCAATTGTCGTTTTTAACACTAATTTCATTTTTCTTTCTCTTTGCAGGTTCTGATTCATGATGCCGAGGTCATACTTTTGTACATGTGCACATGACAAAGTACAAAAAATAGGCATGTTTAAGCGAGATGATAATGATTTTACATGAATTAGGAGATTGATTAGGAGCTTAACTTGAGCTTGCATCTTTCTTGAATGTGATTTCTTGTTACTACAGTTGTAGATAAATATCTTCAGTACAACGTGTGATCTTGCTTACTATTTCTTTGCAATACGTCATTAACCTAACGAATGCTTTCACTTTTTCTCCTAGGATTGTGACGTTGTGCTATAAGTTTGCATAGTTTAGAACTTAAGCTCTCTTTGCAGTAGTTAGATTACAGTTTTAAGAATTTTAGACTTCTTATCCTCATGTCAGTAATATAAAGTTTTAATACTTTCAATTTGAGTTGTTGATTTAGAATTACATTTTGCAAAATCTTTTTCTACCAATAGGTTAATTGCTATTTAAACTCAAAGGTCAACGAAAAAAAAAAAAAAAAAAAAACCCTTCTTAAGAGTTTGTAAAAAAGATTAACTGACCAAAAATTCAATTCATACAATTATACAAACAATACCTTACTTATAGTAAAAAAAAAAATCTTCAAATCACTCTGCACTATTAAATACCTAACTAAATTATAGCACATGCATTGCATGTGCTTACACTAATACTCTGAAAAGGTAAGGCTGTACAATTCTTTATAAGGCCCCGTTTGAGCCATATTTTTTCATCACTAAAATGAAAAATATGACCGTTATCCATCACATCAACATTTAAATTCAAATTCTTTATCTCTTGTGTGGGCCCCAATAACGACTATATTTTTCATTCTCATTTTCAAAAAAGGTGGCTCAAACAAGGGCTAAGCTTTTGTACCTTTGTATAGTAGTCTCAGTAATTTCTGACCATTTAAAATTAAGCCCATGTTTGGGCTTAGTTATATTCAAAATGTATTTTTTTGTTTTCTCTGATGCATTTTTCAATAAAATAATATTATATATAAATTGAAAAAAATTCCTTCTCTTTTAACCACAAAATCTTCAAAAAATAAGTATTTCAATATACATTTTCTTCCTAAAATCTCATTAAAATGGAGCTCAAACAATGACTAAACCAGACACATATTTACAATTGAATGGTGTTTAGTTTTAACGGCGAGTCAGTTCTCAATCTTTAAAAGGAAAATAAGTGAGTTCAAATAATGAGAACATTCAAATCTCCATTGAATTGTCACATGATTAAATCTTATGAAACTAGATTTAATTTTGTTCTGAAGTTAAGATGGCAGTATAAATTTAGAATAATTCTACTTGTAAATAAAAAAATGTACATAATGGTTTGCACCCCTCACATGGGGGTGAGACCCACTTGTATAAATTTTTTTTTTATTCAAGCGAGTCCCACCCACATGTGAGGGATGTGTACACCCCTATGTGCATGGTGATGTACCACTAACAAAATCGATAAATTTAAGGGTTTATCCATTTGCACATAATGATTTGTATATAATGGATTACCCCATCTCACATAATATGCGGGGTCCATGTGTATTTAAAAATTTCGACAATGTGGTCTTCATCCCCATTGTGAGTAGTAGGTAAAAGATTCGGTAAAAAAATTCGGTACATGTAGTATGATCCTAAATTTAAAGTTAGATTTTGTCTACAGCTGACCCACAAAATTCACTCAGAACAACATGTGATCTTTTCATTTTACCGTCTATTTTAGGAATTGTCAAATTCAGGGTCATATGGGCCAATTCTCACGTGGGCTTCCTACTTTCTATCCATATTTTCTTGCATTTTTGTTTGGAAAAAAATGTAACTATCATCAATCAAGGTTTTATTTCGACAAAATCTAAATTTTTACTGTAACACAATTCATCCAATATGATTAATGACTAAAATATACCTTCTGTATGCCACTAGATAACAAGAGATCCTCCAAATATATTTAAGCAAAACTACTCAAGATTTTGGTAGAAACCTTGAAACCCCAAAACGTAATTTAAAAAATCGTAGCATTTCACTCAACCGCAAGTCAAATAAAAAATAAGCTCAATCGAGCTCATCAACATTATTATGCTCTTCAATTAATGACAAAAAATTCACACGGAATAAGAAAAGCCTATGGTAAAAAAGGCTCAATCAAACAAGAATTATTTACTAGTATTACCTAGCAGAAGAAGATCTTTTACAAAAAACTATAGCTCCAATTGAAACCCTAACTACTTCAAATCTTCAATTCATCATTATTAAAAAAAGGTTTTTTTTTTTCATCCGATTGATTCTGTGTGGTTTGATCGGAGAGAATAAGATCGAAGCCTAAGAGGTGACCGTACAATAAAATATTATTTCCATGCACCTCATTTTTGTGATGGTAAAACTTGGGGACAAAAATGATCTTGATTGAGTTTATATAATAGTGGTTATAGCCGGCTCGACCAGATGTAGTCAATTAGTCCCTTTTCAGTAGTGATGTCGCATGAGCGATGTAACGATTCAAATTTTACTTTTGAAATCATTATATATGTACTGGAAATAGTACTTTCATAAACAAAAGAACAAAAAAGATAATGTTTTCTTGACTTGCGAAGATTTAAAATTAGTTTGAAGAGTAATACAATGAACATTATTAAAATCCTTAATTACATAATTTATTTTTCATTTTTCACCCACGCAAGCACAATCCACCTCCAATCAGCTCAATCCCACTTTTTTAGTTACCTATAAAAACTTTAACATATACATATGAGACATAAATCTCAGTAAATGAGTAATAAATTTCATCTCATATTTAAGTACATAAAATCATAACATACATATGAAGACAATGGGAATTAAAATCCGAACCTCATAGCTATAATTCCCGTGGGTA
Source organism: Fraxinus excelsior (assembly GCA_019097785.1). Classification (NCBI taxonomy): domain Eukaryota; kingdom Viridiplantae; phylum Streptophyta; class Magnoliopsida; order Lamiales; family Oleaceae; genus Fraxinus; species Fraxinus excelsior. The sequence goes on from CM032642.1 coordinate 4,972,863, forward strand.
GCGTTACTAAACTTTGATCCTTTAGACTTACATATATGACCCTTATCATAATCATAACTTGGATTTCTATATCATCATATTCATGACATAATTTTTTGTAATTTAAATGATGAAAGAACAATTCGTACTGCTACACTTACAATTGTAAGAAAGAAAATCAAAGTAAATCGAGGAAATCGTCTTGTTAGACTTTCACTCCAAAACTCCTTGGACACTATGCATATTAAACTTTGTAATGTGAAAGTGTATTTAGAAGATGAGTTAAACGAAAGGAAGATGTAAAGTACAAACTTAGTTGTGTGAGTATAAGTAACATGAGAGGGTATAAATAGGTGTCTCTAAGGTTTGACTCTAATACCTATTTTGGTACAAACATTCATTCCTTATTAATACCACACATTTTTTCATACAGAATGTAATCAGTAACTCTACTAAATACTCAATTAACTATATTCATAAATATATAATTGCTACTAATAAGTTATTGCTATATAATTAAACATTTGATTTAAATCATGTCAAAATAAATATTCTAACATACCATATAAAAATATTAGATTGCTAATTACACAAGTATAAATAATGTTTCTAATTTTAATAAATGAAACCTTCTCTAATTATAATAATTAACCAATTAATTAGGTTAATTAACATGCAATATTTAAATCAATCATGCAATCATATTACTAAGATTTAATCAAGGAAAAATCTGCACGTGTAAAAGAAATTGTTCTATGGTCCTACACTGTTGGTCAACATTTAATTAGGTCTCCAAATAAAAAAAAAATTTGTGAGTTGTTGTTTACATTAAAATTTTACGGGTAGAAATACGATTATGTTAAGATTTTTTATTTTATTTTTTTCAAAAATAGGTTGATTTAATGTTTCTTAGATCACTACTACACAACATCAAGTTCCAATCTTTGATTTCCTCGAATCAGGTAGAAAAATATGACACTTCATAATTATTTAATTTTATGTGAATAAATATGAATATGCATGAGATTATGTTAGAATTATGCTTAATTCTGAAATATGCTTAGTTACGTATAATTTTCACTTCATATGTGTTATTTTTCATGCTAATCAACTTATTATGTGATATAGCAATCATGAAATCTCTAACAATAGTGACATAGCAAAATATGGATATAAATTATGACTTTATGGATATATGTTAATTACGAAAACTTATTATGGTTATTTTATATTATGAGAATGACAATTTTATGATATTATGTGATTTTAAGACTATTAATTATATTGTGAAACATATCAATTTATGAGAATTGTCAACCTTATCTATAGATTAGATAGTAGAGTCTAATTTGGAAAGTTGTACCTTAAATACATTTTTTCCTATTTTAAGGATAGCTTGAGATTTAAATGGTCCACTTGTGACCCCCTTTTCATCACCTAGAAGTTTCAGTTGAGCGTTAGTCAAATCAAAGAAACGAAAACAATATTATAAACTCACTTCAAATTTTAGCATTATCATATTTAGAAACCTTATTTTTAGAAACTTTTAAGAAAATTCTATTTTAGAAACCTCTATTTCAAAAATTCATATCTTACGAAACTTCTATTTCAGAACTCCCAATTTCATGAAATTTTCATTTTGAGAAAAATCTATTTCAAAAAAATATCATTTTACAAATATTCCCAACCGTTTGATGATTACATCTATTGCAATTTTCAAGCACGAAAATTTATTTTAAGAGGGGTAGATTATAATACCCCAAAATAATTTTATAGTCATTAATTTATGAAAGTTAGGACCTTAGTGCAAAATGATGAAAGTTAGGGATTACAATTGCATACTGGCCTTAGTGAATACAAGTAGAATTTCCTGAACTATATGTATGATATGAATATTTATATATGTATGTATGTGTATGTACTAAGAATATGATATATGTAGTATTAGTTTATATATGGTGTGTGTGTGGGTGAGTGAAAATATTGGATGGAATTAAGTAAACTTCTTTTTTATATATGAAAAATAAGTTAGGCAGATTCGTTCTTAAATAAGTCAACTACCATGTATGTGTGAATAAATAATTATGATTGATCACTAAGTTAAATTATAATATTATTATAATTATTCCCGTCTATTTATGTATAATTATATATAATTGTGATTGATTGAGTTAAATTATAATATTACTATAATTACGTATGTCTATGTACGTATAATTATATATAAATATGATTAACTGATTTAAATTATGTGATTACTATAATTAGATATGTCTATGTATATAATTATGTATAATTATGATTGGTTGATATAAATTATATGACTATTATAATTACGTACATCTATATATGTTTATAATTGTATACAATTATAAATATTTAATATAAATTATGTGATTACTATAATTACGTGTGTCTATATATGTATATAATTATGACATATTGATTTAAATTATAGGATTACTATAATTATGCGCATCTATATATGTATATAATTATATGTGATTATGATTGATTGTGAAAATTAAGTAAATTTTCTTATATGTAAAAGATAAATTATGAAGATTCCCTTCTAAATAAGTAAACTATCATATATGCGTGAATATTATATATATAATTATGATCGATTGATTTAATTGTATGGTTACTATAATTACGTTATATGTTAGATAATTTTTCATACTTTAAAATGCGATATGATATGGGTCATATATGTTTAAGTTTAAAGGACCAGAGTTTAGTAGCGTTACGCACTAGAATTATAGCTATGAAGTTTGGGTCTTAATTCCCGTGTTTCTCTATGTATGTTATGATTATGTACCGGGATTATGACCACATAAGCTCGGTCTTTTATTGCCGTGTTTCCTTAAGTACGTTAAAAAATTATAAATTATAAATTATAAATATGAATTACGATTTATGTGGCTCATTTATTGAGATTTTATCTCATATGATTTTACTCATTTTAGGTAATTGATGTTCGAGACATTGGAGCTTTGAACTAGCCACTGGTAGTATAATAAATATGAGATAATTTATGAATTTTTGTTAAAAAATAAATTTTATGATTAAGAGAATTTTATTTTTAATTATTTTAACTGTTGTGGTATGATCCAAATTCCATATGATTTGGTGTTTTAATGATTGGAGGAAGTTTAAAGTATTTGAGTTTGTAGAGTTCTAAGTTATGGAGATCAAATTTCAATGATAACTAGAAGTTTGACTTGAAAAAGAACTTTTGGATGGCTAAAGGCATGTTTTTGGAGCATTAAACCAGAGAGACGGGCACCACGGCACCAAGAAAGAGAAATGGGATAGAAGTCCCGGTGTCGTGGCGCGGCGCAGACAGGGGACATGTCATATGAGAGATAGATCAAAGTCTAGACATACTAAGAAGACATTTCATTACTGTAAAAAGAAGGGATATATCAGAGTTGATTGCTTTGCCTTGAAAAATAGAAACAAAGCTGCTGGTACTATGGACAAAGGGAAGCAACATGTTAATGCAGTAAAAGCCGATATTGTGGAAGATGAGCAAAGTGGTGGAGAGTTTCTTTTGATTTCTGATGGGAACTCTAAAACCTGTGATGAATGGGTTCTTGACTAGGCTTGTACTTTTCATGTGTCCGGTCTGGTTTTCTACATATTAAAAAGTTTTGAGAGGTGCTGTGATTATTGGAAACAACGCACCTTGTAGAATTGCTGGAGTTGGTATAGTCAGAATCAAAATGTTCGACGGGATTATTAGAATACTTACAGATGTAAGACATGTTCCAGAACGAAGCAAAATCTCATATATTTGAGTGCGCTTGACTCAAAGGGCTACAAATATAGCGGTGAAGGTGGAGTTCTGAAAGTGAGCAAGGGTGCTCTTATTGTCATGACGGGGCATAAAAACTCTACACAGGTGTATATTTTACACGGTTCCACTGTGGTGTATATTTTGTACGGTTCCACTGTGGTTGGAGATGCAGCAGTTTCTACTTCTTCTTTGACAGATAATGAAGTTACAAAACTTTGGCATATGAGGCTTGAGCGTATGAGTGAGAATGGGATGGCGGAGCTAAATGATAAGTATAGTTTTTATACTTATTTGAGGCTCTAAATTATGGTATTTTGTTGTCTTTTGAATTAAATTCTACCTAATTTATGTTAAATTATATTTTGTAGGTGAAAACTTTATATTTATTGAAGAATTGAAGAAAACAATGTAAAATAGACGAAAAATGAAAAAATCCAAAGTACATGGACTTAATTATTGGACGCAAATTTTGGAGATTAAAGTTCGTACTTTGAAAAGTGAAGGACTTTCTTTGAAAAAAAAAAATATTAAATGAGCCTCAATTGGATTTTTATTGAATGAATTAAAAGAGAAGAATTTGGGGAAGAAAGAAAAGAAATATATATATATACACACACACACCTACAGAAAGACAAAAGGAGGGGGAGCCGGAATCCAATTAAAAGAAACAAAAGAAAGAAGTTGCGGCAGCCTCTGGAAGAAGTTGGTGGGAATAAATTGATTATTGTTAACAAACCCACAGCCACCATAAATTGGAGATTGACAATTGTTGGAGAAGAAAAAAAGAAACATGAAAAGAATTGAGAAAAAGAAAGAGTCAACAATTCTGGCCGGAGGAAATAGAAAACAGAGAGGATGAAATTGAATTTTATACATACAAATCACGCACACAATGGATAGGATTTTGAGGCTGAAAATATATTATTTTCACGTACAAAAAGGCAATAGCTATTCTGGGCAGAAAGTGGCTGAAATTGAGAAATATAACCTCACGTTGCATCTAATCTTGGTGTTTTCTTTCCGCTTTTGCGTAATTAAACTCAACATTATGAGTAGTTAAACATTTTTATGTTAGGATTGATGATGTAGTTTAAGTTTTTATTATATGTTTAATTTCAAGATTTTCATGTCATTTTAATACTTGTTAATTAATTATTGTGTATTTAATGTTTTAATTGTCTTAATTGACTTACGGATAATACTAAGACCTAGATGTGATGTATAATTATAGCTCGTGCAATAATTGACATAGACATTATAAGAGATCGAGAGATAATTATAATTTATGTGATCTTTGTTGAATTCTTATAAATTAATGCGTTCTTATGTGTGTGAATTTACATAGAGATATAGTAAGTTCGGGCATATGAATTGGATTAGTGTTACTTGAGAGATATCACTAATTACATCAGGTTATTTCGATCGTTGACATATATGCCAAATGGTTGAATAAATTGGAATTAAATGTATAATAAATAACCTAAGTGAAATCGAAAATCATAACTACTTCATCACATAATCTTCTCTACATTTTAATTTGAGTTTGTTATTTTATCAAATAGTTTGTTATTTTATTTCTTAGAATTTTGTTTAGAAAACAAAATTTGATTTGATTATTAGTTGCTATTTTAATTTAAATTGAAACTAGATTAATTTAAAACTTTATAGCAGATAATAGTAATTGTGAGACGATATTCGGACTTAATAAATCCACTTTATTACTTGTTACAATCCGTACACTTGTAGAATCTCACGAACAGTGAGTAAAATAGGACTTCTTGATGGGCAGAAGATTAGTAAAATGGAGTTTTGTGAGCATTGTGTCTTTGGAAAACAGAAGAGAGTCAGATTTACTAAAGGAAGACACAACATGAAGGGAACACTTGAATATATTCATTCAGATCTTTAGGGACCAGCCATGGTACCATCTAAATATTGCTATTATTACTTGTTGACAGTAATTAATGATTTCTCCAGGAAAGTTTGGGTATTCTTCTTGAAGCAGAAGAGTAATGTATTTGAGACCTTCAAAGAGTGAAAAACATTGATAGAAAAGCAGACTGGAAAGTAGGTGAAATGTCTATGCACTGATAATAGGTTAAAGTTTTGTTCAGATGAATTCAATAGTTTCTATAGTGTTGAAGGCATCTTGAGACACTTGACATTGCCTAAAACTCCTCAACAGAATGGTGTGTCATAACGGATTAACAAAACTTTGATGGAAAATGTTTGTTGTATGCTTTCCAATTCAGGGTTGCCTAAATCTTTTTTGGGTTGAAGTTGCTACTACAACTTGTTTTCTGATTAATTGCTCACACTCATTCAACATTGATAAAAAAAAAACACTAAAAAGGTATGGTCTGGTAAACCTTCTTCCTATTCTGATTTGAAATTTTTTGAATGTCTTGCTTAAACTCATATGGATAATGGGAGGTTGGAGCCTAGGTCTATAAAGTGTATCTTTCATGTGTATAAATTATGTGTGAAGGGGTATAAATTGTGGTGTTCAGAGACTAGTAAGATGGTTGTTAGTAGGAATGTGGTATTTGATGAACTTGCTATGGTTCGTGGTTCATCTTTTAAGGATTCTGATAAAGCTAAAGAGCAGAATTGTTCAACTCAGGTGGAGTTGGAAATTAGGTCAGAAGAACAATTAGAGATTATAGAACAGTCTACTATAGATCAGACCAGTTCAGGGTTGACAGACAGTAATACCTTGCCTACTTTGCCTATACTACAAGCACCACAACATTCTATAGCTAAGGATAGACTTCACAGACAGATAAAACTTCTACAGAAGTATGGGAAAGTAGATTTGGTAGCTTATGCATTAAGTATGGCTGAAGACATTAATTCCACTGAAGAGCCTACTACATATTCTGGGCCAGTCAGTTGCAATGATTCTAGCAAATAGATAATTGCTATGTAAGAGGAGATGGAGTCTTCGAGCAAAAATAACATTTGAGACTTGGTGAAATTATTCAAAGATAAAAGGGTGGTTTGTTGCAAATGGGTGTTCAAAAGAAAGGAAGACACATTAGGGACTGAAGACACTAGATACAAAGCTAGATTGGTAGCAAAATGTTACAGTCAGGTTCCTGGTGTTGACTTTACAAATGTGTTCTCACCAGTTGTGAAGCGCAGTTCTATTTAGGCTTTACTTGGTGTGGTGGCTAAGAATGACCTGGAGGTTGAGCAAATGGATGTCAAGACAGCATTCTTACATGGAGAACTTGATGAGAGCATTTACATGCAACAACCAGAAGGATTCATAACTTCAGGAAAGGAAGACTATATGTGCTTATTGAAGAAATTCTTGTATGGATTGAAGCAGTTTCCAAGATAGTGGTATAAAAGGTTCGATTTATTCATGACTACTCATGGTTTTGATAGATTAATTATGACGGTTGTGTGTACTTTAGAAAGGAAAGTGGTGGATCAACTACATACTTGTTGTTATATATTGATGATATGCTCGTAGCAGCCAAGGATAAAGTAGATTTCAGAAAAATAAAACTACAACTCAACAAGGAGTTTGAAATGAAGGATTTAGGTGTAGCAAAGAAGATTCTTGGAATGGAGATCTTGAGGGATAGAAAGGTTGGCAGATTGTATTTGAGTCACAAAGGGTACATTGAGAAGGTGCTTGAAAAATTCAATATGGTAAAAGTTAAGGCTATCAGTACTCCCTTGGTTGCCCACTTCAAACATTCATCGAACTTGTGTCCACAGTCAGATGAAGACATTAACTATATGTCTCGAGTTCCTTACTTTAGTGCAGTTGGTTCCCTCATGTATACTATGGTTTGTAGAAGACCTGATTTGGCATAGACAGTTAGTGCAGTTAGCAGATAACGGCTAATCCTAGTAAGGAATATTGGAAAACAGTTCAATGAATCTTCATATACGTGATGGGCTTTTCAAATGCTTGTTTGCATTTTGGTAGAAATTTAGGTGGAGTCATTGGTTATGTGGATTCAGACTATGTAGGGGATCTTGATAAGAGGAGATCACTTACAAGGTATGTGTTTACCCTTGGTGGCTATTGTCACGGGGTTAGATTTCCTACACTAGAAATACTAGACACCGTGCGGCCTTAACGTTCACAATTCCCGTCCCTACGAGAAAACGCTAAGTCAGCCTTTTGACGTCCCCAAAATAATTCAACCAAGTAGGCTAAATTAAGATCTCTTTGAGGTATTTGAAGTAAAATAGAAGACAAATATTTTTGGGAGAAAATCTCTCTTTGTATTAAAACTCCTCAACTCCAATGTAAATAATTACAATGGGAATACATCCCTATTTATAGGTAAAATCCTAGAAAAATATCTTGGAATCAATGGCTAAGATAAATCTTGATCCAAGGGTCCCTATTGGATTCAACTTGCTTAAACCTCCTTAGACCAAAGAGAAGTCAAGTTGGAATTGACTCCATGCAAGTGGGATGTCTCTACTAAAAGATCTCATGCTAGACATGTCCCCTTCATAGTCGTCAATTTGACTTTTGCTTCCTCTTATGGTCTTTGGTCTTGCAAGTGGCTTGAGTGGCCAACTTGTCCAAGACTCCCAAAATATCCCAGCAACCTACCCATGGTATTTCATCCTAGAAAACCACCTGGTGTGCTGGGAAAACCGTCCATGTCATGCATGTGTCACCCCATGTCACACAGACTGCAAGTTGTGTGTTGCTGTGTTGTCTGTGCTGCCATCACTACAGTCTGTGTCTGGCCATATCCTGCCTGCGTCCTAGGTGCTGCCTGCAATCTGCCTGCGATGTCTGCCTGTGTTGCAGTCGTGTCGCCATGGCTGCCTGCACACCCGAATTTTCCAGGCACGAACTGGACACGAACCTGACACCACCGGGACACGAACATGCCATGATGGACACCGGTCATTTCCTCATCAAATTAGGTGACACCGAATGGGCCATATACCTTTGAAGCAGAGACCTGATCAACCATAGGTCTAACTCATTTTCCCATCTCGTGCCATGACATTCCCGTGCCATGCTTGACACCACGTCACCACCATGCGGTCCGTCACACTGTCCCCCACCTATTCCGCTAACGCCCTCGTAGCGGAACGTTTTTGGCATTTCTCCATGCACCTCACCCCGTGCATTGTCTTTCCTTGGTGTTTCCATAGCCACCGTGTCTTCATCATCCTCTAAGTCTTCAACCACTTTCATCATTGATAAGTGTTGGGTTTCCGTCTCTTCGGGAATGGCTTCAACTCTCATAGTGTTAAGCCTTTGGAAAGAATTCAACCGAATTTCTTCCTTGTTCTTGCCATCTATGACTTCCGGTTCCCTCACCGTCATGGATGCCAATGTTCCTCTTTTAGGACAATCCCTCATGAGATGTGGCCCTTGACACATGAAGCAACTACGAGGAGTAAAGTTACTTCTCTTCTTGTCGTCATACTCCTTCCTCCAAGAAGCTTGATTGTTGCTGTTGGATTTATAGTCAGCTCTAGAATTTTTCCTCCATTCCGACTTGCCCCATTGCATGGCCTTCCCGGAGTTTTCATCATTTTTCCCAAAATTCTCTTTAGAGGATTTGGTGATTTCAGCTTCTGACTTGGCGCTTTCTTCAAATTCCGTCAATGATTCGGCTATTTTAATTGCTTCATCTACGGTCTTGATTTCGCGCCGTTGCAACTCTTGTTACATCCAAGTAGCACATCCATCTAGAAAACAAAATAGTGCGTCTTCCTCCGGCATACTTGGAATTTGAAGCATAAGGCTTGTGAACTCTTTGACATAGTCCCCAATCGTTCTCGTATGTTTCAAAATCCTCAACTTCTTGCGAGCTTCATAGACGACATTCTCCGGGTAAAATTGTCTTTTGAGCTCCCTTTTGAACACATCCCATGTGTCAATGTTGCAAGCTCTCCGCGCAATTTCACCATGTTTACGACGCCACCACAACGCCGCAACATCCAAGAGGTACATTGAAGCAGTCTGCACCTTCATGGATTCATCCATAAGATTAACGCCTTCAAAGTAAACCTCCATTTGCCATAGGAAATTTTCCACTTCCGTGGCATCCCGTTGCCCATGATAATTCTTCGGCTTTGGGTACTCGATCCTCGGGGCAACAACGCTAGTAGCGGCACCTCCGCTAGAACTAGCGGTGTGTTTGCTCATCCTTTCCGTCATTGTGGCCACTTGGTTTACTTGGCCTTGAATAGTGGAAATGGAATCTAAGACTTTGGTTTGGAGTCTACCAAAATCTTGCATCATCACGGCTTGTCCGGCCACTACAGCTTAGACATCACCCTTCATGGCTTGAACATCGTTCTCCAATGATGCTTGAGCGTCCATCACCTCTTGGACATTGGATTGGAGTGATTCCAACTTCCCAATGGAGTGTTCCTCCAATGCCTCCATGGAGTTTTCAAGAGATTCGACCCGATCACCCATGTTTGCAATGATTTGCTCGATTTTGCCTTCCATGGCCATCGCTTCCCGAGTTTTGCTTTTACTCCGTGTCTTCTTGACTTCAACTGGGGCAACTCCACGACCCATTTCCTCAATCTCAATAGGTTGTTGAGAATCCGCCATGATAATAGCCTATCAACGAGGCTCTGATACCACTTGTCACGGGGTTAGATTTCCTACACTAGAAATACTAGACACCGTGCGGCCTTAACGTTCACAATTCCCGTCCCTACGAGAAAACGCTAAGTCAACCTCGCCCCCAAAATAATTCAACTAAGTAGGCTAAATTAAGATCTCTTTGAGTAGAGTATTTGAAGTAAAATAGAAGACAAGTATTTTTGGGAGAAAATCTCTCTTTGTATTAAAACTCCTCAACTCCAATGTAAATAATTACAATAGGAATACATCCCTATTTATAGGCAAAATCATAGGAAAATATCTTGGAATCAATGGCTAAGATAAATCTTGATCCAAGGGTCCCTATTGGATTCAACTTGCCTAAACCTCCTTAGACCAAAGAGAAGTCAAGTTGGAATTGACTCCATGCAAGTGGGATGTCTCTACCAAAAGATCTCATGCTAGACATGTCTCCTTCATAGTCGTCAATTTGGCTTTTGCTTCCTCTTATGGCCTTTGGTCTTGCAAGTGGTTTGAGTGGCCAACTTGTCCAAGACTCCCAAAATATCCCAGCAACCTGCCCATGGTATTTCATCCTAGAAAACCACCTGGTGTGCCGGGAAAACCGTCCATGTTATGCCCGTGTCACCCAATGTCACACAGACTGCAAGCTGTGTGTTGCTGTGTTGCCTGTGTGCTGCCATCACTGCAGTCTGTGTTTGGCCATGTCCTGCCTGTATCGTGGGTGCTGCCTGCGATGTCTGCCTGTGTTGCAGTCGTGCCGCCATGGCTGCCTGCACACCCGAATTTTCCAGGCACGAACTGGACACGAACCTGACACCACCGGAACACGAACATGCCATGATGGACACCGGTCATTTCCTCATTAAATTAGGTGACACCGGATGGGCCATATACCTTTGAAGCAGAGACCTAATCAACCATAGGTCTAACTCATTTTCCCATCTCGTGCCATGACATCCCCGTGCCATGCTTGACACCACGTCACTACCATGCGGTCCGTCACACTGTGCTATCATCTGGAAAGCTACTTTGCAAAATACAGTAGCTTTGTCTACAATAGAAGCAAAATACATGACAATTACAGAGGCATGTAAGGAGGCTATATGGCTGAGAGGATTGATTGATGAAATTAGTGAAGACTTGCACATGTCTACATTATTCTGTGATAGTCAGAGTACAATTTTCTTGACTAAGGATCAGATTGTTTATGAGATAACTAAGCACATTGATGTGAGGCATCATTTTGTGCGTGATGTGATTGCTTATGGTGATATTGTAGTAGGCAAGGTTGATACAAGTGATAATCCCGTTGACATGATGACAAAACCACTTTCCATTTCTAAGTTTAAGCATGCTTGAACTTAGTTGGTGTTTGTCATTGATTTAGTCCATTGGGGTTTGTTTGGACAGGGAGAAATGGTGTTTATTTGAAGATTTATTTAATTCCTTGTGATGTAATTTGGCTTAAAGTGGAGAATTGTTGTGGTATGATCCAAATTTCATGTGATTTGGTGTTTGGATGATTGGATGAAGTTTAAAATATTTGAGTTTGTAGAGTTCTAAGTTATGGAGATCAAATTTTAATGATAACTAGGAGTTTGACTTGAATAATGACTTTTGGATGGCTAAAGGCATATTTTGGAGCATTAAACCTGAGAGACAAGCGCCAGTGAGTGGCATTGCAGCGCCAAGAAAGAGAAATAGGACAGAAGTCCCGGCATTGCACTATCGGCAAGGGGCGCCGTGACGCCCGACTGCATATTCAACAAGGATTTCTGATTCTTTTCGATTTTTTGGATTTCTACTCCATCTTGGACTCCAATAAGAGGTTCTATATATATTACCACATTGTATCTCCATATTGTAGCATTCATATATTATTCTTTACATTTTCAACAATATAATGTGAGATTGAGAGTTTAGATTTCAATTGAGATTATTGAAATCTTGATATTGTAAATACAAAACTATTGATTATAGTGGATTGTTTTTCTCTGCCCGTGGTTTTTTTTTTTTTTTTTTGTCCGAATTGGGTTTTCACGTAAATTCTTGTGTTCTTGTTTTCTTCTTCATTACTTCATTATTGTAATTATTTAGCGATCGGTTTCATAACAGTAACTCTGGAGATAATTATCTTTTATGAAAGTTCTATTTTTATGATATATATTTAACAACTCAAAGGGTAAGATTTGGGTTGTTACAAGCAAATTTCAGATCTTTAAATAGAAAATGTGTTTCCGATAAATAGGGTGTTAATGAAAGTATTAAACCTTTTCTTTTTCAACCCTCAATAAGTCAATTAAAAAAACTCTCATAATTAAAAATCTTAAATGATAATAATTGTTTTTGCATTAAATGTTCTAGACAAAAAAATTAAAAAAATTATATTTCAATAATAGCATATCGAGCTATTTATTGCTTTTTTAAGTGGAGTGAATCTCGTCCAGCCTTGGAATATTATTTAGTGGGTCGTGATGTATAGCTGTCTCGATCAAATGCCGTCAATTAGTCCCATTTCAAAGGCAATGAACTTTTCGATTAATTATTTGGTGTGTCGTGATGAATTTTTATATTAAACAATAAATCAATCCACCCAAACTAGTGATTATTATCCTTCATAATAGATAGCATTATTCGTTAAGATTATTTTTCGTAATTGTCTCCCTTTCATTTCTTTCTTTCTTTTTCCTGAACATTATATACCCTATTGTAATTTTCTGAAGAGAAAATTGAGGTGAAAAAAAGGGGGAAAAAGGAAAAGAAAAATTTTACTGGAAAGGAAACATAACATTAAAAAGATGGTGTTTTTCAATGTATTAGTGTACACATGGATGTGTGCCGAATGGAATCTTAAACTACATTGCTGAGGATATTTAAGTCATTGAACATTTTCCATTCCAATGTGAATCAAATAACAGAAATTCCCGCCATTTTTTCTCTTCCTCTTCTTCTAGAATTCTCTGTAGTTTATCATGGTATGAGGTCAATAGGCTTCCCTGCAATGGCGAAGGACTCTAGTGATTAAGTAGAGGTTCAGAATAAATCTGATTAGGTTAATTCATCCTGCGAGTCATTAGCTGAAGATGTAGTCACCGGAGATGTTATTTCTCTCATTAATCGGTTGATGATCGATCCAAATAGCCCATACTACCTTCATTATGGTGATAACACATGGATGCAACTCATTTCAATCGTGCTCACTGAAGATAATTACATGACGTGGAGTCGTGCGACAACTATGGCACTCAGTGTGAAAAATAAAGAAGGATTCATTGATGGATCTATTATCAAACCTCCTCAAGATGATCCTCTTTACGGTGCTTAGAGGAGGTGTAATTATGTAATTTATTCTTGGATCATCAACTCAATTTCGATAGTGCTTTATCCTAGTGTGATGCACGACGATTCTACCAGGGAAATTTGGATCGAACTCAGGGATTGTTACAGTGAAGGAAATGGCCCTCATGTCTATGAATTAAAGAAACAGATTGCCTTGATTTCACAAGCAAACAATTTAGTTTATTCCTGCTTCAATCATTTCAAAAGACTTTGGGAAGATTTGGACAATTATAGGCCAGGTGTTAACAATACTGACTATAAATGTAAAGCTCATACAAATTCTTATAGGGCTAGATGAACAATTTTCTGGTGTTAACTTATTGATGGATCCATTACCTTCACTGAATAAGGTTTTTGCATTAATTTTACAAGAAGAGGGGCAGAAGGAGGTTGCTCGTAAGAAACATCAAAGCGTTGATGCTGTAGATTTTGCTAGCAATTGGTGCAAAAATCCTTGGCAAGCAAAAACCTAATTCACTTCAGAGAAGATAAAGGCCGATGTGCAGTTATTGTGGTACGTTAGGACATCTTAAAAGTAAATGCTACAAGTTGATAGGATATTCTCCTGCCCACAGACTCAGTAAGGGAAATACTCGAATTGTTAATGTTGTTGGGTAGGCATCTCATAGTGATAATTCCGAGATAATGAATTCACTTTCACATCTCACTATTACTCCAAGCCAGTGTCAACAAATTTTGTCTATGTTGGTGCCACAGTTGCAAGGACAACTTTTACGGTCCAATCAACAGTCCAAACAACAGTCTCAAGATATATCATCCTCCTCAGTACTTGATGCATGTGCTTTTTTAAGTAATCGAATATTTTCAAATAATTCTACAATCACAAACAAATGGATCATAGATATAGGGGCTTTAGAACACATGTTGTGTTCTATTATACATTTGACCACTGTGACTGCTACTGTTAATGCTTTTGTGAGGCTACCCAATGGTGATAGTGTTGTAGTTACACATGTTGGCACAATGAAGTTGTCTAGTACTTTGGTTTTGTCCGATGTGCTAGTTGTGCCATCATTTACTTTCAATTTGATTTCTGCTAGCAATTTAGCCCTTAAACATCATTGTTTCCTGGTATTTATACATAATTATTGCTATGTACATGATCTTTAAACATGGAGGATGATTGGGATAGGCAAACTTGAGAATGGATTGTATCTTTTCCAACAACCTGAGTATCAAATTAATGGCCAGTCTACACACAAATCCCAGCAACTCACAACATGTCCTGATATGTCTTCCAATATCAATTCTGATGGTTTACTCAATACTGTCATAGTTCTATGTCCTCTTTTTGATGTAATAAAGGAGATTATGCTATTTGTAACTCTTTGAGCAAGGTTAATATTACCAGCAATATTGATATTTGGCATGCCATTTAGGACATGTTCCTGTTTCAAAATTGTTACTTACATCAATTTGTTCCTAATATTAAGTTCAATATACATCTACATTGTGTTGTTTGTCTATTAGCTAAGTAACACAGACTTCCTTTTCCACATAGTGAGATAAAAGCTTAAAAAATATTTGACATCATTCACTGCGATATTCAGGGACCGTACTCTATTCATTCCTTGAATGACTATAGTAGAATGACTTGGACATATCTTATGAAAGAAAAATCTCAAACTAGACCTATTATTCAAGCTTTCTTCCTTAATTCAGACACATTTTCAATGCACTTTCAAGGTTTTCAGATCTAATAATGGTGTTGAATTTCACATGAATGATTTTTACAATTCTAAATGCATCATTCATCAGGTTAGTAGTGTAGAGATACTACAACAAAATGGTGTAGTTGAAAAAAAGTATTGACATATTCTGAATATTGTACGAGCCATTAAATTTCAGGTCAATTTACCTCATCAATTTTGGGATGATTGTATCCTCACTGCTACTCATCTTATCAATCGAACACCTACCTCAGTTCTTGCTAATTAATCCTCTTATGAAATGCTTTATCAAGCCAAACCATCCTACATTCATCTCAGGGTGTTTGGGTGTCTTTCTTATGCCTCTACCTTAAGAAGAAATAGAATAAAATTTGATCCCAGGGCTACACCTTGTATCTTCATTCGATATCCTTATGGCATGAAGGTATACAAATTATACAATCTTAAAACCCATTCCACTTTTATCTCAAGAGATGTTTTTTTTTCCATGAAAACATATTTCTCTTTCATTATCCTACTTTCCTCTTTTCTTTGTCCAGGTCTACTGTGTTGTCCTCATGTGATCCTGCTCTCTTTCCAGAAAAACCTCCTTCATATTCTGACATCTCCTTTCCAACTTCAGAGTCTGTTCCATAAATAATCATAGTACTTCTTCCTATGATCATACTTTACTTGCCAGTCCATTAAACAAAGAAAATTATTCTGCTTTTCCTTTACCAAAAGTTCATTTTTCACCACCTCCCATATCTACTCGAAAATCTATCAGACCTAAACAACCACCTTCATATCTCAAAGATTATCATTGCATTCTGGTTTTTCAAGTGCCTGTCCTCCAATCAGATTCTTTAGCAAAAGGTTATGTATCAAGTACACAATATCCCCTCTCAGACTACTTGGGTTATAGCAAATTATCTCCTGCGCAGAGGCAGTATACATTGGCTTTATCCACTATCTCTGAGCCTCAATCTTATGCTGAAGCCTCTAAACATCAGGAGTGGTGCAAGGTTATAGATTCAAAATACCAGGCTTTTGTTTCTAACTGCACTTGGACTATTGTTAAACTTCTAACTCATAAGAAACTAATGGCTTGTAAATGGGTTTTTGAATTTAAGCTTAATTTGGATGGTACTGAGGAAAGGAAAAAAGCTTGCCTTGTAGCCAAGGGATTCACTTAACAAGCAGGTCTAGACCATGAAGAAACGTTTTCTCCTGTTGCCAAATTGGTTACAGTCAAAACTCTCTTAGCTATTGCTGCTCAAAAGCAATGGTATCTTCATCAAATGGACATTAACAATGCTTTTTTACATGGTAAGTTGGATGAGGAGGTGTATATGTTAATGTCTCCAAGTTGTGAACAGTAGGGAGAGAATGGAGAACAACCAGTTTGCAAATTAAACAAGTCCATTTATGGACTCAAACAGGCTTCGAGGCAATGCAATACTAAACTTACTTCATATATTCTCTCATAAAACTTTACACAATCAAAGTCTGATTATTCATTGTTTAGCAAACAAGATGACTGCTCATTTACTGTTCTTCTCATTTATGTGGATGACATTATCATAGGTGGCCATGACTTTTCATACATTGAGCAGTTTAAAAATGAGTCGAATGATGAGTTCAAGTTAAAGGATTTTGGGGTTCTTAAATACTTTCTTGGTCTTGAGGTGGCAAGAACTTCAAAAGGCTTTTCTATATGCCAAAGAAAATATGCACCGGAGGTATTAAGAGATGCATGGTATCTTGCAGCCAAACCAGCAGCTAGTCCTTTACCACACAACTTAAAATTGAGCAAGGATGAAAGTGAGACAATTTTAGACGAGACCTGGTCTATCATATGCAGTACAACTCCTTAGTTAGTTCCTTCAATCACCAAGATAATCTCACCTCAAAGCGGCTCATCATGTGCTGAGGTATTTGAAGGCTTGTTCTTTGAAAGCAAGCCAGATTTACACCTTAAAGGATTCTGTGACGCAGATTGGGCAGCTTGTTCAGATACAAGGAGGTCTATCACTAGCTATTGTATATTTCTGGGAAATTTACTAATATCTTGGAAGTCTAAGAAGCAACATACAGTCTCGAGATCTTTAGCTGAAGCAGAATATCGATCTATGGTAGTCGCGGTTTGTGAATTGAGTTGGCTTAAAAATTTACTCAGTGATTTAATTGTTGCACACTCCAGAACAGCATTATTATTTTGTGACAATCAATTTGCCATTCAAATAGCTAATAATCTGGTGTTCCATGAAATAACTAAACACATTAAGATTGATTGTCTTCTTGTAAGGGATAAGGTACAAGCAGGCAAGATAAAGATGTTACATATGGCTTTGCAATAGCAAGTGGTAGATTTAACAAAGTCTTTAGGGGGAGCCAGATTCAAATTGTTGTTATCTAAGATGGGAGTATTGAAATACATTCCTCACCTTGAGGGGGAGTGTTGAACTATATAGCTGAAAATATTTAAGTCATTGAACATTTTTCATTCTGTTGTATTAGTTAGATGTATATATACGTGTATTGAAACAAATCATTCCAACGTGAATAAAATAAGAGAAATTCCCGTCACTTTTTCTCTTCCTCTTCTTCTAGAATTCTCTGCAGTTTTTCTCTTCTTCTTCCAGAATTCTCTGCAATTTATCATGGAACATGGGCATTTTTGCTGTCAAAAGGTCAAATATAGACCTACAAGAATTGAATTTAGAAGAACCAAAAATTCATTCAGGATACAAGTTCTATTTTGATCTTCCAAGAAAAGTTGTTGAGTAGGGTTCACAACATTCAGAGAAGGAAATAAAATAGAGCATCAAGAATTCTACTAATGAAATGTAAAAGTGCTAACAAATTGAGCATGTTGACCGTCGAATGTCAACGACTTCAATGTCTAACAACTTGTGTGCACACAGTTATAATTCATCGTAATTCACAATTCACAATCATCAATCAAATTATCAATATATATAAAATATCACTTCCAAGTTCTAAAAGTAAATGACATAAAAATGGACTGAAGAAGAAGAAGAAGAAGAAGAAGAAGAAGAAGAAGAAGAAGAAGAAGAAGAAGAAGAAGAAGAAGAAGAAGGGCTCACAGTCATAGTCATAAATAAAATAAAAATTTAGGGATAGCATGGAGAGCCTCGAAGTCACTTGAATTAGTTCACACTGATTTATGTTGACATATAAGCACACCGTCAAATGGAGGTAATTGTTATTTTCTCACTTTTATTGATGATTACAGTAGAAAGACGTGAATTTATCTATTTAAAGAAAAAAATGAAGTTTCTGAATGCTTCAAAACATTCAAAGCTTTTGTTAAAAATTGGGAGTGGATATACAACTAAAAACTTTATGTTCCGATCATGGTGGAGAGTTTATTGTTTTCGATAGTTTTTTGAAAGAAAATGAAATTCTACATCAGCAAACTACTCGCTACACTCCCCAACAAAATAGAGTAGCTGAGAGAAAAAAATAGAACCATCATGGAGCAAGCTAGGAGTATGACGAAAGTCAAACATATGCCTAATGATTTTGGGGCGATGCTATTACATGTGCTATCTATCTACTAAACCGCGCTACAACTAAAAGCGTTCAAGGTATGACTCCTCAAGAAGCTCGAAGTGGGATAAAAATATGTGTTAGCCACTTGAGAGTGTTTGGTAGTATAGCTTACTCTCGTATTCTAGGTGAGAAGAGAGGTAAGCTAGATGATAAATAAGAAAAATGCGTACTAGTGGGATTAGCGAAAACTCAAAAGCATATCGTTTGTACAGCCCCATCTCAAAGAAAATCATCTTAAGTAGAGATGTTCATCTTAATGAGGAAGAACCTTGGAGGGGAAATGTTGTTTACCAAAAACAGAAATCATTTTTTGTTAATATTGAAGATAATGACGGTGCACAAGTAGATGATCCACAAGGTGCTAAACAATTATCCTCAACTTCTATTTCATTAGAAGTGATTAAGACTCAACTTTCATTACAACAAAAATAGCTTTTTACGGCATATGTTTACGGCATGCAATTAACACGTGCCGTAAAAATAGACTTTTCACGGCGTGCAAAAAATGTGTGCCATAAATAATCAATTGCATAAAGTATTTACGGCGTACATTTTTTGCACGCCATAAAATTGGACAATTTATGACGTGCATTTAAAGAATGCCGTTTTTTTTTTTTCTTGAAACTAGATTATTTGAGGCTTGCATTTGTGCACGCCATAAAAAACCAAACTAGATTATTTATGGCGTGCACAAATGCACACCGTAAAAAACCAAACTAGATTATTTACAGCGTGCACAAATGCACGCCAAAATGTAAACTAGATTATTTACGGAGTGCACAAATGCATGCCGAAAATGAGGCCCAATTAATTAATTTGTCCACTTTTATTTCCCTTTTCAATATTGGCCTGATTAAAGTTAAGGCGAACACAATTGCTTCAAGTCCTAAGGTGAGGCAGAGTGGAGATTCTGGAGTAGAGACCACCGTTGAAATCGGCTTCCAGTTTCGCCAGTCGGCCGCGTTCGGCATTCTCTCTTTGGTCTCTGGAATACATACATTGCTTCCCGTTTCAGCTGCCCTTCCAGTTCTGCTTCCTGGCTCTCGGTATCCGTCTCTCTTGCATAGGAACTGCTTCTCCATTCAGGGGCGGACACAAGGGGGTCCTAGGGGGCACGTGGCCCCCTAACTTCATTTTTTTCCCTTTTCGTGTTTGATATTGATTGAAATCTAAATTTTAATATAACTCAAAGTTAACAATAAATTTTAATAATATATTTCATAAAATCCATAACTGTTTTAACTTTTATCAAAATTTACTACAAATTTGATTTTAATTTCCACCAAACAGGGGCAAAATCACAATAAATTTGAATTTCGATAACATGCTAATTTTAAAAATTCACCGACAATTGTACGCTAATCAAATCTACAAATTGCTTATGTAATCTCAAAACTTATTTCGATAACTACATTATGGGTATATCGAATAATCCAAATAGATATCGAAAATAGTTAAAAATACGTTAAACGTGAGTCTTAAAGAAAAACGTCTAACTCGCATTTTTTTCAAAAAAATTCAATTATTTCATTAACATTTACTATTTTTGCGATATACCTCAATATAATTTTCATCATTTTATTAGGAAATTTTATATGGAATATGATATCAAAAATTTTCGAAATTTTACATCCAAAAAAGTCATATCCCATGTAAATTTTCGGATGCAAAATTACATGGGATATGATTTTTTAACGTAAATTTTCGAGTGTAAAATTTATCCCAACTTCTTTACAAGTTCGAGTGTGCCCCCTAACTTTTTTTGTCTGCGTCCGCCCCTGTCTCCATTGTGTAAGGTAGGCTATAATCTTTATCTCTGAGTTGGACTGATGATATTCGTTATTTATGTGTTTATTTTTTTCATTTAATTTTCTGGCCAAACTGATCCTTTTTGTTGGATATTGATTTTCTGGTTTAGTATTACAAAGTATCATCGAAATTCCGGTAGCTTTAAGCTTTGACGTCCGTAGTAGCTATAGGATTCATGATGGTGGTTTGAAATGGTGATTTGTGGTGATTGCTTCATCTTAATTTTTTATTTATGATATGGTCATTGTGTGAAATTGTCCTTGTTTAGATTGCCTTGCCTGCAATACCCCGTGTTCTTCAAATTGTTGAACCCTAAAATTTTCGAACCCTGCAAATTCTTCTCCATCGAATTCAACAGGAGCTTTATGAATTCTCCATTGAGCTCTTTTTCAAAATTTTTAGCTTACAGGTGGCTGGATTACTGTGCATGGCACGCTTTTAGTTGTTCTTGCAGTCATTTTAGTAATTTTGAAGAGAACAGGCGAGGACTAGTTTTTCACTCTAATCAGAAATAAAATATAATTTGAAATCATTTTAAAAAAAATTCCTCTGTTGATTTTTATTTTTCCCCTTTTACCATATCTTTATTTTTTTGTGCATATGAGTATCAGTAAAATGGGCCTTTTAAAGTCAATTTCATCACCTGCAGATTATAAATAACTACAAAATAAAGATGGGTGGAAAAGAATGAATATTACAGTTGCAATCTCATTCTTCTGACGCTTCTTATAATTATATCTGAATAATTTTTTTGCTTTGTTCTTGCATAGTGATGGTATTGTTCCGAGAATAAAATGACATCTTGGTCAGAGGATTGAAAATTTACCATGAATCTTATATGGAATGGCAAGATTTTGATTTCAGACGTCAAGGGAAAAATGTTAGCAGGGTTAATTATTTCAAAGAGAGCAATATCAATATCATCTTATTTATATGAAAGAATCAAGCAGACGGTGAAACTTTTTTATCTGAATTTCACGTTGAATAATAACATTCTACAGTTTGATTTATGCTTTTCTTTTCTTTTTTTGTTTTTATAAATAAATTAATCGCTTCTATAGACAATACTGATTCCATAAATGCAAACCAACTATGAGCACTCACAATTCCATAATTTTCATGCTGATGAAAGAAGGTTATCTCGTGAAAGTTCATGAGCTTTATAATGAAATGTGTAGTGAAGGAAACTGTTTCCCTGATACAGTAACATACAGTACTCTCATATCGGCATTTGGGAAATTAGGCCGTGATGACTTTGCAATTCGGCTGTTTGAGGAAATGAAGGAGAATTGCTTTCATCCCACGGCTAAGATCTATACTACTTTACTCGGGATATACTTCAAATTGGGTGAGGTTGAAAAGGCAATAGAAATGGCTCTGGAGATGAAAGACAAGGATTGCACCCCAACTGTGTATACTTATACATAATTGATAAAGGGGCTCGGTAAAAGAAGCTTACTCTATATTTTTAAATACGCTGAGCGATGGTTGTAAGCAAGATGTTGTGCTCATAAACAATGTCATAAACCTTTTAGGCAGGGCAGGTCATTTAGCTGATGCTATAAAGTTGTTTCCTCCACTCAAGGATGGCTGGAGGTGGAAATTTTCTCCATATAGTAGTTTCTTATGTAGCTAATGAGTCGATTGTCAATGGCCTCACCAACAGGTAATTTATTGGCATATATATCTAAGAAGAGAACACCTATGAATTTAAAGATGAAATTTCTTTCCAGTTGGTAGCTGCCTTGCTGGTTTTCAGTTTTTTTTAGGTTTCTTTATGGATTCCAATGTTGACTTTTTATGCTCGTGGCCATTATTGAGACCAACCCTGTATTTCCTTTATGAATATCACCTGTCCAAGGCTCTCTCGTTCATCTTGCATTGTATATATTAAAGCTTTCTTATAATGCTTATGTTACAGCTATGAATAGAAAGCGAAATGCATACTTGAGCTATCACGAATATAGGTTTTTTGCATTATTCAGTCAATTACAACCTGATAGGGTAGTTGATGCATATTGCTCTTGGTGCACGTGAATGAAGATTGCTTTTTCTTTATTTCATTGTACCCCAAATGCTATAATATATTTGGAGATATTTAAGCCCGTAGTTGGATTTCTCTTTCTCCTACCAGCTGAATCTTTTTCATATGTTTGAAGCAATCTGAACGAATTTCAAATGTGTTACTCTTTATTCTTCCATTCCTTCTACAATTTGTTAGGCTCTCTTCGTCTGTCTCTAAATAGGATACCTCCATGTTTGTGTGTAGTCGTCCCTTTAGTCATATTTTATGTTGGAGATGCATTTTTTACACACACACAATTTCTGATAAAAGTTGTTTGTTTATTTTTATTAAAGTCCTACATCTCAGAGGTTCGCTGTGAGGACATCAAAAAAGATCGAGGAGCTTTCTAATATGGGAAATGCCCTTTATCTTTCTTCCTCGTCATTCAATCAATACTATTTTTCCATTAGATGCCTTTATACTGTGTTCTACTAATCATTGTTATTCATTCAATTCTCTTGCTCTTTGCAGCGGCTCAGAAGAAGAACAATATTGTTGAGCAAGTGAAGGATGCCTAAAAAAATTTTGAGGTTGGTGTTTGCAATTTTGAACTTATCATTTAAAATTGATGTCATTTGCCTATGTTGCTCTTCTTCCTACAAGTAATTCATAATTAATTTCTTCTAGATGACGTTTTTTTATAGTCATTCAAGAACCAGTAATGCTTTAGGCTCTTCGATATGGGAAATAATGATAGATGTACAGTATGTATTAGTTCTTGGAATTATATTTGATGGTGATAATCACAATATTTTCTTTCTGTGTCATGATAAAGATTTAGGCTGAAATTGCTTGTATCACTAAAGTCATCTTTTGTTAAATGACTTTCTTTAAATGTGCCTTTTCTGCTATAGTCTGGTAACTGGTGATCGTAAGTTCTTTTGGTGAGCTATTAACATCTGAAGTTCGTTTGGAAGTTCTTTGAAACATACTTTCGATATTCTAAGAGACTCTGGCATGGTCCCTCTCTGTTATTTTGGGGTTGCACCTTTCGCTTCGATTGTTATGATAGCTTTTTATCTATTTCTTGATGTTAAGTTTCACCCGTTAAGATAGCTTTTTATCTAATCAAAATCTCTCAAAAGTTTTACTAACAATATACTCAAGTAATTACTTATCATATGTACTACGTTGATTAGATAAAAGTTAATATGTTTCCTGATATACTTTTGATTTACATGCTCACTCTAAGTTTATTAACCATACCCTTATTATTTCTATGGTGTGCAGGGAGTTACTATTTTGTGAGATAGCTAAATTGTCGGTCAAAGAAGTTAACTTTGATATGGTTCAATCTTTTTTATTTTATTTTGATGTAGTAGTCTTTTGAGAATTGTTGAGATAAACTTTTACATTGACATACTGTGTTGAACCGTATTTAATATTTTTATTTATCGAAACAATTTATAGATTAATTTTGTTTTGTTATTATTATAGATTTGCTAGTAATCAAATAAATAAATAATTTTAAAAAAAATAAATTGATATTTACGGTGTGCATAAACATGCCGTAAATTGCACTTTTACGACTTGCAACAAAACGCCGTAAAATGTGAGAGACTTTTTACGGTGTGCATAAGCATGCCTTAAATAGCACTTTTTACGGCAGGCAACAGAATGTCGTAAAAAGTACGATACTTTTTACGAAGTACATAAGCATGCCTTAAATAACACTTTTTACGGCGTATAGCTGAATGTTGTAAAAACTCATTTACGGCGTACTCTGCACGCCGTAAAAGGTAAACCACTTTTTACGACATGGCCGCACGCCGTAAAGAGGTTTTTACGCATGCCTTAAAAAGTACATTTTGTTGTAGTGTTTGCCATCATTCAAGAGATGCCCATATGAGCAAGCACTCTACTCCAAAGAAGATGAAAACGGTAATTTTCTTATTATTTACTTGTATGTTGATGATTTTATTTTTATAGGTAATAATGAGAAAATGGGGATGGATTTTAAAAAACCCATGATGGAAGAATTTGAAATGACTGACTTGGGACTTCTTCATTACTTCCTTGGAATTGAGTAAAACAAATATGTGAAGGAATTATTATTTCTGAAACAGAAGGATGCAAATGTCTTGTTAAAGAAATTTAGAATGAGTAGTGTTGTTCCTTGTAGTACTCCTATGGAGGCAAATTTAAAGTTAAGTAAAAATGATGGGAGAGAAGAAGTTGATTCTAGTCTTTATCAAAGTTCAGTGGGAAGTCTAATGTATTTAACAACAACATGGCCATATTTGATGTTTGCTGATTGCATGTTGAGTAGATTTATAACTTCACTAAAGAAAAGTAATTGGGAAGTTGGTAAAAGGATCCTCCATTATGTTGTTGGTACTATTGATAATGGGATTCATTACAAGAGACTTCAAGAATCGATCTTGATTGGTTATACTGATAACGACCTGGATTACACTGGTAACGACTGGGGAGGAGATAAAGATAATCACAAAAGTACGTCGGGGTATATTTTCAATATTGGTTCTGGTGCAGTTTCTTGGTCTTCAAAGAAACATTTTGACTTGATAAATCTTCAAGACACAAATCAAGTTGCAGACATTTTTACAAATGCATTGATGAATGAGAAACTTGGTGTTATTTGAGTCAAGAGGATTTTAGAATATTAATCTAGATTTAAATGAATCTTGACTTGATAAATCTTGGTCTATATGAATTTAGAGTTATTATGGATTAATTTGTTTACTATTTATGTATATACGAATTTTAATGGGTGTTTAAAATTCATGTATTAACAATTAATTCTTATGTACCAAATGTAGTATAATAGATTGCTCATTTGTAGTATTTCATCGTCACAGAAAAATATTTTATCACTCTTCCAACGGACTTTTCCAGCCTTCTTTGTACCACACGCGGTCATCCTTCCATCTGATAATTTACACCTGGAATTTTGTGTCTTGTGGATCAATGAGGAACATCCCTTTAGGTAGTTGTCCAGCTGGAAGTTCTTAATTGTCTCCTTGGAGATATACTGCCACAAATTATCCATTATTGACTCAAAATACTACAAATTATTCAGAATTTATAAGCTGGAGTTGCTTAGGAAAATGAATGCAAGTCTTCCAAAATCACTAGGCCTCGATTTCCTCATTTTAGTGAAAAAGTAAGGATTTCTTGACCGGATAGTCAAGCCTGAATTGAAAATGTCATCAATAAGAATTTATACAAACTGAAAGGTATAAATCAAATCAATTGGGAAAATGGGTATAAATATACTCAGAACTTACCATTAGCCACTACTTTTGCTTCTGTTTCACCATCTTCTTGAGCACCATCTTCATTCTTTTCAGTGTCATCCTCTTTGCCATTCTCATCTTCTACCATGTAATTTTGGAATTGTCATCACTTTCGTGAATATCCTCCTCACTGTCATCCTTTGACTCCATGTAATATAGGTCTTCATTTCTTTCAACATTACCCTCTTTGCTAGCTCCATCTTAATCAGTTGGTACCATTGTTATTAAATTTGAAAAAAATAATGAATTACATAATAACATTTAATGAAAAAATGGACGGAAAAAAATGCCCAACTTACTAATTGATGAATTAAGTGTGACATTTTTGTTGTTACTAAGTTGTATTTTTAATTCTTGACTTGTCATACGTTTTTGATCATTGTCTAGCTTATGTTATGATGGTTAGTTAGGCTAGTTTGGTTTGATCACAAGTTGTTGTAATAGGCAGGCAAAGTGTAGTGGTAGTAGATAGAATAGTTGGTAGATAATCATTTTATTTTGTATCAATGTATGGCTATATGTATGGAACCGTGTACTACCATTTTGATTGGATAAATTCAAGTAAGTTCCCCTCCTCTTTGTCTTCTATACTCTAATAGTGGCATGAGAGCCTGGTTGATCTTAGAAGGAACGAAAAAGAGAAGAAAAAACTGAAGAAACCGATAAGCTTCTATCGAATCCGGTAAGCAGTAAGCAAAATCGGTAAGGAAGATCTAAATACAGTAAGCATTGAAAACTGGTAAGTTGTGTAAAAATTGGTAAGTCTTGTGCAAATCCGGTAAGTTCAGCTACTTGTTTTTTCCTTCGTTCTCTTTGAAGAAACTAGAAAATACCAGCAAATGAGAGAGAAAACCAGTAAGAACCCTTCCCAAAAAGTTGAGTGATTTTAGTGAGAAAGTGATATGGCTTCAAGTGGATTTTCAGCTCCTCTACCTTCTGCATTCACAGGAGAAAATTACGACTTCCGGTATGCAAAAATGAAGGCTTATTTATAGGCCTATGACTTGTGGGAAATCACTGAAACTGGAGTAAAACTACCACCTTTAAGAGCCAATCCTACCATAGCCGAACTGAAGCAGCACAGTGAGGAGATTGCCAAGGAATTTAAGGCTCTTTCTTGCATAGAGTCAGCCATCTTAGGTGCTATATTCACAAGGATAATCACTTGTGAAACAGCAAAGGAAGAATGAGATAGGTTGAAGGAGGAATTCAGAGGCAATGAGAAGACAAGGCAAATGCAGGTTCTGAACTTCAGGAGAGTATTTGAGACTCTAAAAATGAAAGATTCCGAAACGGTCAAAGAGTTTGCTAATAGGATAATGAATGTGGTAAATCAGATAAGATTACTTGGAGATGATTTACCAGACAAGAGGGTAGTGGAGAATGTTCTGATTAGCTTGCTAGATAGTTTGAATCCAAGTTATCTTCATTTGAAGATTTAAGAGATTTGGCTAGCATTTTATTGGCCTAATTAGTGAATGCTCTTCAAGCCACTGAACAAAGGAGATTGTTTGAACAAGCTGAGGGTGTTCTGTTTGCAAAGGGAAAGTAGAGAACTTAAACAAATTTTGGTGGAAAGAAGCCAGAAAATGAGAAGAAGGAAATGGAAGCCAAAGGTTCTGGAATACTAAGTATCATCCTTGTCCACATTGTAAAAGGAAAAGGCCACTCATCTAAATGGTGTTGGTTCAGACCTAGTGTTCAATGCAGGTCTTGTAAACAATTTGGACGTATGGAAAGAGTCTATAAAAATCAGAAGGAAAAGAAGGAACTTCATCACGCAAAGGGTGCTCAAGTCAAGCTGAAGAACATCTTTTTTCAGCCTTGAATCATACGGCTTGCAGCAAGGTTTATACATGGTTGCTTGATAGTGGCTGCACTCATCACATGACATGAAATGCAGAGTTTTTTGTGGACATGAATGATAGCTACAAATCAAGAGTAAAGGTTGGAAATGGGGAGTATGTGGCAGTGAAAGGCATTGGCAAGGTCTCAGTTCAGACTCTAACATGTTACAAGTTCATTTCTGATGTCTGTATGTTCCAAATATTGATTTGAGTTTGATAAGTGTTGGCCAATTAATTGAGAAGAGCTATACCTTAGTATTTAAGGATAATAGTTGCACAATTTTGGACCAAAACGATATGGAATTGATGACATTTGAAATGAAGAATAGAAGTTTTCCATTGGAGTGGAAAAATATGAACTTACAAGCCTTTACCAGCACTGCGATTGAATCTAAATTGTGGCATAAACGATTTGGGCATGTTAATTACACATTACACAAGCGTTTGAATGAACATGACTTAGTGGAAAATAAGCCAAGAATAAGTGATGCTACATGTGTCTATGAAATCTGCCAAAAAGGAAAGCAAGCCAGACTTCCTTTTCCCCAAAACCAATCTAGAAGAGCTAAAACCAGACTTCAACTGATTCATTCTGATGGCTATGGGCCTATGAAGACTTCAACCCTGAATGGCAGTATATATTTTATTGTATTCATTGATGATCTCACCAGAATGTGTTGGGTATATTTTCTTTGAATGAAATCAGAAGTGCTTGCAGTTTTTTAGAAGTTTAAGAGTTCTGTTGAAAATGAAAGCAACTGTAAAATCAAGGCTATTAGGATTGATAATGGAACCGAATATACCAGCAATTAGTTCAATAAATTTTGTGAGAAAGTGGAAATTAAACATCATTTAACAATTCCCTACGTACCTTAGCAAAATGAAGTCTGTAAGAGATAGAACAGGACTGCAATGGAGATGGCTAGATATTTATTGTTGGAGAAAAATGTGCCTAAAGTTTTATGGGCTGAGGCTGTAAATACCTCAATTTATCTACTAAATAGGCTACCCACTAAAGCCTTGGAGAAACTAATCCCTTATGAGGCCTGGTATGGAGTTAAGCCAAACATATCTCATTTAAGACTGTTTGGAAGTGTGTGCTATATGCACATACCTGATGCTAAAAGAGATAAGCTAAGTCAGAAAGGAGAGACTGGAGTTCTGGTTGGATATTGTGATAATGCTAAGGGCTATAGGATTTATAATCTTCAAACCAACAAAATTGTTTTCATGTAGGGATGTCAGATTTGATGAAAGTTCTACATGGAATTGGGAATTAAATGCAGTGACTAAGTCTAAAATTCAAAGATTGATTTCTCAAATAGAAAATGCTGGTAATGATGAAGAAGAAATGAAAGATGAAGTTGAACCCGAAGGTGAATCAAATTTAGAAAATGAAGTGTTGAGAACAAAATCATTTGAGGATATCTATGCTACTTTTAATTCTGCAATTCTGGAGCCTGCAAACTATAATGAAGCATCACATTTTAAGGAATGGATAGAAGCCATTAAGGATGAGCTTATGACAAGTGAAAAGAATGAGACTTGGCTACTTGTTGACATACCAAGAAACAAGAATGTCATAGGAGTTAAGTGGGTATTCAGGACAAAGTCGAATGCTGATGGCACAATCAATAAGTTCAAAGTTAGGCTAATTGTTAAAGGCTATGATCAACAATTTGGGATATGCTCAACAATTTGGGATTGATCTCACTGATACATTTGCTCCTGTTGCCAGACTTGAAGCAATAAGGGTGTTATTTGCAATGGCTACTTAATCAAAATGGAAAATACATCAGTTGGATGTAAAATTTGCCTTTCTGAATGGGCATCTGAATGAGGAAATTTTCATTGAGCAACACGAGGGCTTTATCAAAGAAAAAGAAGAAGATAAAGTGTATTTATTGAGAAAAGCCTTGTATGGCTTGAAGCAGGCTCCAAGGAGCTGTTATAGCAAGATTGATAGTCATCTATGCAGCTTTGGTTTCATCAATAGTGTTAATGAGCAAACATTGTATATCAAACCAGTGGAGGAAGATCTGTTCATTATTTCACTCTATGTAGATGATCTCTTAATCACAGAAAGTAATGCAGCTTTGATTGATGAGATAAAAAATGAATTGAAGAAGGATTTTGAGATGACTAATCTAGGTGAAATGAAATTTTTTCTTGGAATGGAGGTAGATCAAACTGAAGATGGTATTTTTGTTTGCCAAAAAATGTATGCTAAAGAAGTGTTAAAGAAGTTCCATATGGAGAATTGTAAAGCTGTTAACACTCCTTTGGTCCTGAATTTAAAGTTAATGAAGGATGATGGTGCAAGGAAAATAGATGAGAAAATATATAGAAGCTTGGTTGGATGCCTGCTGTACCTTTCAGCCACAAGACCAGATATAATGTTTGCTGTCAATCTGTTATCTAGATTCATACAAGAGCCAAGTGAAATTCACTTCCAAACAGCTAAAAGAGTGCTTAGGTATATTAAAGGGACAGAGGACTATGGAATTAGCTTCAGGAAATCATAAAATCTAGTATTGACAAGATTCATTGATAGTGATTGGGCTGGTTTCGTGGATGATATGAAGAGTACCTCAGGTTATGCTTTTTATGCTGGTTCAAGTCTTGTATACTGGAACTCTATAAAAAAAAACGGTGGCTCAATCCATAGCAGAAGCAAAGTATATAGCAGCAACTGAGGCAACTAATCAAGCAATATGACTGAGAAAATTTTTGAATGATCTGAAGCACCAGCAATCTGAGGCAACTACCATTCTATGTGACAACCAATCAGCTATAGCAATTGTGAAGAATCTAGTGTTTCATGGAAAAACTAAACATATAAACATCAAGTACCATTTTATTAGAGAAGTATAAGAAAAGAAGGAGGTAAATTTGACGCATTGCAGCTCAAAAGAACAAATAACTAATATCTTCACCAAAGCACTGCCAAAAGAGAAATTTGAAACACTAAGGAAATGTCTTGGCATTTCCAACAAAAGTGTCAAGGAGGAGTGATGAATTAAGTGTGACACTTTTGTTGTCACTAAGTTGTATTTTTTATTCTTGACTTTTCACACGTTTTTTTATCATTGTCTAGCTTATGTTATGATGGTTAGTTAGGCTAGTTTGGTTTGATCACAAGTTGTTGTAATAGACAAGCAAAGTGTAGTGGTAGTAGGTAAAATAGTTGGTAGATAATCATTTTATTTAGTATCAATGTATGACCATATGTATGGAACCGTGTACTACCATTTTGATTGGATCAATTCAAGTAAGTTTGCCTCCTCTTTGTCTTCTAAACTCTAAAACTATTAATCCAAGACCCTCCGTATCACAACTTGACAACCCCAGAAATTTTATATCAAATAAATTGTCCCCATCTATCGAAACACAAAGATGTCCCCTAATTTCAAAGGGTTATCTTGAATGAATTTTTTCCGGCCATTAAAAAAAAAAAAAAAAAAAAGTCAATATCAATTTTGGCCATTTTCACTGGTCACAGATGTGTAGCAATATTGAAGGGATGGCCTCTCTGGTAGAGCTCCTTTTAGGGCGTGTTCGGTCGTGCTTAAAATTCAATTAAAATTGAAAATATAATCGTTATTGGGTCCCACTCGTCTCATAAAATTTAACAATAACGACTATTTTTTCAATTTTAATCCGATTTTAATCTCTACCGAACACGCTAGTAAACTAAAGGCTGTTGAAACTTCCTACAAACTATAAATTAAATGTGATTAGATCATATCAAAACTCTTTAAACATTGAAGATCCATTTCTAGTTTAATGCACATTTTTACTATCATGAAGCTATTGTTTAGACCTTTATATATATACTCTGAAACAATAAAATAGGGAAAAAATAATCTTTTGCATCAGAGTTGGCTTTTAAAAAACTCGATACTGGAGCAAGTCCATATCGTTTTATGTTGATTTTATAAAATCTTTAGTGGTATCGTAATTCATATTACAAACTTGCTTTAGTCATGTAGATTTTGATGTTGTATTCAAGTCACATAAAGTATTTTTACCTAATTCTTGACACAAGTCTTTTTGGCTTAAAGTTATTTACTTTCTAACAACTTTTATTCTTCCACTCGCGATATGAAGGCACAAAATAAACCCACCACCCAAATTTTCATTATACTCGACCACAACTACCTATGTAAGGAAATGCTAAGCATATTAAATCGTTGTGGTAAAAACGAGATAAAACCATAAAAAACATAATTTTAATTAAAATGAAAACTAGGATCCTTACAAAAATATAAATTGAACAAAAAAAAAAAAAAAAAAAAAAAAGGAAACACAGATAAATATGTATGAATACCAATCTTCATGGTTGTAGGATTGTAGCCCTTAAAGAAATTTGATGTCTTAACCATCTTGATATCTTTATCTCTTTATAGCCTGCAAAAAATGAAACTGAAAACTCAATGTACGAAAAATCAAGTAACCAAGCGTAAAATAAAATGAAAAAAAAAAAAAAGTCTTTGAAGACTTGTATATGCAAGAAAATATATTGATAAATACACCTAGTTCCCTTTACCTTTTTTAGAGCTCATCTACTTGCATGTTTGGCGAAGATAGTTTTTTAAGTTCATTAAACATATATTGTACCCATTTTGTAGGAACTACTTATTATTCACACATTCCTTAAAACCTATGGACAATTACAAAAAAAAAAAAAAAAATACTTGGCAAGAATCAGTAATTAAACTTTTAAAAGTTGATTTTGTCAGGATGATTTCATCCAATGTATC
Source organism: Fraxinus excelsior (assembly GCA_019097785.1). Lineage (NCBI taxonomy): Eukaryota > Viridiplantae > Streptophyta > Magnoliopsida > Lamiales > Oleaceae > Fraxinus > Fraxinus excelsior. The sequence goes on from CM032642.1 coordinate 5,005,556, forward strand.
AGCAATTTGCCAGCAAACATTAGATCTTAGTTTTTTTGGTTGATATACAGGATGATCAAATGAATTTTTTTTTGATGTATTCTACAGGAAGTTCACTTGAATTGCAGGGGTGGTCCAATAAGGAAAATGTGCCCATGTATAGACAACTTTCTGGATTTGAGAAAGAGTAATGCTATTCGTAGTAAAGATTGTCAGCAGTCGTCCTACGTGGCACCTATGTGGAATAATGTTAAGAAAAGGAAATGTAGCATAATTTAATAATTCTTTAAAAAAAAAAAAAAAGAAGAAGAAAAATTGGTCTTTTGTCATAACACGCTTCTTCCCATAATTACCTAATTCATCCCAAAATTTTCTCAACATTTTTCATCCCAAAGTTCCGGCTGTTCATCTACAACAAATCGATAATCATCCAAACACCCGGCTTCACATCCACACATTGATGATTAATTCCTCTATAGATTCACCCAAATGGTAATGATGGTTCCGGATCTGAATGCCACATCTTCGGTTGAGACAACCCTAAATATTAATAATTGGGCGTATATTGTGGATGAAGAAAGTATGGGGCATGGCGATAACAAAGAAAGTTATGAATTGAAGGGGAAATGTTGAGGGTTCCATCTTTGAATGTGCTTAATTATTTGATTCATAGCCCGTTTTACTTTATTGTAACAGGTGCTGCAGTGATGAAGAAGACATATTTGCCTTCATCTCAATTAAAGTCGAAGTGTTTTAGCCTCGAGAAAACTGAACTTACTGGAATTATGAACCTTCTTGAAATCTTGCCAAATGTGGGCATGTTAGCCATACAAAATAACGATTATATGTCATATAATGTGTTATGTGATGAATTTTTTTTTTTTTTTCCTTTCAAGCTTCCATTTAATTTTTTGCATTATGTTTGATTCAACATTCTGAACGATCTTAACAAGACAACCTTCGCTATAGGAGATATTAGGCTGAATTTGAGGAAAACTTTAAATCACAAACAGAGTTCCCAGATTCTTTTCTGATGCATCTGAGCGTGGATAAAATTGGATTATTCTGTTACGAGTCCTCGATACTTCGACTGATAAAAGTTTGTGTTGGAATATGCTAGAGGACTCCAAAATATGACGATCAAGGCTATGAAATTTGAATGAGTTACACCACAATATTTACTTTTAGCAACAAAAAAACTACTAAGAATGCCAAGATCGTCTCCTATTGCAGAAGTTGAGAAAAGAATTATGAAATTTGTCAATCTTTACACATTCCTGCACGGTTTATCTTATTCTTTCTAATTTGGTTGTCAAAATGCTCCTGAAACATAATTATCTCATGAAATTCGCACTATTATAATTTCACGAAACAAACTTCAAATTTCACGCTCACATCGTGCAAGACATAAAATAATTACTTTACTGAATTTGATTATGTTCATCTTTATCCATAAGAAGATTATGAAGTTTGAAACATACATGATGTATGATAAATCTCCAACATGGGCATATTGAAAAAGTAAGAATTCTTTATAATTAATATCCAATGAATAAAATGTAGCCTATAGTATTTCACAATTTGCATTTGCACCCCAAAAAGGTGTTTATCGGGTTTTACGAATCTGTGGTCTTTTTTGAATTGGCCGAATGTAATGGCAGTTACAAATTCTCTCCAATCTAAGAAGATTACACCAAATACGCAAATCATGGTCGTGTCATCTAATCTAAATTTCCAAAACATCATCTAGCGACACCAGCATAGACTTCTGCTTTTCAAGAAATAAAACTAGTAAAATGAAATACATCAAAACATATATAACAATTAAGTTGGAGATTATCCTTACCTTATTCAAGTTAGAAGCTAGATGTCATCTTCGTGCTGCATATACGGATTTGAATAATGTATTGAATAACCTAATGTTAAAAAAATTAACACACACATATATAATAATGAAATAATAGTACAAACTGAACTTTTATTTACCTTGGACATTCAATAGGGAATTTGGGTAAATCTAGAGGTCTCAGAGTGTAAGGTGGAAAGTAATGAAAGTAAGGTGCATGTTACTCGAATCTTGCCATATTATTAGCCTGAAAAAAATCAGATGTAAATAATTGTGTTTCCTATTCATAAAGCCAATAAGGCGAATTGAAATTAAAAAATATCATCAAAATTGTTAGGTTTTGATAGTTTATGTTGTAATTGGCAACTCTGTGAATAAAAATGGCTAAATTGGATAGATTTAAAAGTCAAGGAGTAGGTTATAATTTTCGTATTTGAATTGTATAGGTTCTAGGGTTCGAGCTTCAAAAGAGGACAAAAAACAATGCCGCAATTTCGCTAGACTATCGCAAGGAATTTGCTCGAGCGGCAAGTCGTCGCTCCAGCGACAGGGTTAGCCGAGAATTTTTTAATCGTGATTTCGAGGCTTTTTATCTGACCCATTCAACTCTAACCTTATTATATAAATACCAGAAAGCCACAAAACATAAATTTGAAGGTTGAAACATAGAGAGAACTTGAGAGCTTCATCTTTTCATCTTCCAATTCATTGAGAGACTTCAACCTTAATTGGTTTGATTATACATGGCGGAGAAAATATCCGTTCCAGTTAATCCAAATACCAAGCTTACCGAGGAACATAGAGTTCTTCAAGAATCTACATGAGATAGACGAATCCACAAAGTTAGAGGTTAGAGAATTTAGGAGAGCTTTGATATTGCAGTCAAGGAGTTAGTACATGAGTCAGCAATCCAGGATGGCCGTCAGATTGCAGTCATGAGTTGGTGAAGGGGCACGCAATTCAGGAGGGCTGCTAGAATCTCAGCCAGGAGTTGTTGCCAGGCACGCAATCTAGGATGACTAACTTCAGTCAGTAGATTCGAAAGTTCATGTCGTCGTCTTGTCTGGCGAACTATAAGTTTGATCGTTTATAATGGATTTTGACTGACAAAGCGCTCAGAGTTTTTACCCAGTTGGGGTTTCTCCATGAACATTACACATGTTTTTACTGCTTTATTTACTGTTTTCATGTTCTGTGGTATTCAAACATAGGGTAATTGGACTGCATGCTTAACCATCTGTAGAAAATTAATTAGTGACATGTTGCTGGTTAATTACAATTTTTAATTTCGTATTTACACCTATTCACCCCCTCTAGGTGTAGTTTGGGTTGAACTGCGTAAATTCCAATTGGTATCAGAGCTTGATTTCGATTCCGGACCTATAAATAATTCTAAATGAGTTAGTCATTATCCGTGCCTCCATTTTTCGACGGAAGTAATTATGATTATTGAAAAGTTTGAATGAGAGTTTTTATTAAAGTATTGAATGAGTGTATTTGGATAAGTGTTCAAACTGGGTGGACTGAACCTTCAACCATTGTTGTTGGTATAGCTACACCGATTGATATTTCACTCTGAACTAAAGATGAATTAGTCGACTTATGATTACTCCAAACTTATGAACTCACTATATCTCAACCAACTAAGGTTAAATCAATTGCCATGAATATGTTAGGGAAGAAGAAAATGAGTCAACTAACATTGAGACCCTTAGGGACAGTGAACTTGCCTATTTTGTTGGACATAAAAGGCCACGAGGGAAAGAGAAAACCTTAAGAGAGGAAAAATGCGGATCCTAGTAAGGCATTAGCAGTGACTCTGAGTGATGAAGAGTTGGATTTGAGCGATCAAAGTGATACATCGGCGGTAAAGACGAACAAAAATATATGGCATTCACGTTTAGAGTTAAGACTGATCTGATAAGGGAAATGAGAAGATTGAGAGCGTTAGATGTAGTGAGGAGCTTGAGAGTGAGAAAGACTCTGAGGATGATGAAGATATTCGTGAGTCGTATTGACAATTGTTCGAGGAGAGTCTTAAAACCAAAAAGGTGAACATAGCCATTCTGGAAAAACTTTATGGGCTTGAAAGAGAGAAAGAGAGACTCTCAACTGACCTTCACGACTCTATCAAAAATTGAATGAGTTGAAACCTGTTAACGAAAATTTGGAAACTAAAGTTAAAAACTTAACAAGTGAATTAGAAAAATCCAATACTCAACTCCGGTCTTTCATGAGTGGAACTCAAAAATTTGATCAACTGTTGGGAATGTACAAGCCTGCAGGTAATAGGCAAGGTCTAGGATATGTTCAAAATGGCGATGACACAACTGGTACATCCAAGACCATGTTTGTTCTTGCAACTAATACCAGAATTAGGAATGTTGCTAATTTTGCACCTAAAGACATGAACGTTGTAGGATCGAGGCCTTCTAGACAATGTAGGATCAATTGTCCTATGATTCAATGTCAACTGCCGCGAAGGTTCATTCCCACCTGTCATCATTGTGGTGCGCTAGAACACACAAGAACTAGGTATCGTAAACTCAAACCTAGATGTAAAAGTTAGGATATCACTAGCATTGTTAACTTTCTCGCAAATCAAGTTAGCTACTTAACTGAGGTTATTACTCAATTGACTAAAATTACCTATGCACCCAAAGAATTTAGGTTAAAAAGAAGGACCTGAGAGGTCATGAGCCCGATAGCGCTCTTAAGCGTAAGAGCACCTGTGTACCTCATTGATTAAGTATTTTTGGTGCATGCTCATACGTTACCATTGTGTGACATTGATTTATGCATACATCACATTTGTTTATTTGTTTTGTATGAGAAAACTCATGTACATTTTTATATATTTATTATTATTTACTTTTACTTTTATTTTTGTTTGTTTGGCATTTTTTTTGTGTCTTTAGTGCATTCATGCATTAAATTAAAAACAACAAAAAATGAAAAATTGAAAAAACAAAATGCGAGACATTGTTTTTTACAATATAATATACAATGTACTTGATTTTGGTGGTTGTGATTAAGCATAGATTTAATCGATGAGTTGTAACATAGTTTTCATTGCTGAATTAGGTTATTTATGAAGTACTTAGTATATATATTTTCATATACCATCTGTACTGCACACACAATGGTATTGTTAGTGGGACTCTACCGTGTGGGTGTGAGATTTAGGATGTTAATCACATGTTATTAAGATGACTTTGAACATGAATTGACCTTGTTTATTAAACCTAAACTCAAGTTTATTCCCGGTAATAAAAAACTCAATATCTTATATTCTTCTTTGGAGCCTATTTGATTCGAGTAATTAAGCTTGTGAGGTTTCTCATAACCTGGTGCCTATGGTCAACTGATTTAGGTTAACTGATCTAAAGCTCGCTACAAGGATCATTTTAGTCACTTAATGGAGAATAGTTTGCACTTAAGATGTGAAAAATAATTATGAGCTTAAAATATTGAAAAATGTGAAAATAAAATATGCTAAAAGTCAGGGGGAGAAAATAAATTATTTATACAAAATAAATTTTATGTATAGGTTCTAATGGACTTCACTTGATTTGACTTACATAAGTAGATGAATACCCTTATTGGCAGTTGTGTTGAGCAAGTCCTTTATCACAAAATTAATGTTTGGAGTCCTAAAATCAAATGATTAGTGACATTTTATACATATCGGTCATTTATACAATTTATTACATGTTAACTTGAGTCATGTATCTGGAAGGGTTACTGTCATTGCTCATACTTATGCATGCTAACAACTGCATTTTTAAGTTATTGTATGTTAATTCTTGGTTCTTTGTCATGTTTGTGAAAAAAAGGGGAATAGTATTTTTTTTTATGATGGAGTAGATATTTTTGGATGTATATGATATGTTTGACTTGATGTATCTAAAACTTTTGACTGAAATGCACTAAATGATAATTTAAGTATTGCTAGATTAAGTTTTGATGTAGGGTTGCATTGATATTACGTTTTGGTATGTTGGGTTGCATTAATATTATATATTAATTTAGCTTATGGTATGAGACTGAAACGATGTGTTATGTGTTATAACTGCTTGGAATGGTTTTACACTTATTGCTGTTTCACACACGTTTTACACTAGGTATTTAAGTTGTCTATTCCAGGAAACAAGTTTTGATAAAGGAAAAGCAAAATTCAATCAAGACATATAGTGTTGGTAGTGTCAGTCATTGAGTCTGTAATTTTTTCACTACTACCTTGACTTTAGATTGTAGTTTTGTCACAGAATGCCAAATGGGGGAGCTTGTTAGGTTTTGATAGTTTATGATGTAATAGGCAAATCTGTGAACAAAAATGACTAAGTTGGATATGTTATAAAAGTCAATGAGTAGGTTGTAATTTTCGTATTTGAGTTGTATAGGTTCTAAGGTTTGAGCTTCAAAAGAAGACAAAAAATGCCACCGCAATTTCGCTAGACTGTCGCCAAGACTTCGCTCGAGCGGCAGAAATAGAATCGAGTCGTCGCTCGACTGTCGTTGAGCTCTCTTTTAAGCGACATGGTTAGCCGAGAATTTTTTAATCGCGATTTCGAGCTTTTTATCCAACCCATTCAACCCTAACCCTATCATATAAATACCAGAACGCCACAAAATGTAAATTCAAAGGTTGAAACATAGAGAGAACTTGAGAGCTTCATCTTTTCACCTTCCAATTCATTGAGAGACTTCAATTTTTATTGATTTGATTATACTCGACGGAGAAAACATCAGTTCTAGCTAATCAAAATACCAAGCTTAGTGAGGAACGTGGAGTTCTTTTAGGATCTATAGGAGATAGATGAATCCACAGAGTCAGGGGTTAGAGAATCTAGGAAGGTTTTGATATTGCAGTCAAGGAGTTGGTACAGGAGCGAGCAATCTAAGAGGGCTGTCAGATTGTAGTTAGGAGTTGGTGCAGGAGCAAGCAATCCAGGATAACTATTAGAATCTTATTCAGGGGTTGTTGCGAGGCACGCAATCTAGGAGGATTGTATTAACTTCAGTCAGGAGGTTAGAAAGTTTGTATCGTCGTCTTGTCTGGTGGACTGTCAGTTCGATCGTTTATAGTGGATTTTGACTTGCAAAGCACTGCCGGAGTTTTTACCCAGTTGGGTTTCTCCGTGAACATTTCGCGTGTTTTTTACTGCTTTATTTACTATTTTAAGGTTTGCGGTATTCAAACACAGGGTAATTGGATTGTATGTTTAACCAACTAGAGATAATTAATTAGTGCCTTGTTGCTGGTTAATTACATTTTTTAATTCCGCATATACACCTATTCATCTTCTCTGTGTGTAGTTTGGGTCGAACTGCGTAAATTTCAAAAATAATATAAGAGTAGAATATAAAATATTCATTTAACATTACCTGCATACTTGTTCTTTCTTGTGTGCTAATTCCAACGGGAATGCAAACATGCTGTTCAATTGATTGAGATTGAAACTAAATAAAAAATATAATAACTATGTTAAAATCAATTATAATAAATCCGAATAAGTTTATGTAATCGTGTACCTCAAGTTTTTCTACCTTTTTCTTGAGCTTTTTTGTCTTCACCTTTTTTCTTCTTAGAAACAAACTTTTCTATATTGGACACCTTTCTATTCTTAGGTGGACGTCCATGTGTTTGAACAACTATAGGACTACGAAGTCCATTACATTCACCAGAAGCTTCAACAAATTCAATGGAAGCATTGGTACTTGTAAGAGAACAACTTCTCAAAGTTGATTCATTTTCACTTATTTTTGAATGAAATTCATCCATCATGTTGCACAATAATGCACAGTTCTCATTAGAAAGAACAGCCAAGTCAGAAACATCACTTTGACAAGCACATTTAACTTCTTTTTCCACTTCATTGTAATAAACACTAAAATGAAATTTTTTATATCTATTTCCAATCATTATGTCCTCAAACACATCAAATAATTCATTTTCTCGTCAACCCAAGTAATTTCACAATATAATTTCCTGGTCAACTCTTTTTTGAAATTCTTTGAACTTTGATTTAGTGTATACAGATTGAAATTGATTTTCTATTGCACAATGTGTTACGCACAGAATTATTGTAGCAAAAGACTGAAACTCATCACGATTTTCCCTTTCTACCGTTCTTCTCAAAGCATTATAATCAAAAAATGCATTCATATACTCACTACGTTGCGTGGTTGACATACCAGCCCAAAATGTGTCCTTTACGAATGTAGGAACCCAACGATGCCTATAGTTATACAAATTGCCTAGCCACACATTTTCACGAAGATTGAACTTACTAATAAAATGCTCCCATTTTTCTTGAAATTATTCTTTCTCCAAATATTCATAAACAATATTATGCAAGACTTTTTTTATTTTCTCATAGTGCTTATAGCCCCTTAACTGATACCTCTTTCATTATATGCCACATACACCAACGATGTTGACTGTTGGGAAGTACAACCTCAATTGCATTTTGCATAGTTTTATCTCGATATATAATTAAAGCACTTGGTGCACGTCGAGACATACATGATTGCCAAGTACGGAACAACCAAATAAATGTAATAGTGTCCTCATTCGACAATAATCCACATCCGAATAAAATGAGTGTCCATAGTGGTTCACACCTAATGTCATACTTATTTGTCAAGCATGTACTATCAAAGGTAACCACATCGTCAAATTCTTCATAAGCAGCCCTACTCTTTGCATCAACCAAAAATAAGTTCCTAATTTGAGCATTGTCATCTACATCCATCATATAAAAGAAATTTGAATTATTTGCTTGCATTCGAAGTAAATAATTATGAATTGCTTCAGCATCTCCAATACCAAGTATTAATCTTTTTTTTTTTTTTTTATCAATATAATTTCTACAATCTTTTTCCAAAAATGAGACATTATCATAATCACCAGCTTCCACTACAAATTATTGATAATTCTTTGCCACACCAGTCCCAGCTTGATCATTCAAATAAAGTTTCCTTTGAGCACCAATACTAATTTCCCTATTGCATAAGTGAAATCTCGATTTTTGTGGACTCAAACCATGATTGTGTTCAAGTGTAAAGGAATTAATCCTGCACCTCTCATCTCTAAATATAGAAGCATTGACTCTAGCTTTGCACCCGCTTTTCGTCAATGGGTTAGGATTGGGGTAATTTTGTTTTTGGGACCTTGAATTTCGTGCTTCAAAGAAAGAGAAGCAAGCGAATTTTAAATCCCCTTGTGATCGTATTGATTGCCTTATAATTCCAAATCCTTCTTGTTTTCCATATTTTTTATACTACTCAAAAAGTTTGTCAAATGAATCAAACTGCATTCCAACTCCAGGCGCTTGCATAAATCTCTTTACAAGCGTAGTTATTGTGTACCTCTTGTTCATCAACATATTCTTCATCACTTACATCAAACATATTATCTTTCTCAATAGGCATCTTGAAGTCTTTCAAATCTATTAGAATAAAATAAGCAGAAATACATTTCGAAACTATTAAAATACAAGAATCTGAATACATAAAAATTATAAAACACGTAATGATTGCCTTATAATTCAAGTCTTCTCTAATCAGTTATACCAAACATGGTAAAGGGTACTTGCTACAATCTGAACAAAGGTAAGAAACTACCAGTAACTATTGTATTTATAGCATGCATGTGTTATATGGACCACAAGTATTTGTGTCACGACCCCACCTCGAGTCACCCTAGTGGACCCAGACGTGGCGTGCGCCGATGATGAATTGCAGCTAGATGCTGGACCCCACCACCAAGGCCACATAGACTGTTCTATGACTAATTGACTAATCGAGGACTATAATATTTTTATAGAAATTTTGACAGGGTTTTCCCTAAAATATTGACAAAACCAACCTGAAAATCAACAAATATTCATGCAACCACCTACACCAAATATTTTGGAAACCACAAATGCCACCATAACGCAAACAACATGAGACCAAACTAGACTGAGTACTTCTACTACTAAACATCATGTTACATCACTTTTACAACCCTTCTACTAAATGCTCATCAACAAATTATTAGACCAAAAGTTTAATAACATGAGTTCCCAAAATACATTACATACAATGATATGATTAAGATCGTGCAACTAAATGATGGTTAATCAGGCTCTGACTACAGCAGGCTTTCCAAATATCTCAAATTCAACGGCCTCCTGATAGGAAAAATATGACAAAAGATATGAACTTGAAACTCAGTGAGTGGATAGATAGCAATTACATGTACTTTTCCAATTATACATAATTACTGAAAAATCTAATTTATTTTCTTACAGCTTTAAGAAGTGCTAAATTCTGATAATCTATTTAGAACTGAAATATGCTAAAATCATGAAATTCTTACTCTTTATTCGGAATAGCCAACCATAAAATATGTCAAGTATAGCTAATCTGGTATCAATAAAAATTTGTGTAAAGCTGTCATTTCTGTAAGTTAAAATCTTATTTCTGTGTCTGAATAAGCTGAATTCTATAATCTGAAAGAAACTATTATCTGATATTCGAAAATCTGTGAATCTACAAATGAATAAACATAATATGATATACTAAATAGTCGCACCAATAAGTACCCAATGAATAACCTTACTCATGTACAGAGTAATCTCGATGTACAAGGCAAAGTCATTCAAATCTAATAATCTGGTCATACATACGCAGAGCTGTCCAAAGGCTAATCACCCTAGTACACGGCCCAAAACCTATGTGTGTACGAGAGTGGATCTCAAAAACCTCTGATAATCTAGTCATACACTGTGGAAACACATTCACGTCAGTACAAAGCGGGTAAAATCACTGAATCTGGTCATATACTGTGGAAACACATTCACATCAGTGCAGACTGGGGTAAAATCACATGGGTACTTTCTGGTGATTTTAAAATAACTTTTAATATTTTGAAACACGTAATAAGAATATAAAATGCTAGATGAATAATTTAAATGAACTGGATTTAATTTTAAAAGAATTAACTATAAAATCCATTAAATTCTCGAAATCATGTTGTCAAATCGAATATAGGAAATAATTAAGTTCCTGATATGATATAAATTCAATAGTTATTCATTTCTGAAAAGTAAGATTTTCTACTCACAGAGTACAAGCTACAATCTAGATTGACTGATAAATGTTTCTAATTTGTTCGTCACCACCTGAAATACGATATGAATAACCAATTTAGCCACTAAAGAACCAAGACCTTTAATATCGACTGCAATAATAATTAACTATATTTCTTAATACTTGACTAAATCTCCTAAATAATTTCTCTTCCATCTAGTGGAAACTTGAAATCATACTTCCACCAATTTAAATTTACATCTAGCTCCATCAATACATTCTTTCAAGTGGGTATTCTACCAACATAATCATTTCTCCAACAATTTATACCAAAAATACCCAAATTATAATTTCTAGGGTTTGCCAAAATTGTATTACTTACCTTAAATCAAAATCTTGTTTTCACCAAACCAAAAGATAAGCTCAAAATCACTCTCTTTCCTATAAATCTGAAAATTTAATCAACCATTTAGAACCCTAGAAAATCAACATAAATATACCGTATTTCTTGAAGCAATAGATAAATAAAATCCAAGATTAAGGAAAAGCAACACTTACTCCTTCCTCTTCCACTTTTCCCCTCGTTCCTTCTCCTTTCTCCTTATTTCCTCCCCGTTTTCCAGCCTTTCTCTCGGACTCCCAGCCTCAGTTCGTTCTCTCTACATGAATGGGAGTGAAACAAATGGGAAATGGGTTTTAAAATGCCAATGGATGGAGATTTTACACATTAAGTCCTTATACTTCCCATGGTGTATAAGTAAGTCATCAACTTCCAATCTAATCTATTTAAATCCCTTTTATATCTCCAATTATAAAATAAACCCCAAGAAAATGATTTATTCCAATTTAGTCCATGTTTGACCTTGACTTTGACAATTCTACCTTTGACTTTGACTAATTAAAATTAGGTTGTAACAATCTTACCTCCTTAAAAGAATTTCGTCCTCGAAATTCGATGGACATCTGGCTAATAAGTGAATAGATGAGGATATTGCTCACGTATCTGATCCTCATTTTCCCATGTAGCCTCTTCTACCGTCTGATTCTTCCAAAGTACCTTGACAAGTGAAATTGTCTGGTTTCGCTGACCTTGTACATGTCTGTCAAGAATTCTCACTGGCTCTTCTATATAGGTCAAATTCTCCTTCAACTGAATTGGCTGAGACTCTAGCATATGAAAAACATCTGCGATGTACTTGCGAAGCATAGAAACATGAAAAACATCATGGATCCTGGATAATTCATCTGGCAAATCTAATCGATAAGCAACTGGATAATTCATCTGGCAAATGAAATCTAATCGATAATTCATCTGGCAAATCTAATAATGACTAATAAATTGGTAGAGAAATAGAGATCGAGCTTTACAACATCGACGGTGACAATTAAAGCATGGATCGAACTGGATGGCTGATTTACGTACTCACCAAAATTTGTTCTTTATCTTCTAGATCTCAACTTGAAAGGCATAATTTTTTAATCGATGAATAAGAGAATAAATGATGTGGCATCCAGAGCCAGAACCTTTGTTACCATTTAGGGGAATCAACGCGTGGATGTGAAGCCAGGTGTTTGGATGATTATTGATTTGTTGTAGATGAACAACCAAAACTTTGGGAACAAGAATGGTGAGAAAATTTTAAGATGAATTTGGTAATTTTGGGAAGAAGCATGTTATCACAAAAGACCTATTTTCCTTTTTCTTTTTGTTTTTAAAGAATTAATAAATTATGTTACATTTCCTTTTTTTAACATTATTCCACGTAGGTGCCACGTAGATTCCATGTAGGGTGACTACCGGCATTCTTCACCATGCATAGTATTATTCTTTGAGAAAAGAGAAAAATAACTTGGCTTTATATAGAATTGAAAATTTCATTACCATAAGAGTTGAGAAGACGTGACCTGGTTGACCTTAACCAACCAATAGCATCAGTAAGAAATTATACAAACTGAAAGTTATACATCAAATCTAATGGAAAAAAATGGGCATAAAGTTGAGTCTCATCTTCAGCATCCTCGTCTTCGTTTTTCTCAATCTTCATGTAAACTTAGGCATTGTCATCACCGTCATGAATACCCTCCTCACTGTCATCCTCTGACTCCATCTAATATAGATCTTCATTGCTTTCAAAATCATCCTCTTTGCTAGCTCCATATTGGTACTAATACAACCCAATTTTAATTAGTCAAAGTCAAAGGTGGAATTGTCAAAGTCAAGGTCAATAAGGACTTAATTGAACTAAATTATTTTTTTGGGGTTATTTTTATTATTGGAAATATATGAGAGTTTTAAATGAATGATATTGGAAGTGGAGGACTTACTTATATAACATTGGAAGTTGAGGGGCTTCATGTGCAAAATCTCCACAACTTTGACATTTCAACCCATTTTTCTCATTTTCCCTCACCATTTCACGCAGAGAACAGAGAAATCGGCTAGAGAAGAAGAAAGGGAGAAAGAGAGAAGAAAAGGAAGAAGGGAAAGAGAAGGGCAAAATAGGTAAGTGTTAATGTTAAGCTTGAGTTCGATTTACTTTTTTCTTTTTCTAGAGATAAGTGATTATTTATGTTGGATTTCTAGGGTTTTGCATGGTCCAAAAATTTCTAATGGAGGAAAAGATTGTGATTTCTAGCTCAAGCTTGTTGATGGGTTAGCTTCCATTTGATTCAAGGTAAGTTATATCATTTTTGGCAAACCCTAGAATTTTAAATTGGGTTCTTGAATGAAGTTGGTTTGTGGAAATGCTTGTGTTGGTAAATACTCACTTGAAAGAATGTATTGATGGAACAAGATGTAAAAGTAATGGTGGAAGTATGATTTCAAGTTTTTCCTTAGATGGAAAATGGATACTTATTTTATGGTTGTGATGGAAGTAATTTTGATAAAGTGCATGTTAGTGAAGGAACTAGAAAGTGTAATTAGTTCCATTGGATTAAAGGAATTATGTGGGAGATTTAGTCAAGTATCGAGAAAGTTTAGTTTAATTATTATTACATTCGATATTAAAGGTTTCTTGGTTCGTCAATGGCTAAATTGGTTATTCATATCGTATTTCAGATGGTGACAAACAGATTGGAAATGTTTATCAGTCAGTCTAGCTTGTAGCACGTACTCTGTGAGTGAAAAATCTTCCTTTTCATAAATGAATAAGTATTGAATTTATATCATATCAAGAAGTTAATTATTTCCTACATTCGATTTGATAGCATGATTTCGAGAATTTAATGGACTTTATAGTTAATTCTTTTAAAGTTAAATTTAGTTCATTTAAATCATTCATCTAGCATTTTATAATCATATTACGTGTTTCAACATATTAAAAGTTATTTTAAAATCACCAGAAAGTACCCATGTGATTTTACCCATTCTGTACTGATGTGAATGTGTTTCCACAGTGTATGACCAGATTATCAGAGGTATTTGGGACTCACTCTCGTACACACATAGGCTTTGGGCCGTGTACTAGGGTAATTAGCCCTTGGGGCAGCTCTGCGTACGAATGATTAGATTATGAGATTATCAGATTTGAATGACTTTGCCTTGTACATCGAGATTACTCTATACATGAGTAAGGTTATTCATTGGGTACTTATTGGTGTGGCTATTAAGTATATTATATTATGTTTATTCAGTTGTAGATTCACAGATTTTTGAATATCAGATGATAGTTTCTTCCAGATTATAGAATTCAGCTTATTTCAGATACAGAAATACGATTTTAACTTCCTGAAATGACAACTTTACACAGATTATTGTTGATACCAGATTACCTATACTTCACATATTTTACGGTTGGCTATTCTGAATAAAGAGTAAGAATTTTATGATTTTAGCATATTTCAGTTCTAAACAAATTATTAGAATTTAGATTTCTTAAAGCTATAAGAAGATAATCAGATCTCTCAGTAAATATGCATATAAATTGTAAAATTGATGTAATGCATGCTTGTGGACATGGTGTTTTTAGTAGAAGTACTCAGTCTAGTTTAGTATCATGTTGTTTGAGTTGTGGTGGCATTGATGGTTTCCAAAATATTTGGTGTAGGTGTTTGCATGAGTTTTGATGATTTTTCAGGTTGGTTTTGTCAAAATTTTAGGGGAAACCCTGTCAAAATTTCTATAAAAATATTATAGTCCTTGATTAGTCAATCAGTCATAGAATAGTCTATGTGGCTGGTGTGGGTCCAACATCTAGCTGGAATTCATCATCGACTCACGCCACGTTTGGGTCCACTAGCATGACTCGAGGTAGGGTCGTGTCAGGTACCATTGGTATTCAAATCTTCTTCATTCTTATCCTCAACACTCATATTAAAATGTCCAAGACTCTCTTTATTGCAACCTAACCACCCATATAGTTTTACAACAAATAACCACATCATATTGGAACACAAGGGTGTCTTGTGATTCCAAAGAGTTATCTTGTTGACAATTTTTCTCCAACCATCACAAAAAAAAAAAAAAAAAAACGACATTCATTATAAATTTTGGCCATTTTTATGGGCCACAGATTTGTTTTTATAAATTTGGCCATTTTTATAGGCCACATATTTGTGTACAATCTCGAAGGAATGTCCTCTCTGGTAGAGCTCCTTGTTATATAAACTTAAGAAAATTGAAGTTCCTACAAACAATAAGTTATAAGGAATTATATACTCTTTAGACATTGAAGAGTCATTTGTAGTTTAATGTACATTTTTCTGTCATGTAGCTATTGTTTAGGGCCTCTTTGATAGGCCATTTTTCTTCAAGGAAAATGGAATTCCATTTTCCATTTTTTCCATGTTTGATGGCACTTGATGTAATTAGCAAAACCAAAAAGTTTGATGCATACACACTATTGATGGTAGGTCCATTAAAAGTGCCATATTGAGTGAGACTCATTTCTTGCGTGGTAGTTTTGATTAATTGAACATTTTTCACATTTCCTACACAATTAGTCATTATCAGCAAGTATAAACATCGGTAGTGGGATTCTAATCTTCATTAGGTTTTCTATGTAACCTTTATTCTTTTGTGTGTAGTGGGGTGAGTTGGTGTGAGGGAGGGATATGGAGCACATTCAAATGGCTATTTGTGGTGGAAAAATAGAGATTTTCTTTTGGGAAAATGGATTCCCTTTGGCCAACCTATCTATTACGAAGTGATACCCTTTTGGCCTTTCTTCAAGTATTCAAAAGGGTTTTCCAAGATACAAAATCTATGTTAAAAAAAAAAAAGACTACGTAAAGTGTTCTTAATTGATTTTTGATCTGTTTGGTATGACTTACGAAAACCAAAAAGTTGCTTTTGAGATTTAAAATCTACTTTTGAACATATCTTGATAATTTTCTAGAAGTGTGTTGTCTGACTAGAAGAGCTTTTAAAGGAAGTTGACATAATGTAGTTTTAAGCATGAGCAAAAGTAGAAACTCTACCATTTGTAAGTTTGCTCTAGTAAGGGGTGACTTGAAAGTCATAGTCAATACATAATTCAGACAGTGTAACTCATTATACAACTCGTTATGAACTGTCGAGTTTGAATTTGATAAAAAAAAGGTATATGTATCTATTCAGACTAAGTAACTCGACTTATCTTTATTTCTCTATTCTATTCGATACAATTATTTATCTAATTGGCCCACTTTTTACAACCATGGGTTCTCGAGATACACGTGCAACAAAAAGACAACAATTTCGGTTGCAACCTGCACTGGGAAGAAATAAGTTTTGATCAACTTTGTTGACACCAATTGCCCAAACATAAATGTAGAAAGTGAATTCAATTGTTTTGGTCGGTGTTTAGTTCCCAAAACATTCAGTGAATACAAATTTATAGATACTTTCCAAATGATATAATATGCTATTTAAAAATAGAAAGTCTCTTGAAGATGCTCTAAGATCAAACATTAAGAAAAAATAATGACTTTTTATGGGGTCAAAAAAATAGAGGTGCAAGCTGATCTTCTTTAATATTTTCATTAATATAATTATGGTGTTTTGTTAGTAAGGGCCTTATTTTTAATTTGGCAAGAGAATAGGGATTAGGGGTGCAATTTTAAATATGAGAAGGAATTTGGTATCAATTTCCTTTAAGTTTCATACCCAACCTCTTCATATGACAGAGAAGTTACATTATTTAAAGTGGCGGTAGCCAATGCCTGACCCGATGTAGGGGTGATTGTGTGCCCAACTTGGGTCCATTGCTGGTTTACCAAATGCAAGACAATGCCTCGTCACTACCTTTGAGATGGTGGAGCCCCATCAAGGTTCTGTTAGAATCTTGCTTCTCATCATCGACACTAAACCATCATAAGTTGCGGGTTCTTGTTTCGTACATTTCTCCAACAAATGGTATTCATATTGAAGCCACATTTTAAGACTAGAAAGGACTTTCTATTGGTAACTTGCTCACATAGGTCATTTTGTCTATGAAACGGGCTAGGTAACTTTTCAAAGTCTTACCTGCTTGTTGCCTTATATCCTGTAGGCGCTGAATGAGGACTTCTCCTTCCTTGCTTGAGAGATATTAGTTCTAGAAAGCCTTTTTAAGGTCAGACTGGCTCCTGATACTTTTCGCTGGTACATGGCTATACTTTATTTTCATAGCCTCTGTGAGTATGAGGTGGAAGGCTTTACACTTGAGTGCAGGCGAAGTTTCCCTCAAGCTTATATGAATTTTATAGTTGTTAAGATACTTGGTTGGATCACCCATTCCTTTATATTTGGAGATTTTTCGCAGTACGAAGTAGCTGGAGACATATGCATTCTTCAACTCTTGTGAAAATGAGAGACTTTCATCATCATCATCATCCAACTTAAAGGACCTGTATGTGCCACTTGAATCTCCCTCCTCAGTCGATATCGAGGCGGTTGTAAAATATCGGCTTGGTTTCTCAAATTTGTCGCATCACTTGTTTCTCGTCTATTTCTAGGTGGAAGAGCTTCTTAGGGTTCGTGGCTCTACCCATAGCCTTGTTGAATTTGCATGGGAAGTGGTAACTCGGACATATTTCTGGGCGTTGATAGGCCAATTCTATCGAAGACCCTTGTAGACCTTTGAGGTTAACATTCCTCTACATATTCTAAGTAGAAGTTTTATGCTCCTTGTGGCAGATTATGAGCAGATCATCTGGAGGTGTAATTAGTTGACATGTCCACCTCCATTTGATATGCTAACTGATATTGCATAATTTTAGCCATTACAGTTCTCACGTCAAAGACCAACATGGGGAGGCTTTTGAAGAGGATGTTCTCCGGACAAATATCAATGCATGTCGACGCCATCACCAATGTCGACGAGGCGGTGGTGCCACTGCACGCCTAGAAAAAGAGGTAGGATAAATGACTACAAATACGAATAACATAACGCAACAAAACACTATCCTGCAACATTTGATTTGCAAATGCAGAGACAAGCCAGATTTCAAACACCTCAGCAAGGTGCTTTTCAGCAAGATAAAGATGAGCATAATCAAGGGGCCTATTCTCAAAGGTAAGAGAAAGAGAGAGAGAGAGAGCCAAGCCCTATTGAAAGAAATGTGGAGGTGGACATGTCAACTAATTACACCTCTAGAAGATCTGCTCATAATCTGCCACAAGGAGCATACTTCTACTTGGAATATGTAGAGGAACGTGAACCTTAAAGGTCTACAAGGGTCTCCAACAGAACTGGCCTATCAGCGTCTAGAAATATGTCGTAGTTACCACTTCCCACGCAAATTCAACAAGGCTATGGGTAGAGCAACGAGCACCAAGAGACCCCTCCACCTAGAAATAGATAAGAAACAAGTGATGCGGCAAATTTGAGAAACCAAGCTGATACTTCACAATCGCCTCAATATCGGCTGAGAAGGGGGATTCAAGTGGCACATGCAGGTCCTTTAAGTTGGATGATGATGATGAAAGTCTCTCATTTTCAAAAGAGTTGAGGAATGCATATGTCTTCAACCACTTCATACAACCAAAAATTTCCAAATATAAAGGAATAGGCGATCTAGCCAAGTATCTTAACAACTACAAAATTCATATGAGCTTGAGGGAAACTTTGCCTGTACTAAAGTGAATTTTGGATTAATGTTGAGGTGGTGGCAACTGATTTTGGTATCGATGCCCACCATATCTTCGTACTTCCAGGCGAATGTGTCCAAGTTTTTACGTAAAAAACTCTTGACCCTCTTTTTATCTTTCCCATTCAACTCCATTCCTACTTGAAGCATTTTTGTGCGATCCTATGGATCTACTAGGAAGATCTCAAATTCTTCAAATAGAGTTGTTTGAGAATCGAATTCTATGATTCGAGGTTCTAACCCCTTATCCATAATCCATTCTTTTGAGCTATCCTCATCTGTAGGGACGTCTAGCATTTCGATGTCTTTCCCTTGTTCAGGGGTCGACCCTTCTTCAAGCGTATATGAGATTTTAGTATCTATCAATAACATCTTCACACTTTGAGGTTCATCCTTCCTTAAGGAGTTAAGGTAACACTCTTTTGATCCCATTTGATTGCCTCAGACTGTGGCTATGCTATGTTCAGTGTGGAACCTCATATATGCACAATGAATTGAGGTGATAGCTGAAAGTCCCCTCAATGCGGGTCGTCCCAAAACTCCATGATAGGTCGACAATAAGGAACTCTATAAAATGACGAGTCGTCAAAGGAGGTGACCTAATTTATACCAACAATGTGATCTTTTCCCTAGAAATGATGTTGTCACCAATGAAAACATGTAGAGGGGAATCGATAGGATAATTTCATGGTCTATCAAATATCTTAGCATAAGTAGCTCCAAGTAGAATGTTGACGGAGCTTGGGCTATCTACCAACATACGCTTCAGGCCGTTTCTTGACACAACAACTTTACTACTAGCCCATCCCAATGTGGATAATGCTTGCCTGCTACATCTTACTGCGTAAATGTGATGGAGGTGTGCTTCCAGTCACATGATGGGTGCTATTGACTATATAGCTTTTCATAGGAATCCTTATCTTCATTGACTTAATGTCTTTGTACATTTCTTGACTCTCCACCAATATGCGGACCCCCAATGATAGTGTCTATTTCTCTAATAGAAGCATTTTCAACATCTATTGGGCATTCTCTTCTCCGTATCTGTTGACTTCTAGGCTTGTTTTAATATTCATCTCCCATTTGTCTAGGGGATTCTTCTATGTGTTGTCACATTGCCACATCTCGTCGAGGCTGTTGGTTTTGTCTATAAAGGATCATAGTTCTTTGTGCATGGTGGATATCCATGTTGCCTGAATGTACATCATTCTGTTCCACATATTGCCTAAACGTACATCATTGGTACCGTGGCAATAAGTTCGGTGGTAAGTACAATGAGGCCTACTACTAGGCTCATTGCTTCTACATTTGCCATTACCCCTCAAGCGATTTGGTTTCCTTTGAGTTTCATACCCAACCTCTTCATATGCAAGAGAAGTTACATTATTTAAAGTGGTGGTAGCCAACATCTGACTCGATGTAGGGGTGATTTTGTGCCCAACTTGGGTCCATTGCTAATTTACCAAATGTGAGACAATGCCCACCACTGCCTTTGAGGTGGTGGAGCCCCATCGAGGTTCTGTTAGAATTTTACTTCTTGTCATCGAGACTAAAGCATCATAAGTTGCGGGTTCTTGTTTCGTACATCCCTCCAGCAAATGGTATTCATATTGACGCCACATTTTATGACTGGAAGAGACTCTCTAGCGGTCACTAGCTCACATAGGTCATTTTGTCCATGAAACGGGCTAGGTAACTTTTCAAAGTCTTACCTGCTTGTTGCCTTATATCCTGTGGGCGCTGAATGGGGACTTCTCCTTCCTTGCTTGAGAGATATTAGTTCTAGAAAGCTTTTTTGAGGTCAGACTAGCTCCTAATACTTTCAACTGGTACATGGCTATACCTTATTTTCGCAGTCCCTGTGAGTATGATGTGAAAGGCTTTACACTTGAGTGCATGCGAAGTTTACCTCAAGCTTATATGAAATTTGTAGTGTTAAGATACTTGGTTGGATCACCCATTCCTTTATATTTGGATATTTTTGGCAGTACGAAGTGGATAGAAACATATGCATTCCTCAAATCTTATGAAAATGAGAGACTTTCATTATCATCATCATCATCATCCGACTTATGTTCCACTTGAATCTCCCTCCTCAGCTGATATCGAGGCGGTTGTGAAGTATCGACTTGGTTTCTCAAATTTGCCGCATTACTTCTTTATTGTCTATTTCTAGGTGGAGGGGCCTCTTGGGGCTCGTGGCTCTACCCATAACCTTGATGAATTTGCATGGGAGGTAGTAACTGGGATATATTTTAGGCACTGATAGGCCAATTCTTTCGAAGACCCTTGTAGACCTTTAAGGTTCACGTTCCTCTACATATTCGAGGTAGACGTTTTATGCTCCTTATGGCAAATTATGAGTAGATCTTCTGGAGGTGTAATTAGTTGACATGTCCACCTCAACCTTTCTTTCAGCAGGGCTAGGCTCTTTCTTTCTCGCTTACCTTCGAGAATAGGCCCCATGATTATGCTCATCTTTATCTTTCTGGAAAGCACCTTGCCACCTTGCTAAGGTGTTTGATAACTTGCTTGTCTCTCCATTTGCAAATCAAATGTTGCACGATAGTACTTTGTTGAGTTATGTTATTCGTATTTGTAGTCATTTATCTTACCTTTTTTTCTAGGCGTGCAGTGGCGTTACCGCCTCATCGATATTGGTGATGGGGTCGATGGGCATTGACATTTGTCTGGAGAACTTCTTTTTCAAAAGCCTCCTCCTGTTGGTCTCTAACGTGAGAACCGTAATGGCTAAGATGGTGTAATATCAGTTAGCGTATTGAATGAAGCTTTGAATGGTGATTCTTTTAGTAAGTTCAACTATTTTCTTCAAGATTGAACCTTTGAAGCACTTGTCTCTCCAATGGATTCCACCAAAAAGAAGGCCGTGGTTATTGTGTGGTTTCCCATGGATGACACCAATCTGTTGGCCTCAAACTTTGTACCTCCAAAGTGACCAACAAATTCCAAGGACTCTCACATCTACGTAAATCTGATTCCTGCACAAATGAACAAACCATTAGCCACACGTGACTTCCTCCAGTAGTGATTGAGTTGGTCGTGCGCATTGTAACGGTCAAGTCGATTGGGATATAAATGTATGAGTGTGGAGGGCTTTAGACATGAGCTCCAATGTAAAAAGAGGTCGAATGTATATCGAGAATAATAAAAGAGCAAATTTGTAAGTCGAGAGCATAAACTTGCATTACATTTGGAATGACACATTATGTGAGCTTTTATAATAGAAAATGATGAAGGTTGGCCTTAGGAAAAGAAACATATGTGGTTTCATCCACACGGCTTAGATCTCTTGTCAAAGGCATCAATCAATCATAATCATTAAATGCTAAAACCATTTTGTTGGCTATAAACCTTACATTGTGCTTTAGAGTTGACTTGGTTCATGAATTAGGGTGGCAATAGCAGTGAGTTGTCATATCAATCACATACAAAAACATTGCACAGAGGATTTCTTGTTAGCCGAATTTTTGCGGCCTCTCCCATGTGAGGGTTCGATCTTTTTCAAAGGGGTCAGCCCAACCAAATAGGTTCGGTCAACTGCCTTTTGGTGATTTGACGTAGAGTGTGGCCCCCAGGTTTGCTTGCCATGTGGGATTTCTGGGGCCTCACAGTACGAGGTGTAACAACTATAATGAAATCATAGCTTTATTGTGTACGATGATAGATCGACGACTTACTATTGGTATGGAGAGTATAAGAACTACCCAACTTAGCAAAATGGAGGCCCAACGCATGTAGACATAATTGATGTTAGAGGTTATTCTTTGAAGGATATGTGCATGTGGAAAAATTATCACTTTACTAGTATTCCATTTTTTTTATAATAAGTGAGATATTTTAAGAGATTTTACACTAGGATGTATTTATAATAATTTGACAAACTAATTTCGAATGCTAGTCCAAATACGTTCATTCAAAGCTTAAAGGAAGGCTCTCATTTGAACTTTCCAATAAGCATAATTGCTTCCATCAAAAAATAGAGGCACAGAAAATGACTGACTTATCTAGAATTAAATAAGGGTCAATAATCAAAATAAGGCTCTGATACCAATTGAAAATACGTAGTTCGACCCAAACTACACCTAGAGGGGGTGAATATGTGATTATATGGAATTAAAATTATTTAACAATTAAATAGCAACTCACTATAAATAATGAAGGTTGAAAGCTTTTTTTTTTTTTGAGTGAACTATCCTAACTTGAAAATCCAAGCCTTAGGATATAATTTTATTAAAGAAATTCAAGTACAGTGCAAGGATGGGGACTTATGTACCTTACCTCCAAAAGAGTTACAATAAAACTTCTACAAGGCTATTGCTAAAGCTAATCTGCACAAAGCTAAACATGACTCAAAATGCAATTACAACTAAAGAACTAATCTAGGATAAAAAAGTCAAACCTAGTTAGAAACTAATCTAATAGACTCCAAACCAATTTTATCAAGATTCACAATACCTTTGATCCTTCCCTTGAAATCGCTAGCTTCAATCCATTTGAACTTCCTTTCACTATAACCTTTGGCAGCTAACCAGTTAGCTGCTTGATTACCTTCCATCCAAGTGTGTGTGATATTATTCTCCATTTTCTCCATAAGCCATCTAATGGATTGTAATATATATTGCACTTCCCACGGTCTATTGTTCTGTGTAATCAAAGTAAGTGCCGCCTGAGAGTCTGTTTCAATCCATACTTTCCTTATGCCTTGTTTCAAGCACAATTGCAATCCAGTATCTATAGCTCTAAGTTCAGCTTCCAAGATAGAACATTTTCCATAATAGTCATAAAATCTCCCCAAGTTGCAATTCCCATGTTATTCCTCAAAATCCCCCCACCTGAAGCCAGTGAGTTCGATTTCAATGCCCCATTAGTATTAAGTTTATGCCATCCTGATTCAGGTTTATTCCATTTGACTGCTATAGGTTTGTAACACTTGCTTCTCACAACCTGTCTGATCCTCCCTGCCCTATGGACAACGTTGATCAGAACATTAACCTGTTTGATAATCCTGTCAACCTTGATAGGATAGTGTTTGTGTTTAGCATTGTTTCTGGATATCCAGATAAACCAGAAAATAACCAACGGAACAATATTTCTGACCTCTCCAGTACTTGCATTTTTCTGCAGGAGCCAGTGCATTAGCATAGCCCTTGGATGGCTGCAACTGATATGTTGTACATTCATGATCCTGTAGAAGGTTGAAAGCTTAAAAAGGATGAAAAGAATATGTTCGCTCAATATCAACCTTAGAAAAACCCGTTCTGTGGCGTTTTGATATTTATATGTAGGTTAGAAAATGAATGAGTCGGTCAAAAAGTCTTTAAAAAAAGAATTAAAAAATTCTCGAATAGCACTGTCACTCGAGCGAAAGGTGAGCGACAGGTTGTCACTCGAGCAAAGATGAGGCGACTGCGGGAGATGAAGTTTCTGTTTGACGCTCGAGCCAAGCCTTGGCGATGGTCTAGTGAAATTCCACTTCGTTTTTCCTTCTCTCCTATTCCTGAACCCTCGACCTAAAATACCTTAATTTCATCTAATTGCACAATACTACTTGACTTTTACAACATATCAATTTTAGTTCTTTTTGTTCACAAATTTGTCAATTACATTAAATAACTAATATTATCCTTGGAGGATTAAATACGCCTCAATTATAATTCAAGTGATATTATTATGAGGGGGAGTAAATACCCTTTGTACTCTTTCTCTTGATCAAAGTTATGTCTCATTGGTTTTCTCACAAAGTTTTTCATGAGATAATATTTGTAACATACTTAAAAGAATAATGTGCTCATTTTCCTTCATTGTGATTTTCCCACAAGGTTTATTATAATATGGGTTTAAAGAGCATATTTTTTGTATAATGAATGTTGATAACCTAAAAGACATTTACTATCAAAATAATATTCTGATATACATGAGACTCTTGAAGAGATCAATAAGAGCTATTTTTTTAACCCATGTTACTATAGTTATCAAAGCTTGATAAGTATCTCGTATGAAGACAATGTTATTTGAAGACCATACAAGATAACATGAGACATACTTCACCAAAAATAGCAATATTGAATATCAAGACGTACAAGACAATGATGAATTGATACAAGAATTAAAATAAGATGAAGCAGGTGCCCTTTTTTTTTTTTTCCTTCAATCAAGTTTTGTCCCACCAATATTTCTTGACAAGGTTTTAACGACACTTATATTTTGTAATGTGTCATTCAAAGGAGTGTTGTAAATAATATGATTATTAGTGACTTACAATTTTATCCATGCTACCATTGTTTTTATTACTTGTATCCCTAATTATTTCCAATAAATATTGGGTTTTGGTTCTTAATAAAACACACAAGTATATTGACTTCTCTAGTTTCCGCTCTAGTTTATAACAAAAACATATTTAAGTAAAAATAGATTTTGGTAGAATTGAAACCCCCAAAAAAGTAATTTAAGAAATCTTAGTACTTCACTCAACCGCATATCAAGTAAAAAATAAGCTCAATCAAAATCATCAACATAATCGCGCTCTTCAATTAACAACAAAAAATTCAGAAGGAAGAAGAAAAGCCTATGGTGAAAAAAATGCTCAAATCAAACAAGAGTTATTTTCTAGTATTACCAATAGAAGACAATCTTGTACAAAAAACAAAGCTCCCTTTGAAAACCTAACTCCGTCGAATCATCCATTCATCATTATTTAAAATTTTTTTGTATTTGATTGATTCTACGGTGGTTTGGTCGGAGAGAATAAGATCGAAGCCCTAAGTGGTGACCGCACAATAAAATATTATTTCCATCCACCTAAGATTTGTAGTGGTACAAATTGGGGGGGGGGGGGGGGGGAATGAATCCTGGTTGAGTTTATATCTTAGTCGGGGTATAGCCATCTCCATCACCTGTATTCCATAGTCCCATTTAGTATTGATGTTGCACAATCGATTTTCTCGATCTTAAATAGAAAACATGTTTCCTATAAATAGGGTGTTAACGAAAGTATAAAACACCTTTTCCAACTCTCAATAAGTCAATTAAATAGACTCTCATAATTGACAACTAATAATAATAATTTTTTGCATCAAAAGATCTAGACAAAAAATAGAATCTTGTAATTAAAAACCCTAAATAATAAATCAATTCACCTAGACTAATGATTATTATCATTCATGAAAGATACCATATACCTGAAGATTATATTTCCTAATTTTCTCATTTCCATTTCGTTACACGTTCCCTCTTTTTTTTTTTTTTTCCTTTCCATAATCCGCCCTATTTTAATTTTCTGAAGACAAAATTGAGGTGAAGCATACAAAGAGAAAAGAAAAGTTCCTTGGAAAGGAAATTAACATTAAAAAGGACGTTTGTCTTCCAATGAATTAGGGTGCACATGGAAGTGCACTGAATGGAATATGGGCATTTTTGCTATCAAAAGGTAAAAATACAAACCTACAATAATTGAAGTTTGAACTAAAAATATGTTGGGGATAAAAGTTCTATTTTTATCTTCCAAGAAAAGCTGTTCAGTAGGGTGCGTGAAACACCGAAATACAGAAAAGGAAAGAAACTAGAGCATCAAGAGTTCGCAGACCGATGAAATGTAGAAGTGCTAAGAAATTGAGCATGTTGAAACAGCAAAACAAATAATAGAATTACAATTTATATAAATCCAAAAAATGTAAATCCATGTTAAGACGTTGTTCAGTTATTTCTTCGGACAACTTCAACACATAACCTGACCCCGACAAATTCACAGATGCACGTGTCCTCTGTGCTTATAAAGTTCACGACACAGAGACTTTTCCAGCCTCCTTTGTACCACACGCGGTCATCCTTCCATCTTATAAGTTTCACCTGAAATTGTCTATCTTGTGGATCAATGAGGAACATCTCTTCAGGTAGATTGTCCAGCTAAAAGTCCACGATTGTCTCCTTGGGGATATACTGCCACAAATTATCCATTATTGACTCAAAAAACAAAAACATCATCTATAATTTCTGATAAGTGCGTTTTGCACACTTAATTATGCGACAAAACATGATTAATTATTAATATAAATGCTTGAATACGGCTTAATCTGATATAAATTGTCTTTGTAGGCTTACTTTGATGGAATTAATGAAATGTGCGCGAAAAAGGCGAAAAGGACCAAAATGGAAGGAAATGAAAGTTCGGAGACTAAATTGCAATTATTCATAAGTTGACCTGAACGATGAATCAAGCATTGAATCGCTAAGGATCTAATTATCAATAATATGGATGACTAGATGAGGACGGAAGAGTAAGAAAAGCCAAAAGTGGAATGAAAAGAAGATTGAAGATCAATTTGCACTTGAAGCGAAAATTCTACCATGCTATAGCATGGAAATATAGCCTAGACTTCAACAGAGATTTTCAGGAAGCATTTATTTTGCCCATGCCATAGCATGGAAATATACCTTGCTATAGCAAGGTGTATTCTGGGCGAGAAAATTTTTTGTTTCCTTATCCAACTCCAACTCATATGGTAATGATTCTAGGGCAACTATAAAAACCTAAACTCGTCCAGAAGTAGGTTTTTATGCCTTCCTACAGAGAAAAATGACCTTTTTGATCAAGAACGAAGGCAAGAACGAAAATTTTCACTCCAAGATCCAAGATTTCAAGCTTTACATTCAAGAATTGGGTGACGTCTTCTCCTAAATATTTTCTTTGTTATTTTAATTTATCCATGCTAGGCTAGATTTTTAATTGTACTAGGTGAACGATGAACCTCATAATGTGAACTTTTAATTCTTTGTTTTGCAATTTGATTTTAAACACGAATGTTGGATGTTGAATGATTATGTGAGTTTAGGTGGTCTATTTCATGCATTCGAAAGAAGGGGAATAAATTCTACAAGGTATAAATCATCGCAAGGTTCGATAGGGGATAGAAATATACCGCTATACTTTACGTGAGTCTTTAAGTGTTCATAAAACGTTATGCATTCTTGTATATTAGCATTTGTCATAGAAATATAGTCAAACGGTATACGACAATATGTTTAACTCTACTCGAGAGAGATTGATGAATATTTTAGGAACATTGACTCTTCGACCGATTCATCGTGCTATCAACTTGTGAAATAAATGTTAAAAGTGAACTTACCTGGCGATTCGGGATCTTAGTACTGCTTCTCATTCATAGACTTCTTCAAACATTTGCATTAACAACGTAATTTACATTTAGTGTTCATTTTCATTTAAACTTGCATTTGTAGTCTAATTTAGATAATTCTATATTTTAATTATCTCGTTGAATTTCCTTAGTTTCGGTTAAGGTCAAGATAGGTAAAACTCAAACTAACTCAATCTCTGTGGGAACAATACTTGGACTTAAAAACCTATTTTATTACTTGAACGATCCGTACACTTGCGGTAATCAAAGTCGAATACATTTTCGACGTGTCAAGTTTTTGGCGCCGTTGTCGGGGATTGAGATTCGGTTTAGTAATTGTTATCTTGACACTAATTCGACATTTTTGTTATTTTGTTCACTTTTATTTTCGTAGTTATTTATTTCATTTAGTAACTGAGTGTTATTGTTTTTCGGCTCTCAGGACTGTATGCTAAGATCGTCTGGAGGTGAATTGATTCCAGCCGACCCTGAAATTGAATACATTCTTACTGATTGCAAAGAGAGACTTGAGAAGCACAACAACACCAAATAGCTTACGAACAGGAAAACCCGATCGTCCCAGCCAATGAAGACAAAATTGTGGACGAAGGAAACATGCTTGTGGAGGATTTCATGATTCCTCTGAACATTCAATGTCAGTCTAGCATCGTCTATCCACCATTTAGGTAGCCGAACTTTCAATTGAAAACTAACGTAATACATCTGTTCCAAAATGGGCATCAATTCTATGAGAGAGTTGAAAAAAACCCGCATACGCACATTTCTCGATTCTCGGAGATGTGCCAACACTTCAAATATTAGGGTATTTCAGATGACGCTATCCAGTTGAGACTATTTCCACATACTTTGAGAGTTAAGGCAATTGAGTGGCTGGATTCTCAACCTATTGCCAGCATCACGACATGGAATGAATTGGCACAAAAATTCTACACCACGTTCTTTCCACTAGCCAAAATTGCAAAGCTGAAACATGACATATATGTTTTTCATCAAGGCAACTCTAAGTCATTTGATGAAGCTTGGGGTAGATTCAAGAACATGCTTCGGAAGTGCCCACATCACGGAATCAACAAAGGACTCTAGATCCAATATTTCTACACGAGACTACTTCCATATTTCAAAAGCATGATCGACTCATTTTCCAGTGGTTCAGTGTATACAAAGTTAGTTGATGATGCATTAAAGTTGTTTGAGACAGTTGCCAACACTTCAGCAATGTGGTCATCAGAACGGGAAGTTCAAAAGAAGGTACCGGGAGTCTATGAAGTGGATGTTATTTCAGCCTTGTCTGGAAAAATTGATTCATTGTTTCACAAGGTAGAAAATATGTCACAAACTACCAATGTAGCACAAATTAGAAGATTGAGTTGTGAAGAGTGTGGGGCTGATCATACAACAACAGATTGTCCAATTCTAGCACAAGGAGTGGAACATGCTGATTTTGCACAGTGGGGGCAACGCCAACAAAACAATCAGTTTGGAGACACTTACAATCCGAGTTGGAAGAAGCACCCGAATTTTTCATGGAGCAATCACAATCAACAGAGGCCACATGGCCAATTTTAGCCTCAAGAGAAAAAGATTCAATTGGAAGATATTTTTGCAAAATACATGGATGCCAACAACCATTTCATGCAGAAAACAGAAGCAACACTTCAGAATCAGAATGCTGCTATAAAAAATTTGGAAGCTCAAATGGGGCAAATGGCCATTGCACTGACTAGTAGATCACCAGGTAATCTACCCAGTAACACAAAAGTAAATCCTAGGGAGTATGTTCAAGCTATTACTACACGAAATGGAGTTCAGCTACCTGAGATACATGTTTAGAGACTGGGAGCAAATACAGAACAAGTGGAATCTTCTGGAGAAGAAAGTCCAGAAAAATCACAAGTGCCAGATAATTCGGTAAATCCTTACGAGCCACCAATTCCATTCCTACAACGATTGAAGAAGTATAAATGTGAGCAATAATACAAGAAATTTCTCGAAATCTTCACGAAACTCCACATAAATATCCGATTTGCGAAAGCACCGGTCAAAATGCTTGGCTTTGCTAAATTCCTAAAAGACATTATTTCCAAGAAACGAAAGGTAGAGGACAATGAAACAGTGATGCTAACAGAGGAATGCAGTGCCATAATTCAGAAAAAGCTCCCACCAAAATTGAAAGACCCAGGGAGTTTTACTATACCTTTCACTATTGGTGAATGCTACTTTAATAAAGCTCTTTGTGATCTTGGTGCAAGTGTTAATCTAATGCCTCTATCTATTTTCAGGAAACTCGGATTAGGCGAAGCCAAAGCAACCACGGTGACACTGCAATTAGCTGATCGATCATTGACACATCCGAGGGGGATAATTGAGGACATGCTAATTAAGGTGGACAAATTCATTTTCCCAGCTGATTTCCTCATTCTGGATATGGAGGAAGACAAGAATATCCCACTTATCTTGGGTAGACCATTCCTAGCTACCAGCAGATCTCTAATAGATGTTCAAAAAGGGCAGTTATATTTGAGATTTGGCGAGGAACAAATCACTTTCAATGTTTTCAATGCTATGGATTATCATGTTGAGTCAGATAGTTGCTATCAAATTGATGTGGTAGAGGAGGTAGTGCATAATAAAATTGTATTTCAAAACTTTTCAAACACTGTTGATGACCATAATGTACATTTTCAACCCAAAGAAAATCATGAGAAACAAAAAGTTTACATTGTTGAGTTTGAGGTAGTTGATGAGGAAAAAGAAAATGACACGGATAAAGATATGGCTACAGTTTGGAGGAACGCTGGAGTAAGAAAGAAAATGTCATTAAAGAAGCTAATCAAGACCTCCTAGGCTATATTGAACGTACCTTAACAGACTAACACGGAATAGTCGAGCTATAGATTATAAACTAGCGCTGGATGGGAGACAACCCATCATTTCTGCCATTTTATTCATTTTGCTTTATGCGTTCGATTGGTAATTTCTTCTTAAAATTTTTTTTTTATAATTTTTAATAAGATTACTTTTTCATTGTCTCTACAGGTAATAAAAGAGTCTATGCATAATCTATACTTCTTTTTCCTCTACCATCTTCACATTCGTATCTCTTTCGATCAAGGAATTATTCCCCACCCTTTGTTCTCTATCTTCTGTGAATTTGTCCTTAATTTTATGCGCTGCTAAGTTTGTATTCTATTATTCTTTAAACATTGAGGACAACGTTCTAGATACATTTGGGGGTGTGACAATGTTCTATATACATTTGTGTGATTGTGTGAAAGAAAAATCCAGTATTTGCTATTTGTTTTGTGTGCTTGTGTGAGTTTAATGGCCTTGCCGGCAATGATGAGAATATTGAAATCAGTATAGCTATGAATAGTGGAAATTATACATGCTTAATTGATCGATACTTGTCTGTGTGGAACTTGACATTTTTGCGCACAATAATTGTGTTGGGCTTGCTAAACTAATGATGGGATGTTTGAGTCATAGTGGAGCTGAACATGATAGGTCAACCTCAAAAACTTCCATTGCACCATTCGAAAAACCATCATTTTAGAAGTTTGGAGATGATTTAGCTGTTACAGGGGAACATTGAGATAAGTATGGATTCCACGTGTGAGAATTGTGTTGTGTGGATTAGATTAGACCAATGAGACAAAAACGAGGTAAAAGTTCCAAATCAGAGGTTGGTTCTAGAAACCGGGTGTCTAAAAGGAAAGGGATATTGCACTGATAATTGAATCGCTAAGACATCTGTTCGAGCATGTATAACTCGAGTGATTAAGCCTGTAAGGGTTTAAAACCTGGTGCCCTATGGTCATCTGATTTGGGAGTCATCGGCCTAAAGTTCGATACATGGGTTATATATGTGAAACATGTATAATATTCATCAATGGATAAATTTTTGTTTGGTATGCTTTCTATATACATGGGTTATATAGAAAGCAAATGGAAAGTGTCATATATGTGAAAAAATAAAAATAGAAAGAGAGAAAAAATAAAACAAAAATCTATCCATTGATGAATATTATACATGTTTCTATGTATGAAATGCATTTATTAGCCCCAGACATCTTGTTGATAGAATCATATCTCTGATGCAAAGCAAGTAACCTAGTCTAGTCTTAATGGTTGAAACAATCAAAGAAAGAGGAGAATCCATGCTTGTTGAATTGTGAACTTATGACCGCGAGATCTATCCAAACAGAGAGGGTAAGAACTAAGTAAATCAAAACTATAATCTAGAACACACCCATGGATCGTTGAGTGAAAATAATAAATTTGAAGGGTGTGAATCTCTCGAGCGAAGAAAGAAAAAAATTTAACTACCGCAGGTCGGGATTTGCACCCATCATCAGTTTGGTATGCTTTGCATGAGTATGCACACACATACACATCAAGTTCTGCATGTGATAGGTAGAGGTTGATTTGAGTTTGCACTTTTGAAACTGTTCATTAGTTAATTACTGAATTCTGATCCTGAGATACGGCCAGGCTGTTAAACCATGTTTTGCGTAAAGTTAGGTCATCATCTTGTTTGAGGACAAACACCAATTCAAGTTTGGGGGATTTGATAAGTGCGTTTTGCGCACTTAATTATCGACAAAACATGATTAATTGTTGATATAAATGCTTGAATACTGCTTAATCCGATATGAATTGTGTTTGTAGGCTTACTTTGATGGAATTAATGAAATGTGCGCGAAAAAAGGCGAAAATGACAAAAATGGAAGGAAATTAAAGTTCGGGGACTAAATTGCAATTATTCATAAGTTGACCCGAACGATGAATCAAGTATGGAATCTCGCTAAGGATCTAATTGTCAATAATATGGATGACTAGATGAGGATGGATGAGGAAGAAAAGCCAAAAATGGAATGAAAAGAAGATTGTGATCAATTTGCACTAGAAATAAAAATTCTACCATGCTATAGTATGGAAATATGCCTTGATATAGCCCAGACTTAAACAGAGATTTTCAGGAAGCATTTACTTTGCCCATGCTATAGCATGGAAATATACCTTGCTATAGCAAGGTGTATTCTGGGCGAGAAATTTTTTTGTTTCCTTATCCAACTCCAATTCATATGGTAATGATTCTAGGGTAACTATAAAAGCTTAAACTCGTCCAGAACTAGGTTTTTATGCCTTCCTACAGAGAAAAATGACCTTTTTGACCAAGAACGAAGATTTTCACTCTAAGATCCAAGATTTCAAGCTTTACATTCAAGAATTGGGTGATGTCTTCTTCTAAATATTTTCTTTGTTATTTTAATTTATCCATGCTAGGATAGGCTTTTAATTGTACTAGGTGAACGATAAACCTCGTAATGTGAACTTTTAATTCTTTGTTTTGCAATTTGATTTTAAACACGAATGTTGGATGTTGAATGATTTATATTCACTTTATCGTCTTCATAATTATATGCGCAATGGTTATGTGAGTTTGAATGGTCTATTTCATGCATTCGAAAGAAGATGAATAGATTCTACAAGGTATAAACCATTGTAAGGTTCGATATGAGATATAAATATACCGCTATGCTTTACGTGAGTCTTTAAGTGTTCATAAAACGTTATGCATTCTTATATATTGGCATTTGTCATAGAAATACAGTCAAATGGTATGCGAGAATAGGTTTAACTCTACTCGAAAGAGATTGTTGAATATTTTAGGAACATTGACTCTTCAACCGATTCATCGTGCTATCAATTTGTGAAATAAATGTTAAAAGTGAACTTACTTGGCGATTCGGGATCCTAGTACTGCTTCTCATTCATAGACTTCTTCAAACATTTGTATTAACATCGTAATTTGCATTTAGTGTTCATTTTCATTTAAACTTGCATTTGTAGTCTAATTTAGATAATTCTATATTTTAATCATCTCGTTGAATTTCCTTAATTTCGGTTAAGGTCAAGATAGGTAAAACTCAAACTAACTCAATCTCTGTGGGAACGATACTTGGATTTAAAAACCCATTTTATTACTTGAATGATTCGCACACTTGCGGTAATCAAAGTCGAATACATTTTCGACGTGTCAATTTCTAAGTTGAAGTCATTTAGAAACATGAATGCAAGCCTCACCAAATCATTCAGCCGCGATTTCCTGATTTTAGTGACAAAGTAAGGATTTCTTGGCTGGATAGCCAAGCCTGAATTGAAAATGTCATTACCATAAGGATCGAGAGGACGTTGATCTGGTCGACCTTAACCAAACAATGACATCAGTAAGAAATTATGCAAACTGAAAGTTATACATCAAATCAATTGGGAAAATGGGAGTAAATATGTGCAGTACTTACCATTAGCCACTTGCTCCGCTTGTGCTTCACTTCACCATCTTCTTGAGTATCATCTTCATTGTTTTCAGTTTCATCGTCTTCGCCGTTCTCAACTTCAGCATCCTCATTTTTGTCTTCCTCAATCTCCATGTAAACTCGGGCATTATCATCACTGTCATGAATATCCTCTTCACTGTCGTTCTCTGACTCCATGTAATATAGGTCTTCATTGCGTTCAGTGCCATCGTCTTTTGTAGCTCCATCTTCATCAGTTTGTACCATTGGTATTAAATTTGACAAAATAATGAATTATTAACATTATTTGGGAAAAATGGGCAGAAATAAATTTCAAACTTACCCTCAGCCACTTGTTCCGCTTCTGGTTCAGCATTTTCTTCATTCTTATCCTCCACACTCATATTTAAATGTCCAAGACCCTCCTTATCGCAACCAGACAACCCCAACAGTTTTACATCAAATAAATTGTCCCCATTGAATCGAAACACAAAGATGTCCCAAAATTCCAAAGAGTTATGTTGAACAAATTTTTCCCAGCCATCGCAAAAATGCAGTCATTATCAATTTTGGCCATTTTCACAGGCCACAGATTTTTGTAGCAATCTCAAAGAAATTCCGTCTCTGCTAGAGCTCCTTTTAATTGTAAACTAAAGGCCGTTGGAAGTTCCTACAAACAATAAGTTAAATGGAATTATATCTTAGCAAAACTCTTTAAATATTGAAGAGCCAATTTCTAGTTTAATGCACATTTTCGTAACTGTCATGAAGCTATTGTTTAGATCTTTACAAATCTATACTCCAAAAGAATAAATTAGGAAAAATTATTTTGCTACCATCTGAGTGGGATTTTAAAAACTCGGTGCAGGAGCAAGTTCACATCGTTTTGTGTTGATTTTATAAAAAAATTAGTGGTATCATGTAATTCAGATCAGTAGTGAGCTTTAAACTCGTAGATTTTGATGTTAACTTGAAGGCATTTAAAGTATTTTTGCCTGATTCTTGATACGACAAGTCATTGTGGGATAAAGTTATTTACTTTCTGACAACTTTTATTCTTGTGCTCACACTATGTGAAGGCACGAAATAAACCGAACACCCAAATTTTCATTATACTCAACCACAACTACATATGTAAGGAAATGCTAAGCATATGAAGTCCTTGTAGTAATGACGAGATAAAAACGTGTAAAACCACAGACAGAATTTTAATTAAGAATGAAAATCAGGAACCCTAAAGAAAAAGTATAAATTTAACTAAAAAAAATAAAAATAATTGCTAGGAATATTGGGCCTAACTCCACCTAATAAAACCGGCTTATTAGGGGAGGATTGCCCTCACCTTATTAAGTGGATTATTTATATTTTTCCAAGTAATGTGGGATTCTAATACGCCCCCTCACGCACAGCGTGGACCATGCCAAACAACTGTGAACAAATCAATATTGGGTGACACCCAACATTGTATAATTGGGCCTAGCTCTGATACCATGTTAGGAATATTAGGCCTAATTCCACCTAATAAAACCGGCTTATTAGGGGATGATTGCCCTCACCTTATTAAGTGGATCATTTATATTTTCCCAAGTAATGTGGGATTCTAATAATAATAGAGACACAAATAAATGTATGAATACCAATCTTTGTGCGCTGGTTGTTGGATTGTAGCACTTGAAGAAGTTCGTTGTCTTAACCATCTTGATATCTTTATCTGTTTACAGCATGCAAAAAATGCAACTGGAAACTCAATATATGAAAAATCAAGGGCCAAGTAACAAAGCGTAAAAAAATTTAATTCTGTGAAGAGGGGAAAAAAATTTTAAATGTAAAAAATATATTAATATGTATACCTAGTTCCCTTTAGCTTTCTAAGTTCATGTTTGACCAAGATAATTTTTAAGTTGGTCAAACATATAACAAAATAGAAAATAAAATTAAATAAACTAACAAAACATTTATATAACATAAAATCAAGTCTTCAAGAATCAGTAATTAAATTCGCAAAAGTTGTTAATTTAATGCTTTCCTTTAATAACAAGAATGTTGATTTTATTAGAAAGATTTCATCAACCATATCAGCATTTTGCCAAAAAATCAATATCAAATAAATAGAATCGGAATTTGTTTTGCAACATTTCATTCAATTATTTATGTACAAGCTAGGAAGCACACCGAACATGATCCTGCAATGCCTTAAATACAAGATCATTGCAAGGGAACATTTGGCATCTAGTGGTCACTGTTCAGCCCTATAACCATAAATATGTGAGTAACATTATATCGTAGTTTTTTGGGTTGATATAAAGGATGATCAATTGAATTTATTTTGATGTATTCTACAGGAAATTCACTTGAATTGTAAGGGTCCAAAAAGGTCTGAGTTCATGCACATCCACGACTTTCTGGATTTGAAGAAAGAAAAAATAGCTTAGCTTTAGATAGAATTGGAAATGTCATTACCATAAGAGTTGAGATGACGTTGACCTGGTCGATCTTAACCAACCAATGCCAACAGTAAGAAATTATACAAACAGAAAGTTATACACCATATCAATTGGGAAAAGTGGGCATAATTATATATACCGCACTTACCATCTGCCTCTTGCACCGCTTCTGCTTCACCATGTTCTTTAGTCTCATCTTCATTGTTTTCATTTTTATCCTCTTTGTCATCCTCATATTCAGCATCTTCATCTTCGTCTTCAACAATCTCCATACAAACTTCGGCATTGTCATCACTTTCATGAATACCTCCTCACTGTCATCCTTTGACTCCATGTAATATAGGTCTTCATTGCTTTCAACGTCATCCTCTTTGCCAGCTCCATCTTAATCAGTTGGTAACATTGGTATTAAATTTGTCAAAATAATGAATTACCTAAAAAAATTAATTGGGAAAAATAGGAAGAAATGAAATGCACAACTTACCAATAGCCACTTGCTCCACTTCTGCTCAACCATCTTCATTTTTATACTCAACGCTCATATTGAAATGCCCAAGACCCTCCTTATCGCAACCTGTCAACCCTAATAGTTTCACATCAAATAAATTGTCCCCAACGTATCGGAACACAAGGACGTCTCCTGATTCCAAAGAGTTATCTTGAACAAATTTTTCCCACCCATACCAAAAAAACAGCCATTGCCAATTTTGGCCATTTTTATAGGCCACAGATTTGTGTAACAATCTTGGAGGAATGCTCTCTCTGGTAGAGCTCCTTGTAATTGTAAACTACCTACTGCTGGAAGTTCCTACAAACAATAAGTTAAATGGAATTAGATCATAACAAAACTCTTTAAACATTGAAGAGCCATTTCTAGTTAATGCATATTCTCCCAACTGTCATGAATCTATTTTTCAGATCTTTATGTATCTATACTCTAAAAGCACCAAATAGAAAAAAATAAAATAAAACTATC
Source organism: Fraxinus excelsior (assembly GCA_019097785.1). NCBI lineage: Eukaryota > Viridiplantae > Streptophyta > Magnoliopsida > Lamiales > Oleaceae > Fraxinus > Fraxinus excelsior. Next base: position 5,043,406 of record CM032642.1, read on the forward strand.
TCTAGCATCAGAGTAGGCTTTTGAAAATTTAGTTCGGGAGCAGGACCATAACTTTTTATGTTGATTTTATGAAATTTTAGTGGTATCATGTAATTCAGATCACAAGCTTGCTTTGGTCGTGCAGATCATGATGTTGTCTTCAAGGCATATAAAGTATTTTTATGTAATTCATGACACAACAAATCTTTGTGGCTTAAAGTTAATTACTTTCTAACAACTTTGATTCTTCCATTCAAACGATACAAAAGGCACAACATAAACCCATCACCCAAATTTTCATTATACTCAACGACGACGACGTATGGAATGAAATGCTAAGTATATTAAATCCTTGTGGTAAAAACGAGATCAAATTATAAAAAATAAATTTTAATTAAGAACAAAAACTAGGATCCTTAAACAAATATTAAAATTTAACCAAAAGGGGGAAACGCAGATAAATATATATTAATACCAATCTTCTTGGACTTGTTGTAGGATTGTAGTACTTGAAGAAGCTCATTGTCTTAACCATCTTAATATCTGTTTACAGCATGCAAAAGATGCAATTGGCAACTCACTATACAAAAAATCAATATTCAAGTGATGAAGCTCAAAAAAAATTATGTGAAAAAAAATTGTAAATGCTACAAAATATATTAATAGATATGCCTAGTTCCCTTTAGCTTTTTTAGAGTTCATATAAGGGTATATTTGGCAAAGATAACTTTTGAAGTTGGTGAAATATACATTTTACCCATTTTGTGAAGCTACTTATTCACAGTAGAAGCCACAACTGTGCACTGTAACTAAATACAAAAGAAAATATTCAAGTCTACAAGAATCAGTAATTAAATTTGCAAAAGTCACTAATTTAATACATTCCTTTAATGACAAGAATGTTAATTTTATCAGAAAGGTTTCATCTAATGTATCAGCAATTTGCCCAAAAATCATTATTTTATCTAATAACGAGAATCGGTCATTTGTTTGCCGCATTTCATTGAATTCTTTAACTACAAGCTAGGAAGCATGCCGAACATGATCCTGCAATACATTAAATACAAGATCACTCAAGGGACCATGTGGCATCTAGTGGTCATTGTTCGACCATAAAACAAAAATTTGTGAGTAACATTGGATCGTAGCTTTTTGGAATGACATAAAAGATAAATATAAGTGATTTCATATATCCACAACTTTCTAAATTTGAGAAAACAGAAAATAACTTGGCTTTAGATAGAATTGAATATGTCATTACCATAAGAGTTGAGAGGATGTTGATGACCTTAACCAACCAATACCATCAGAAAGAAATTATAAAAACTGAAAGTTAGACATCAAATCAATTGGAAAAAATTGGCGTGTATGTATATATATATATATATATAGAACTTACCATCAGCCTTTTGTTCCGCTTCTGCTTCAGCATCTTCTTGAGTTGCATATTCAGTTTTTTCAGTGTCATACTCATCTTCAGTATCCTCAACTCGGATTTCCATATTCTGTTTGTAAACTTCGGCATTGTCATCACTGTCATGAATACCCTCCTCGCCGTCATCCTTTGACTCCAGTCTCCATGTAATATAGGTCTTCATTGCTTTCAACGTCATCCTCTTTTCCAGCTCCATCTTAATCAGTTGGCAACATTGGTATTAAATTTGTCAAAAATAATGAATTACCTAATAAAATTAATTTGGAAAAATGGGCAGAAAAGAAAAGCATAACTTACCATCAGCCACTTGCTCGGCTTCTGCTTGACCATCTTCATTCTTATCCTCAACAGTCATATGGAAATGCCCAAGACCCTCCTTATCGCAACCTGACAACCCTAATAGTTTGACATCAAATAAATTGTTCCCATCATATCGGAACACAAGGACGTCTCCTGATTCCAAAGAGTTGTCTTCAGCAAATTTTTCCCAGCCATCCCAAAAAAAAAAACAGTCATTACCAGTTTTGGCCATTTTTATAGGCCATAGATTTGTGTAACAATCTCGAAGAATGCCCTCTCTGGTATATCTCCTTGTAATTGTAACCTAAACACCGCTGGAAGTTCCTGCAAACAATAAGTTTAGTGGAATTAGGTCATAGCAAAACTCTTTAAACATTGAAGAGCCATTTCTAGTCAATGCATATTTGCGTAACTGTCACGAATCTATTGTTTAGAGATATACGTATTTATACTCTGAAAGTATAATTAGGAAAAATTCTTTAGCATCAGAGTAGGCTTTTAAAAATTGAGTTCCGGAGCAAGTCCATATCTTTTTATATTGATTTTATAAAAGTTTTAGTGGTATCATTTAATTCAGATCACAAGCTTGCTTTAGTCCTGTGAATTTTGATGTTGTTTCACGGCATATAAAGTATTTTTATGTGATTCTTGACACAACAAGTCTTTGTTGCCTAAAGTTAGTTACTTTCTGACAACTTTTATTCATTCGTTCACACGATATGAAGGCATAAAATAAAACCGTCACCCAAATTTTCATTATACTCGACCACAACAATATATGCAAGGAAATGCTAAGCATATTAAATCCTTGTGGTAAACATGAAGTAGAAATCCTTGTGTGCAAAACGAGATAAAACCATACAAAATAGAATTTTTATTAAGAATGAAATCCAGGGTCCCTGAAACAAAATTTAATATTTTTTAAAAAAAGAAACTCAGATAAATGTATATGAATACCAATCTTTGGGCGCTGGTTGTAGGATTGTAGCACTTGAAGAAGTTCACTGTCTTAACCATCTTGATCTCTGTTTACAGCGTGAAAAAAATGCAACTCAGTACACGAAAAATCACCATCCATGTGATAAAGCTTTAAAAAAATTGTGAAAAGCGAACAAAAATCTGTAAATGCAACAATATATATTAATAGATGTGCCTAGTTCCCTTTAGCTTTTCTAGAGTTCATCTAATGCAACTGGCAACTCAGTACACGAAAAATCACGATCCATGTGATAAAGTTAAGGAAAAAAAAAAAGTGAAAAGCGAACAAAAAATTTGTAAATGCAACAATATATTAATAGATATTCCTAGTTCCCTTTAGCTTTTCTAGAGTTCAACTAAGTTAGTCAAACATACATTTCACCCATTTTGTAGAAGCCGCTTATTATTCACATATAGTCCGTAGGACCCACAACTATGCACTATTACTAAATACCAAGAAAACAATAAACTAAACTACAAAACATTTATATAACATAAAATCAAGTTTGAAAGAATTGGTAAACTTAAAGGTAATAATTTCCTTTGATAAGAAGAATATTTATCTTATCAGCAAGATTTCATCCAGTGTATCAGAAATCTGTGAAAAAACATAAAAATCATTAATTTTTATGAGAATGGGCATTTTTGTTTGCAACAATTTATTTAATTTATAAACGACAACCTAGGAAGTATGCCGAAATGATCCTCCAATGCCTTAAATACAAGATCATCAAAGGGAGCATTTGGCATCTAGTGGTCACTATTCGACCATAGAATAAGATTATTTGACGAACACTAGATCATAGCCTTTTTTGTTGGTATAAAGGAGATGATGAACTGAATTTCTTTCGATGTATTTAACAGGAAGTTCATTTGAATTGTAGGGGTCCAGAAAGGTAGGTGAATTAATGTATCGACAACTTTCCAGATTTGAGAAAAGCAAAAAAATAATTTGGCTTTAGATAGAACTGTGATGAGAACCAAAGCAAAAACATGCATCATGTATTCACTTTTATTCCAACAGGAAACCTAACTTCCTCAAGGCAAAACAATGTGACAAAAAGCCACAACAAAAGCAGTGTGTATGCATTCAGCTATAAAATAAAATAGATCACTTAATTCAAAGAGCCCATTTCAATCAACAATTTGCATTCAACTTATAAATTTTTTCAATCAGCTGTAAATTTTCCAGACCAAAATCACCCTAAAAAGTTACTGTTGATTAACAGAAAGATAATTTAAAATAAAAACACAAAACCAAGACAGATCTTAATAAACTCGAACTCCCAATCCCTGGCGTAAGTTTTCCAGTCGAGACCCACTCTTCCTTCGAAGTTATGGTCCATTAGCAGAAAGTTAATTAAAAAACAAAAACCCGCAAAATCAAAAACCTCAAAACAACATACATAATTTTGTAGATCCTTCAAATGAGCCTTTGGACTAAACTCAATGCCGCAATGAGTGACTAGGGTTTCTAAAAAATATAAACTTACAGGAAGAAGAAAGACTTCAGCCCTTATTTATATTGTTCAAACCTTTGGAAACAGGCCTTTATTATATTGAATTTACGAGAGCTGCCACTATAGGTACTGAAAATATTAGTTGACGAATGAAAATGCCCTTGTTATACAATGTTATGTGGTGATATTGAGGGGTTTAGTTGAGGGGTGAGTTGGTAATTTGATTTTGAAATTTTTGGGTTATATGGAAATACTTCAATTTTCGGGGATAATTTGGGAAGTTCATATCGTAAAGAGTTACTTTTATACGGGCATATATTGCCACTAAAATTTTCTGTGTACGCACTTCATAATTACACCCTAATTGAACAATATTTTAATAATGACACCACAATAATTTGTCATCTCCATTCTCTCTCCCCCATTCTAGTTCTTCCCCAACGACTCAACCAAACCCACCCACCCGTTCAATAATCATCCTTGTAAACAGTTATGATGTCCCATACCTCTCTTTCTCTACTTATACTCACGCAGATATAAATATTCACTTCTAACATGCATTTGTGCTATTAATAATTGATATTTTGAAATTTTTTCCACATTTCGTCATTATCTTTACTTTTAGGATCAGATTATGTTCAGAGACGATATTGGAACTTTAGGCTGCAGTTGATATTTTGGACTTTTAAAACCAACAATTCACCATAATCATTGCCACTAGGGAAAAATCAAAATGGCGCCCCTACGGGAAAAACAAGTGGCCTCTGCTGAGGGAAAAGTTGAATCCGTCCACCGCCTCTCAGGGTAAAAATAAAAACAAGTTAATATATGATGGTAACATAAAAGAAATGTTTTATGTCTAAAACTATTAAGAAGTGTGATTGTTTATGTAATTATTGCTAGAGTCATTTATGTAAATATCTAGAATTAAACGAAATTCACAGTCGTAATATAAGTACCCTGAATTCTATTTCCAGATATTATGAAATGGTGTCTTCAAGTATTTGACTGTATTGACACCATATTTTCATCACACGCATATCACTTTCATAAAAATCTTCATGAATATCTCGCGCACCCATTTTGTAGGCAGTTTTTGATTTTTTTTTGGGAAAACTGTCGTCAATAGTGGACCCTTACATTGATGGATTTTGAAACTAATAAATTCTTTTAAAGCAAATTCAAAAGTCGTGTATAATGATACAACTCAATAGTGGCGTGAAATGCACTGCCAAAAAGATAATTAATGCTTAACGAGATTCATTGTGTACTTCATTTTAAATATCACAATGCATGAACACGACATGCTTCACGCTCTTCATGCGCTGGAAACACTTGAGCCTTACTCTGGATAAGAAAATCGTGTATGCTAATTGTTGAGGAAATCTTGCTGATGAGTTGGCCAAGTGGTAGAGAAACAGCACAGAAATCCTAAGTGATTGTCAAAGGAAGATCAGACATACTAGAATTGAGGAGAATTAAACATGGACAGCTCACAACGACCTTAGATGGTTGTAGTTCTGGTAGATGTGGACTCGGCCATTAATTATTGACACAATTTCTGACAAAAGATTATGATGCTCCCCAGAAACAATGTCTGTGGGAGTTGATAAGTTATGACTCACAAGTAGGTAACTGGAGCTCGACTACCCCAGACTTGTTAAAGGGGAGCTAAACTAGATATCTGTCACCTGGATGAATTTAAATGTTTCACTAACTCAACAAGGTGGGAGCATTTATGTAAAATTCCCTTCATCATTATAGGAAAATACCTTCCATGTGTCACCTTCTTATTGGTCAGTTTCAAAAGTCTGAAACTTAAACATCATACACTCAGCAAAATATTAATTTTGCAATTTCTACCAATAATAAAATTTCTCAGGACAAAGTCTGTATCTACATGTGACCTATATTTAGCAAATTATATTTTTACCATCTATGTAAAGACTATATCATTTATGTGTATCACCAATAGGGGTCAGAGATATAAGACTGTTGATGTTTCTATTGGGACATCATTTACACGGTCCAGATGAAATGTAGGTGACACAGGAGTGTCATTACTTATGGCACTTGAACAAAGAGAAGTCAAGATTCTTTCAATAGCAAGTTGAAGCAGGCAAATTTTTGGGGCAACTTTCAACAGAATCCTGAGAATGTTGAAAACGTATTTTTCATTTCTATAATATATTGTTGGAAAGTTAATTAAGGATTTCCAGAACACTTTATGTATCTGAATTTGGACATTTTTATGATAAGCTATTATTATTTTACTCTAGACTATCTATTGCGCAATCCACCCAAGAATACAATGAGTTTTCATCTTTTCAAGGTTAATAGTAGACTTTAACATATGTGAATGACATATGTGAATGATGAATGAATGTTTCTCATTTAGAATATATATATATATTGTTGGAAATGTTAAGTTTATTAGGGAATAATAATTCTACCCCTATAACCCTAGAATTCATTACGGTATCCCTAACCCTTGTCTATAAATATGAGACTCTGGTTATCAATAAAAACACACAAGTTTATTGACTTCTATTCGCTCTTGTGATAACACGTTATCGATATGATTCTCTCAAAATCAAAGTTAATTAATTAGAACATAATAATCTTTATAAGCATAATCATTTGTCACGTGTACTAAATTCAATTTGGTGACATGAGTTTTTTTTATATACATATATACAACAATTCCCAATTTTATTTTATTTTTTTATATATACATGTGATTTTTTTTTTTAACAATACATTAATTTTGCCATAATCATTGCCTTCTGATTCGTGCCTTTTGATATGTTGAATTCATGTCTTAAACTTTTGTGTATATGAAATTCATTTTGAAGTTATTCGTCTAGAGTTATTCATGCCTTTAATATATATATATATGCGCGCGCTCGCGCGTGCGTGCGTGTGTGTGAATTCACGTATTTGTATCTTTTACATGTTGGTAAAAGAATTAATCAATTATATTAACTTCTATATAAGAAGATTTTTTCCCCTAATGCATGTTTAATAATTAATTTTTATATCACATCCTCCATGTATGGTAATTAATATTTTTAGATGTTCCTTTATAAACTTTAAATTGATAATTTATCATATTGTTGCTTACTCTTGAATAACATGAACTGTAACTTTCAATATTTCAGAATAATATTTATATATTACTCTTGAAGAAATAATCGTAAAATATAACGTGCTCTCGAAGTAGTACATTATAATTCCAATTAATGTTCTTATTACATTTTGCTTGCTCTCAAGGCATAATAATATGAAATTTAACAAAAAATGTGTTTTTACTCTTGAAGAGTAAATCCTTACATAATTTATTGTTCTAAACAATAGTATGATAATACTCATCGAGAGCATGATATTATTGTTATTCTTGAACGAAATAGGATTCATACATTTAAATACTTCAAAAGAATACTTAGAATTGTTTGAATCAATTAATACAAGTCAATAGTCCCGAAAAATATTGTGTTACTCTAAAAGAAACACAATTTTATATTTATCAATGTTCTCGAAGAATATTATGTGGTTATTATTTAGACAAATCAATATAAATATTGTATTGATATTGGAGAATTGCAATTTTAATAAATTGCTTTTACAGAAGCAATAGTTTATTTATATCAATATTCTTGAAGAATATTATTTTAAAATCTAGAAGAATCAACTCTTGTGACCTTTTGATTGTAAGTTCAATAACTCTTATATTTTATTATTTGAAAAAGTAAGTTGTAATATGAAATGTACAACTCTTTGCCTAATGAGTTCTGTGAAGACCTTGTAAATATATAAATTATGATGTGGTGGATGTAATCATAAGTTTCCATTTTGTTAGTCTCATAATGCATAGAATTTGATTTGTATATAATAAATGTGATTATAGTCAATTTATATTATAGAGATTTAATACTATCCTTAAAGGATTTAATTATCACGAGGACGAGTAAATACAACTGGTATTCTTTTTTCCTTCATCAAAGCTTTGTTTCATTGGATTTTACTAGCAAGGTTTTTGATGAGTACTTTTGTAACGTACTTAAGAGAATAATGTAATATTTTTTCTTCATTAGGATTTTTTTTTTCACGAAGTTTTTCCTAATAAGGTTTTAACGAGGAATATTCTTTGTGTAATGAATATCCATAACCTAAAGGACATTTACCCTCAAAATAATACTCTAATATGTATGAGACTCCCCAAGAGATCAACGGAGCTATTTTTTGAATCATCATGTTGTTACAATCATCAAAAGTCTATAAATATCTCGTATGAAGATGTTATTTGAATACTATACAAGACAACATGAGACACACTTTATAAGAATTGAAATATTGAAGACATTGACATACAAGAAATGGACCGCTTAAATTTATTGAAATTAGGGAAGCAGTTGAACTCTTTTTCCTTAGTTCAAGTTTTGTCCCATGTGATTTTCTTGATGAGGTTTTAACGAGACTAATATTTTGTAATGTGTCATTCAAGGGGATCGTTGTAAATTGTAAGTTTATTAGTGAAGGACAATTATACCCTTATACCCCTAGAAATTATTATCATTGTATCCATAATCCTTCCGTATAAATATGGGGCGTCGGTTCTCAATAAAACACAAATAGGTATAAGAACTTTGATTATCATGGTTTTTCATCATCACCGTGGAGGAAATATTAATGCATGTCCAGCTAAATGAAGAAAGAAGACAAGTGCAAGAACTTCAACAATGGTTAGTGCAACTTGAGCTTTTTCAAAATAACAATGGTGGCAATAATTCGAAGGATGAATGTGTAAGTCAAGAAGAAGACAATCCTTTATTAGAATGAAAATCGAAATCATAGTGATGATTCTTCTTGTTATTCTTGTGACAAAGAGTTAATAATCTTGATTGTGACCTCAACATTAGAGTGGATATTCCCAAGTTCATAGGAAGAATGCAATGATGAATCTCTTGATTGGATTCATATTGTCGAAAGAATTTTTTGTTATAAAGATGTGCCTGATCTTTCAAAAGTAAAATTGACTACTTTGAAATTAAGAAAGCATGCCTCTTTATGTTGAGAGAATCTTTAAAGGTGAATAAATCAAGAAGGACAAAATAAGATCGCGATACGGGAGAAGATGAAGAAGTAACTTAAGGGAAAATATTTACAGGATAATTACATGCAAGATATCTTTCTTAAATTCCATAATTTCAAGCAAAGGAGTTGATATTTGAGAAATATACATCTGAATTTGATCTTCTTATGATGAAATGTGATTGCCGAACTAAAAAGAAAATGGTAGCCCAATATCTTAGATGATTCTCCTATTTTTCAATTTGTGTACTACTTTACCTTTCGTAGGCATAAATTTGGAACAGAGGTTGACTGTAGAAAAATCTAATTGATTGACTTATTTATGCAATTATGATGCACTTAATGGGCGGTCGCCTGACGGACCTTGCCGATTGTCCACATGCTTGGAGAAAGAATCCCTGTATGCCGCCTTCTGGTCACCATAAAGCATAGGGCGATCACCCCACTACCAAGAGTTGTCCTGAACTTTCCCTTCACTCTTGTAAGCTTGTAAATGTGTCCTACAACGCCCAGACACAATACTGTTTGAAAATTCTCCAATTATAAACTGGAGAAAGTTATACCTGACTAAAAATAGAGCAACTAGAAACCTCAAAAAATGAAGAATCATACTCCTATTCACCACTTTTTATGGATCTTTACTTGAGAAGGGGAGGTGATTGTAAGCGTCAATGGGATAAAAGGAAGATTGAAGTTTTATTGATGCTATTTATTGAGTTGTGATTATTTAATTTATTTTGGTTGACTTTCACACGAAAATGGGACCAAAATCTAAACTCACTTTCCATCTTAGTCTTAGCACGAGGTTGAGATAAGGATATCTCATCTTGACAATTAATAAAAGAAATAAATAGAATACACATCTGTTTTCTTCTTAGGTGGACCCATATATTTCATGCAATAAAGAAATACACAAACGGTTTAGAATTTTGGATGTATGTATGAGTTAAAGTATTGAATAATGTTTACCAACTTTAAAATTAAAATAAAGCCAACCAAACACACTTTTAAAATTAGTAAACATTATTCAATACTTTAACTCAATTTTCGGGGATAGTTTGGGAAGTTCATATGGTAAAGAGTTACCATTATAATCTAAAACATTTTAAATATTGATGAATGCATGATTCGATGGAGTCAGGGTTTCAAATGAAGCTTTATTTTTTGTACAGGATTTTCTTCTACTTCTTAACACTAGTAAATAATTCATGTTTCATTTGAGCTTTTTTATTTACCATAAGCTTTTCTTCTTCCTTCTTCATTTTTTTGTCAATAATTGAATAGCATGATTGTGTTGAGGAGTTTGATTGAGCTTTTCCCATTTTTTTATTTTTTATTTATCAGTAAATAAAAGTTTTATAAATCAAAAGCTGTGAACAAATACCCCGGGGTTACAAGTTACAAAGATGTACCAACGACATCAGTCTAAATGCCCACTCCTAAAGATTCATAATGATACAAAACATGAGGATACAATGAAAACATAATTTTGTACACACGTGTTTTAATCTGTCTGCAATGCTATCAGAGTGCGGTCGTAGATCTTCAAAGATCAGCTTGTTCCTAACTGTCCAGATATGCCAAACATGCTTGTCAGCAGAGTTTTTTTGGCCTTACTCTGCCAAAATGTTCCACGTCCCTCCTTCTTGATCCATTTCAAAACACTATGTATCGTGGATATGGATCTAGTGATCCCAAGCCAGTCTCTAATCTGCCTCCAAATTCCCATGCACATGCCACATTAAAAATAAATAAATTTGGACTGATTCGTCCAAAACATGACAGAACATGCACCTGTTGTCAATTTCCATGTGTTGTAGACGATCTTTTGTAAGGAGCTTCTTTGAACTAAGTCAAAGGATAAATGAATGTTTAGGAGTGATGCATGAACTCCATACATCCTTTGCCCAAATCGTTGGTGTCCCCTTAGGTCGAAAATAATTATGAGCTTTTGCAATGCTTATATTAGAATGTATTTACTCAAACTACATAATCATAAACAGCAAGCTGAATTAATTTTCTGCGGTTACACGGTGAGCTTACAAAAATTATTTTACCTAGCAAACCTTGACTAAAATTTATGAAATTTTACAAAAGCGTATAAAACTCATATAAGTACAACATATAAAAATCTGGGAACTCGACGACAACTTTTGAAGCATGAAATTAATTTTCGAACAAGCTGATTTGTGTTTCCTGAATTTGACTGTCACATTTTCCTAAAATTGCTCTAATAAATTCTACGTGACTCCGATCGACCTATTTTCAGTTGCATATGATAGATAACTCACAAAGGATCATTTTTCAATTAAAAACATGCTAAAATTTTAAATATACAGACCATAGTATAATTTTAAAAACAGTGGTACTAAACACATGTTCAAACGTTAAAATTTTCCGTCTCAAAACATGGATTTAAACTACAATTTTTGGGATACCCCAATGATTATTAAACATAAAACTGGCAATCTAAAACATAAGAAATAAGTTTCTCTAAAAATTTCATAAGCCATTCATGCTGAGCCACCTCTACTCTGAAAAGGTTAAATAGGGGTGAGCATTTCAAAGAAATACTTAATAGGCTATGCATGCTATATGAACATAATAATCATTTAATCATGCATCCTCACATATTGTCTTCATAAATAAGCAAATTGATGGTCAAACGACGTATTTAAAGTTGTCATGAGCCTTTGCGACCATCAATTAAACATATAATCTCTTTAAATTCAGATGAGCCTCTGCGGCCAGAAAAACATATAATCTCCATGACAATGACATTTAAGAAGAACCATTAAAGGCACTTCACATACTTCATGAACAAACATAATGAAAAACATGTACGAATGAAAATTAAATTCATATAACGATCAACTTAGTGTAGGGATCCTAATGATGAGAAAGTGTCTATGTTGAACCGAATTCATTTGCAATTGAATATTAAAAATGACTAACACAAAAGAATCAGTTGGCCTATGATATTAGTGATGAATTGTTTTTAAATGGCGTGAATAGGAATCTGTGATATACCCAATCTTCTAAAAAAAAAAAAAAAAAAAAGGAAATTAAAGTCCCACTAATCAAAATTTGTTGTGCAATTGGATTATGACTCCTATTCATCCTTATCAACCCAACAACATAAATTAGCTTTGATTAATGTATGATAGCATCTTAATTGTATTGAAATCCTCATGTAAACTAGAATATAGGATTGAGTCAAATGGTTCCTAGAACAATTTGAAATCTGTCATAAGAAACTAACCGGCTGGAAATTGGATAAAGATTGAATTCAACTAACATAATTTTATTTTTATTTGAATAAATTAATAAATGGTTCCTTAGTCAAACAATGAAACTACATGCTAGAAATGATCAAATTCAACCTGCCAAAACTAGTTAATTGCTTGATTGACTTTAATTAAAATAGGGCTTCCATTTGAACTACAATAATTTAGGCCTAACTTATTCGAAATAACTTTTTCTCGAGTCCAAAATTCTCCATTTAATATGAGGTTCAAAACAAGCATAATATCGATATGAAATTTCTCGCTAGAAGAATACTTAGTTATTTGGCCGAAAACTAAAATTTTGACGTAAAACTTATTTTTAATTTATTCCGTTGGTATTTCCAAATTAACAAAGCATGTCAAGATGAAATATATGAACAAATTATTTTCGGTTGTTATAGTTGGTGTCCCCATAGATCGAAAATAATTATAAGCTTTTGCAATGGTTACATTATCTCCATTAAGTCAATCTGAAATTCTTTGGCAAGCAGCATGAGTTGATTGAGCTTATCTTTGACTTGACATGAGGTTGAGTACAGTACTAAAATCTATTTTTGTTATAAACTAGAGAGAAAAATTGGAAAATAAATAGACGTGTGTTTATTACAAATCAATTATGCATATTTATAGAGAAGAAGGGATACAGTAGTAATAAAACAAGGGATGTAGGGGTATAATTGCCATATTATTTACAAAACTCCCCCTTGAATAGCACATTACAAAATATCTGTTTCGTTAAAACCTTGTCAAGAAAATTCAATGGGACAAAACTTGATTGTAGGGATATAATTCAAGGCTATGATTTGATTATAGTCAAATTGAAAGCACAAAAAATGCTAACAAGGCTATAGATTAGATTGTAGTAAAATTCAAGCAACTAGGACAAAATCTTCTCTTTCTTGTCCTAAATTATACACCAAAATTTCAACTGCACAAAAATTATAACCAACCTTTCTAATGAATTGCCATTAAACGATGGACAGAATTCTTGCCTTTGTAACATATAAAACATAAGAGGTTTAGTGAGTCATTGGCCATCTTCAAGTAGCTAATGCTTAATTTGCTCAATATATGAACCTCATACAAGTCTATTGCACGTTGAAATTTCGGACTTGTTTAAGCCCCATTTTTGGGGGAAATGGGTTTTGGAATATTGATTTTCAAGAGAATGTATGGTAAAGAATTAGGAAAAATTTTGGATTTACGTGTAAAATTATTTTATGAGAGAATGTGGTTGAAATGAGTCTTAGAAAAATTGAGTTTTGGGAAAAATAGAGCTCCCATATCGACTTCAAAACCTCTAGAATAATAATAATAATAAAAAAAAAAACTATTCTAGTAATATTACCGTGTACAACAATGGGCAATAACCAGAATGCATCCCATCTCTGTAGAAGCTTCACTACACCAAAAAAGACATTTTGCAGCGGCCAAAAAATGTTGCGGTATACCTTTTTCAGCGTTTTAGCATGTGCTGCGAAGGTTGGTATTGCCGTTGAGGGAAGAATTTTTGTAGCGTTTATTCACCGTTACGAGAAACTCTCTTGTAGCGTTTTTTAAACGTTGCAGTAGACCATTTTGTAGCATTTTTTCAGCATTGCGATAGACCCTTTTGCAGATGATGTTTTCCCCGAGGTGAGTAGTCCTTGATATCGTGGAAGTGAAACACTTACAGGTCACATCATATTACATTCTTATTCCTCCCCTGGGGAGGTACCCTACAAAGCCAGCATAACCATTAGCAGAGCACCAATCAGCAAAGGCATAAAGCAATACATTCAATACTTCATCTGCAGACTATCAATCTATATTCTCTTCCCATAATGAGAAAGGGAATCCTAGAAGGAAATTAACACAGAGGTTCATCAGCATACCATCTGGAAGCTCTGCATCTAAAAGAACTCCAGTCTCTTCAGCCCAACATCCAGCCACATTCTCTTTAGTGCATCCCCCACCTCCAGTTACCTGCAAGCAGATAACACCTTTCAACAGTGGAACTACATAACTGGGCATTTCTTAAATTTTTTTGAACATAAGCTTACCAGTAGTGGCAAATTCAATTTCTTCACCAACCTAACGCAAGCTGCATGTCCTGTAGGAAGAATCCAATGATACGCAATTATTATGAAAGCTGCCAATTTGGTCATGAAATCAATTATGTATGAGAAATAGCAAGTGGTAGAATGAAGGGTGACAGACAAAAAAATGTTACAACTACAAGCAAAATAACACCATCAATAGAAAGGTTGAAGTAGCCCAAACAGTCGCCAGCAAGTGAATCTGCTCCACATTTGAGAACAATTGACCCCAGTTGATAGGTTTCAACAACCTTCGTAACAACCTGCAAAATCTCATCACAATCCTTAAATCATCAAATCTAAACAAGATACGTGTCAGAACTAGCGCTAAGTGTCCATTCACGAAAAATTACCATTTTGAAAAGACGGTAGAAACTAGTGTCATCTATTCCATCCTTGAGATGGACATTTGTGGCATAAAATTTGCCTTATCTTTCTCCTACATCCTTCTAAATTAAACGAATGGCATATGGTAGAGAATAGTTTGAAGGCTATCTCAAAAGATTTTTTTTACAGGTTTCAAATCCCATCACGAATTAACTTAAAAAGGTACTTGCCCAGTTGCAATGGAAAAAATTCAATTTTGAAATAGCATGTATGTAACAACCCAAATTTTTAAGAATTTAAATCGCTATTAAAATTATTTACAAGGAAATGTCAAGTTCTATTTTGGTCCAAAAACTACAAATAGTGCAAAAAATGGAACAGACCATATAATCATGTGACACTAAAGAAATGAACAACCAATAGACATGTCCAATTAGAAAATGACAACACTTTGTGTATTTGCCAATTTCCAAGTGCAACGTGACTGATCCAAGTTGTATATCAGTGTGTGTGAGAAAATGAGATAATGATCTATAATTTAAAATAACAACAATTCATTATTCAAGTTGTCCTAGCACCCTTAAGTTATTGTCAAATATATTCTGAATAAATGCACCTGATTGAAATAATTTAATTTACGTTGTCATGTCGAACAATAGTACAATACTGAGCAATTAAGATTTCATCAAATGACAACTCAGCCACATTGACTACCCATGTGCAGTTAGCAAACAAACGAACAATAATAGATCATTTCATTTTTAGTTCCCATAAGAAAATGCCTAATTAAATAAAACAGGTTGAAGTCCTAAATAAGTTATCCACAACAATAAAGCAAAAGCATGTGCTGAAAATGAATAGGTCTTGACACATTACACCGAATTATTTCTCTTTAATCTTAAAAATCTCGGCACCACGACTGCACCTCATCGCCCTCCAACCAACAACTCGATCTAACCTATGTGGAGTAGGGAAAAGGGTGAGTACATGAGGATACGAATAATGGTGCAATCCCGCATAAAAAATATTAAATCATGCGTCAAAAATATCATACCGTCATATCATATCTTTAGGAATCGGTTAGAGCTCATAATATATCATATCTTTGGTACCGATGGCCATATCATATCATAATTGTATCATAACTTTCATGATCATGAAATTCATCAACATGAAGAAATAAAATTAAACGGGACAAACCACTTGCACCTTGCAATCCTACATTGTTAATTTAATTAACTTCTTTGAAGATGAAAACCCAAAATCATGTTCCAGACAAGTTTTCTGCCTTTGCTTGTGTGTTTCGTGCGTAAATAAAGTTTTTGTGTGTGTTCCCTCTACTATACATGTGCCTACATACATAGGCAAATAATAACCTGGATAATTTGTGCATGAGTGGAAAACGTGTGGGAGTGGGATAGGATAATTGGGTAAGAGTTTGAAACAAGAATTTGACTAAGTCTTATCAGTAGGAATTCCACACGTAAAACTAGCCAAAATTTCGAAAACAACAAATCCATTAAATACGTGGCTTCCTATTAGAAACTCTCAAATCAAATCAAATATTCATTTTTAAACAAAAAATACCATATCTGCCATATTTTCCTGCACGTGTTTACAATTCAAAATAAAAATAAAGTAAAATAAAACACTCCATAACACATTTACACGTCGTTAAGCCATTCATTCAAGGTATCAATTCCATTGCAAATGAAAGTTAGTTTTTCATCAACTTCTACAAATTGAAATATTTTGGAGCTAACTTATGCGAGTCGAGTTTTCTCGAGCCTATTATACATGATTAATTACGAGCTATCCAATGAGTCCAATATTCATATATTTACCTTTGCTCCATAAATATCTAAATATTTGACACAAATAAAAATTGAAATTTAATATATATGTCACTTTAGTCCCTAACTTCAAAATATTAAAAATATAGCATATAAAATAATTAATTCTATTTTATAAAGAAATTTCAGGGTTTTACAATGTAATTCTCTAAGTTATATTGGCGTCACACTATTGCATTGAGTTGTAACACATGATGAATCTTATATTCTATGATTTGCAATAGGCTAGGGATTTTCTGGAATCTAAGGAAAACATGAAATAAATAATTATCGTGGAAAATAACATTCAAAAATGCCAAAAGTGAATTGGCATATGGTAGAGATAAAAGCATCTTGTATGACTTCAGAGAATTTCTAGATATGGTAGCAGCACTGAAATCTAGCTGTGTACCCTGAATAATATTCTGGGACCAAAACGAATGCACAAGTGATTCTCAAAGCTAGTTCTTTTTTGTTAGATGACTGTTTTAGTTAACCTCATAAAAAGTCATTTCAATATTCTGTAAACAAGGTTGGACAAGCACAGTAATTGAAATAAATTCATATAAAAATACTGTAGAAATGTTACAGATATGTGCATTCAGGGTTAGTCGCCAGATTTAAAATACAGTAAAAGATAGACACATAGCCAACAACATATAGATTACAAATCATTTTCAGTAGAGATTTTCCTCCCATTTTACAGATCGCCATAAGCAGATGAACCCCTCCATAACAGCCATCAATTTGCAACCGATTCACCTAAACACGAAAAAAAATGATAAACGAAAATTATCGCCAATAAATAGTGAGAAACGCAAGATTCGACCAAACTACACCTAGATGGGTGATTAGGTGTAAATGTGGAATTACCAAATTAATTAACAAGCAACAAGTCACAAGTTAACTATGTCTAGGTGATTATTTGTACAGTTCACTTAAGCCTATCTTTGAATACCACAGTAATATCAAAACAATAAATAAAGTAGTAAACAACACATAATTGTTCACGGAGAAACCCAATGTGAGAAAAACTCCGGGCACTTTGCCAGTCAAAGATCCACTATAAACTGTCAATTAACTTACAGACCACCAGCAAAGTTGACAACACAAGCTTTATAATCTCCTGTCTGAAGTGTGAAGCAGCCCCTCCTCAAATGTGCACACGAGCACCAATCTCAACTCTTCTTTGTAAAGCAGTCATCCTGGAATGAGCATATGAACTCCAAACCTGACTCTTTACGTAGTTTATCTCCTATAAATCTTCCCGAGGAACTCCTTGTTCTTCAGTTCTTCCTTGATCCTTAATGCAACATAGTTGACGAAACAATCTTGCAACATATTCAAGCGAAGAAAACAATTCAATGTTTGATTTGACTCTTTGATGTTTTCACAATGAATGGCGCATAAACAATGGAGGGTTTGAACTTTGAATATATTGAAGCGAGAATTCTCTCAAGAATATAGTGTGTTCAACCTCTCTGCAGCAAAAGACGTGGTGCCAGTATTTATGTGTTGGACGAAAAAGTTTGTATGGGCCAAGTAAAATTCTCGAAAAAGGAAAATTAGGTTTGACCGTAAAAACATTGCTCGAGCGAGAAGGATACTTCACTCGAGCAAAGGATCTGTCGCTCGAGCTACAGTGGGGCGAAGGTCGAGAAAGGCAGTCTCTAATTCCTTTGCTCGAGCAGCACTCTGTCGAGCAGCTAGCGAAAAATCGGTGTGACTCCTTCTAGTTCCAAACATTTAACCTCGAACCCTACGCTATCCTACCAACTATGAAACATTACAATTCAATCCCTAAACTATTATAATTGTTCAAGTTGATCCTTTTGTTCATTGAATCGCCAATACAAAATATAAACTAACAAACTCCCCCTTTAACATTCTGCGACAAAAATATAATACAAAACACACAACCTATCCAACACTACTCAAGTCCAACTGAATCAACTGAATGCAGCTTCAACTTTTTTAATCCTGTATTCTGAAATCAAAACTTACATACCAGTATAAAAGCGCGTGATACAAGCAATAAGCAACAAAGTACTTAGAAGCATAATCAGTGAAATAAGCAAGCTAGTTTGAGATGCAGTATTAATGTTAACCAAGACACCATAACCACATTAATACCACAAAACATCAAGAAAAAAACTCAAACAACCATGCACAAAATGCAACACAATTGCAATGCACATGCTGTCCCTAAGTGCATGATATGCAACGCAAGTGTAATGACACTACTGCAAATAAGTGTTAAAGTAGTAGGAAATGTATCTATGTCTCTCCCCAACGACTCCTCAAGACATATGACATAATAATAATGATCAGTGCAAATGATATAAGTGACTCATATGTGTTAAATGTCACTAATCCCTTGGCAATAGGACACCAAACCTTAAATTTGTGAGAAATGACATGCTAAGCATCACTACTAATAAATATATTCCTCTACTTATGAAAATCAAACCGTACAGCACATTAGAACCTACATATGAAAGCTCATTTCTATTGAAAAATTTCTTTACTCCCCCTGACTTGTAGCACAAATATATATACACATTCTTATCACAACTTTCAATAGAGAGTCTCACATATTTTTTTCATCTTAAATGCAGGCTCATTTCCATTAAGCGGCTAACATGACCTCTGTAACGAGCTTTAGGCCGGTTAACCCAAGTCAGTTGATCATAGGCACCAGGTTTTAAGAAATCCCGCAAGCTTAATAGCTCAAGTTAAGTAGACTTCGAAAAGTAGCATTAAGATATTGAGCCTCTTTGTATTATCATTTTTTCAGTTATAAATTGATTCATGCAGGGATAATATCGAGCTTAGGTCTAATAAAATGGTCAAATCATGTTCAAAGTCACCCTACTAAATGTGACTGCTATCCTAAATTTCACACATGTGGTAGAGTCCCACTTTCAAGATCATAGTGTGTGCAGTGCAGATGGTATATGAGAAGACCTATATTAAATACTCCACAAGTATCATAAGCTAGCAATGGAAATTATGTTACAGCACACCAAATAAACTCATTTTTGAGTAAAACCAACAAAATCAATTGTAATGTGTATCAGACTGTAAAACTAATTGACAAACTAATTTTTTTGTTTGTTTTTTCATATAGAAACATGAATGCAACAAGCACACAAGAAAAAAATACACAAAACCAGAAAAAAAACAAATAAATAAAGTATGATGCATGCATATCACAATTAGCGATTCGTAGTAGCATACTTGCGTGCACCAAAAAACCTCACTCTGTGAGGAACACAAATACCAATAGATGTACGAAGAGACTCAAACCGAAGACCATCCAACGGTTTAGTAAATATATCAGCTAATTGGTTTTCAGTGGAAACATGTGCAAGAGTTACAATTTGAATTTCCATAAGCTCTCGAATGAAATGATGTCTAATGTCAATGTGTTTAGTTGGAGAGTATTGGACATGATTTTTAGAAATATTAATAGCACTTATGTTATCAGTCATCGTACACTGTTCAATCCCATAATCACTCAACATCTGCTTCATCCAAAGCAGTTGAGTGCAACAACTACCAACAACAATGTACTCCACCTCGGTAGTGGACAATGAGATAGAATTTTGTTTCTTACTCATCCAAGCCACAAGGTTAGGACCAATATAGAAACAACCACCCGAGGTACTCTTTCTATCATCAGCATTACCAACCCAATCGACGTCGAAATATCCAGCAAGATCAAGAGTAGAATCTCTAGAGTACAAAATACCATAATCAACTATACCATTGACATATCTAATAATATGTCGTACAACACTCAGGTGAGACTCCTTAGGATCAGCCTAAAAGCGTTTACAAACCCCTACACTAAATGCAATGTCAGGTCTACTAGCAGTAAGATATAGCAGACTACCTATCATGCTCCTGTAAAGTGTTTGATTAACACTCTTACATATAAAATCTAGACCTAACCTGATACTGGTGCTCATAGGGGTTCTAGTGTGTTTCTTATTGTCCAGTCCAAATCTTCACAAGATTCTTGGCATGCTTTGATCGGGAAATGAATAACCCCTCATCAGACTGCTTGACTTGAAGACCAAGAAAGAATGTTAATTCAACAATCATCCCCATCACAAATTCTTGTTTCATATATTCTGCAAACTATTGAGCAAGGGAATCAACACGAGAACTAAAGACGATGTCATCTACATAGATCTGAGCTATGGTAATGGTGTCCTCTACATGTCAGCACCACCTCTCATGAAGCCATATTCCAGGAGGTATGCAGTAAGCCGATCATACCAAGTTCTTGAAGCTTGTTTTAGCCCATAAAAGGCTTTAAAAAACGTTGCGAAAAGTTTTGTTTTCTGCAACGTTGTAAATAATAAAAAAATTCGCAACACTGAAAAAACGTTGCAAAAAGGTAATATTAGCAACATTCACTTAAAAAATATTGTCAAAAGCTTAATTTTGTTAAGCAATGACAACATTCACGTATTAGAATGCTACGATAGACCCTTTTAGCAACATTTAACTATCGAATGTTGTCTTTTATGTGTTGCAAATGGTGTTTTTTGGTATAGTGCTTGTTAGAGCCGAAGTCCCACCGTCTAAAAATATGTCCTGACACTAGAAAGAATAATGTTACTTAGCCCCATTGGAGTTCGGTCTTTGTAGTGTTTGGTAATAGGCTAAATAAAAGGTGAAAATAAATGACCCATTTAATTCCACATGTCATTTAATGCCACATTAGCGGCACATAGAACAAAACCAATGGGGCTAAATAGCATTACTACACTTGAAATTTCCGGCCTGGACAGTATGGGCACTGATGGCAGAACACCTACAATTATTATGTTTTACCTGGTTTGTTTTCATGAAAAAAGAAAAAAAAAGGTTAAAATATAGCCCACTCCTGGCACACCAGATAGAGAGAAACGGCACGAAGCATTCTCAGCAGGCCTAACGGGAACCAGGATGCTCACCTCCATTTCAACCAAGTCATCCTCACTTTAGTGCAATTTATTACCTTTTGCATTCATTTCGTCCTAATCCACGTAATAGCAAAGCGTTCATTTCATGTAGTCGATGTAGATCTAGTCCCAATAGAACCATCAACCATCTAATGGGTTAAATCCACTCATGGCCACCCAACTTTTTGGTGATTTTATGTCACTTGTATTTACAGAGTTTGTCCTTCCAAGATCTATTATAAGTTGTTGAAATGGTAAAACCTCTAGAAATCTTGCGAACATCAAGGTACAAAAGCTAATCAACAATGGTGAGAATATGAAGCTAACAATACATCTATATCCAAAATGGATGTAATCCAAAGAAAAAAAAAATAAAAAAATAAAAGCATCCAGAATTCAGGCACTAATGAAATGTAGAAGTGCTAAGATATTATGCATGTTGATAAAACATAACAAATAGTAGAATTACCGCTGAGTTTTGATACCCAATAACTCTCGAGTAATGATGTTAAACAATTTGGATTATATTTCATAGGCCTTGACCGGTGAGTGAAATAACTATCAACACAATCAATTTATAGCCTCAACCCGAAAACAACTCAGGCCTTTGGAAACAACTTAATTAGTTAATGTTACTCATGGCCACTATAACTCCTGGATGATCCTTTTAATGTGCTGGCCCAATTATCTTAGTTTTGACCCATTTGATGGATGCTATTGACCCAAGTCTTTGTAACCTAAACTAACCTATATATACCCATTTTCTTCTTGTGTTGGAAACGTGTGTGCTTTGTGAGTGTTGAAAAGAGAAATTGTGGCTGTTTCCTTCTTGTCCTTCTTGCCTTGTCTTTTCTCTGCCTTTGTGGCCTCTTTTTTGCAAACACCACCATCTTGTGTTCCTTGTCAGTATATTAGAAGT
This sequence comes from Fraxinus excelsior, assembly GCA_019097785.1. Lineage (NCBI taxonomy): Eukaryota > Viridiplantae > Streptophyta > Magnoliopsida > Lamiales > Oleaceae > Fraxinus > Fraxinus excelsior. Next base: position 5,066,050 of record CM032642.1, read on the forward strand.
GGCAACTAAAGAGTTATAGTAGTAGTTGTGGGTTGGAGTAATTGTTTGATTGTGTTTGATATTGGTAAGTTGAACTCAGCCCGGATTCACCATTATACTACAATTACAATTTATGTAAATCAAAAAAATGTAAACCACATCTTCAGAATTCCTTGAATTATTTCTTCGGATAACTTGGACAGTTAACCTACCTCCAACAAATTCACAGATGCATGTGTCCTCTTCACTTACTGAATTCATGGCACAGAGACTTCTCCTGCCAGGATCTGTACCACATGCGCTTATCCTTCCATCTTATATTCTTCACCTGGAATTTTGTGTCCTCCAGATCAATGAGAAACATCTCTCAAGGTAGGTTTTCCAGCTGGAAGTCTATGATTATCTCCTTGGGGATATACTGCCACAATAAATTGTCCATTATTGACTCAAAACACCACAAATTATGCCCTAGCAAATCATTCTTCCACGATTTTCCTGATTTTAGTGACAAAGTAAGGATTTATTGGTGGTTATCTAAGCCTCAACATAAAATATAATTACCTCAAGGATATAGAGGACGTTCACCAGGTCGACCTAATTAACCAACCAATACCATCTGTAAAACACTATACAAATTGAAAAATATATATCAAATCAATTCGAAAAATTAGAATTACCCTCAGTCGCTTGCTCCGCTTATGCTTCACCAATTTCTTCATTCTCATATCAGCACTCATATTGAAATGTCCAAATAACTCTTTATCACAACCCAACTACTCCAATAATTTAACACCGAAATTGTCCCATCATACGGAACACAAAGACGTCCCCTAATTCCATAGTGTTATCTTGAACAAATTTTTTCCGACCACCACAAAAAATAATAATAATAATAAATAATAATGATTATCAATCAATAATATTAACATAATACTAAAAGTGATAAAATATCATGAATAATATTTTCACAATCATTTCTATATTTACCAATGGTGACTTGTATAGACATAGACATGCATATGCAAAAAGTACTATGGCCATTGACAGGGGTGGACCTACCTTAAGCCCAGTGCAGGCATATGCCTGCACTGAACTTAGGTGATGGAAACTTCAAATGAGAGATAGAGAGATATAGAGAGAGGAAGTTGCAGCCATTGTTGTTAAGAACTCAATTGAGAAGCTTAATGATGTAAATTTAAGTGACAATAGCAGACAATATATGAAGGATGAATTTACTTACGACCCCGAAGAAGATGGAAACTCTAATAGTACAGTAGTCATTCTTCCTAGTGGTTGTCATGGCATACCAATCAAAGGTGGACCTTCATCGTTAATAAACCGATGGGAATCTGGTGGATCGTGCGATTGTGGAGGGCGGGATGTCGGTGGATCTGGTGTAATGGTTTTCTCATTCTCGTTTCTCTCTCTAAATCTATTTGTATCTCTATTTATATAGATGTTTTGTTTTAACTCTTGTGGCTTTATATGTACACAGTACATCTTTTATTAATGGGTCCACATCATTCATTTTGTTTATTATTTTGTCGAGCTTTGAGTTTATAGACTAGTTAAGAAATAATTGAATGCATATTGCATGCAATAATTTAAGGCCCAAATTTAAAATTCGTCTTACGATTCGAAAATTCAAACTTCAACCTTAATTAAATTCCGCCCGCACTAAAAAATATTCCTGGGTCCGCCCCTGGCCATTGATCTCATGTCCTGTAAAGAGCATAGAATTATTGTTTTTCTTTGAAGGAGTGTGATTGATTTTTAATATGGTTCTTTTTTTTAAAAAAAATGATTTAATTTCACATATTAGTAATAAAAAAATTGCTAAAAAAAAAAATGGGCTCCACCGACCAAGGTTTCAGCGACCAATCGAAATTGGTCGCTATAAGACATATTGGTTGATAAAAGTTTCGGTCTATCATAGTTGAATTAATTTTGTGATGCTCTTCAGCGACCACAAAATGGTCGCTGATGTAACTATTCAGCAACCAGTTTTGTCTTGGTTGCTGGAATAGCTGTTTTAGTGATCAATAGAGTGGTCAGTGACCACAATTTGGTCGCTAGTGCAGCTCTTTACCAACCAATACCATTTGGTCGCTAAAAGACTTGGCGGGATGTACCCCGCGTATTTTTTCTAGCTGCTTCAGCGACCAACAACGTTAAATATTGTGGTCATTAAATATTACCCTCTTTTAGCGACCAGACATGGTTGCTGAATTTTCGCAGCAGCCCAATACTAAAAACAAAAGGGGCCAATTATTGGGCCCATTCCGCCCCATGATAGAAGCCCCTGCAAATGCAATCCATTATTCCATTACAATACCAAAACCACTGGGTTGAGATTTGAGAAGCCACTGCATCCGCCGTCCACGCACGTCGCAGACTCGCACCGTTGCACGCCCCTGCATCCACATACGTCCCCTTTTGATGCTAATGGTGGATTGGTGGTCTGAAGAGTAGCAGCGTTCATCCATGCAGCGTTCATCGGCTTCGGCTATACTGCTACCAAGTCGGTAGGTCATAAGTCAGTTTTCTAAAATTTCTATTGCCTATTGGTGTTCAATATTCATTTGCTATTGGGCATTAGCTGTTTGGGGAAAATTTTGAGTCTAGCTGCTATTGAATAGGAAATTTTGAGGAAATAGGAATAACCACAGGTATTCATCTAAATTTCTAAACATCTGTGAGACTGCGACTGGCTGCTATTAAATTTTCTGTTGGTAACCACTAATTTTCTATTGAATTTATGCACTGATATTTTGTTTATTTCAGTGTGGGTAAAACATCATCGATGAATCAGTATCCTTTTTTCAGTCATTATGTTATGTTTTATTTATTTATTTGACCAATAATGAATGTGTAAGTTTAATTGCTTGTTAGTTATTAATATCAGTGCTCTGTGTTCTCTGTGTATACTTTAGAGACTTCTTAAAGATATGTACATAAGAAATTCAGTCATCAGTTATGCAGAAATTTTGAGTTTGGCTGCTATTGAATAGGAAATTTTGAGGAAATAGGAATAAACACAGGTGTCTTGACTCTTGATTGTGGCATGTGCTTAGCAATTGAAAAATTAAGCCTGTAATTTTTTAATTATTTTTGTGTTATAATTTTTTTTTTCTTTTATTAATACCAGCCGCACTGAAAAACTTTCCTGGGTCTACCCCTGTTGGCAGTGTTTAAATTTGTCCTTGTTTATTTCACATACGAACACAATTAATGCGTGTTTATTGAATGGAACATGGAATATATTGTTTGGCTTGGAATAGTTGCTTGTCTTTTAATTCATAATATGATATGGGCATGACTTCCTTACAGGTTAACTTACTTTTTTTTCCCTCGTAGCTTTTTGGTTCCCCTGCTTTGAATTATATTCACAATGTATCAGCAAAGCCGACTCAAAAAAAATTGGCTACTATTATTTGATAAGAATATCATTTGTTTTGATGATATATTTGGGATGAACTACTTGCTCCTGTTTTTTGGTATTTTTCAGCCCAATTTTTGCAGGTGCTTCTTAAAGTTTTCACAAAAACAATGTGTTTGGTATGTAGGACAAGAGTGACGGCAATGTAATAGATAAGATTTGAACTCTTTTTCTTAATTTACTTATTACTATTCTGTGCATTGTCTTGTTGATTTGAACTTTCCATCTAGAGTTAACACATTGCATTGCATAAAAATATATCGTACACAGTAAAATGCATTTAAGGGCATTGCAACCACATTTTCTTTAGGAGAATATCAGCATGTTCTACAAAGCAATCAACCCTAACCAAGCAAAAATGAGTGCAAAATCCTGCCACAGATTGAACTTGACTAGTCTTGAGAAGGTAGCAAGCTGTACAATTTCGTCATTTTCCTTGGATAAGTATCCCCCGTGCCTTAGTCGAGGAAGGCGATTGATCTTTAATTTCGAGCATCTCCGGTTCTTGATTGCTAAGTTCTTCCACCAATATAATACTATTTGGGGTATTTTGGTATTTTTCAGCAGAATGTGCATGGGAATCCAATTTTGGGCTGAAAAATACCAAAATGCCAAAATTGGGCTGAAAAATACCAAAATTGTGCTCAAATAGTCCCAAATTCTGCTGTAAAGTTCTTCAGCTATGAGCACGTAGCGACCGAAAATTTTTTAAATAAAAAAAAAAAAAAAAAAATTCTAGAAAAACGTGTCGCTAAATTTTAAACCCTATCGTTAAAGTGAAGTCTAGCCGTTATAAACGAATTTAAATTATTTCGAATCGAATTCATTTTCGAATAATTTTAAAAGTATCAATTCCTTATCATCTCATTTTTAAATCCAAATTTTAATAATTTCAAGTCCAATATTTTATATTTTAGGGTCCAACACTTTGTTAGTCCAAACCTCGATTCTCTTGGTCCAATGCAATTAAGTCCAAATAGGAAAATCTTTACGGCCCAACTTCTTGGCCCAATTAATTTCCTAGAAATTTGTGCCGTAATATTTTACTATTCATAAAGCTCTAATTCACTTCCCTCTCCTCACAATCTCATACCTCACGCAGCATCTGGGTAAGGAATCTCACCCATCCCCAATTTTCTCCTTGATGCAGTTTCACAATGGAAATCAGGTTGATGCTAGAACCTTAATTTCTAGCACCAACAAGATGATTTCACACAAATCAAGCCTCAAAACCCACAGCAAACGCACGAGCTGGAAGCAGCTCTTCACCATTCGAACGGTCCAGCAGAAGCCCAAGTTGTATCACCACCAAAACCCAAACCGCGGCTACAACCAAGAACCACCAACACCCAAGTTGCAGCCGCTCAATCCATGTCCAGCCAGCGAGCCAAATTTACCACCACCTATCCCACAGTTTACTCAAACCTAGCCTTGAACCGGAAACCCCAACACGCTGCAAACTAATACCGATTTCACACACACACAACTCACACCGATTCAAACCACCATCGCCAACCACACCCAATCGACAACCATTTCACCCAAAAACCACCTCAAACAACCCCACAAAACCAAGAAATCACAAAACCTAAGAAACTCACCTCATTTACCGCCCCAAAAACCCAATAAAATGACCCTGATTCGCATGCCAAAAACTACCCCCGCACCGGCACCACCATGCGACGGTGGCGCCAGCGCCACTTCTGGTCATCGGTCGGAATGGGGAAAGGGGTAGAGTCCTTTTCCCATCGAAGCTTCATCTCCTCTGTTCGAATGTGAGAGAGAGGGGAAGTGATGATATATATATATATATATATATATATATATATATATATATATATTTTATATATTTTAATATTTTGTTAGAAAATTATCCCCTAATTCCCAAAGTTTAAAAGTTATTTTATTTCGATTCTATAGTTTTAGTTGTTAATGAAAACAGTCCCTAGATTCCTTGTTTTCCCTCTGTCAGCCCCAAATTTCAAAAAGGGTTGATTTCAGTCCCTGAAGTTTTCAACTTCAGTTTCATAAATTTTCAATTAAGCCCCTGAACTTTATTTTATTATTTTAAGTAAATATTTCAGTCCCAAAGATTCTGTTATAGACAAATCAGCCCTTGAAGTTCTTATTTCACACAGTTACTCCGCAAATTCTGAAAAGTCTATTTCAGTCCTTAAACTTTTCAAATTTCAGTTTCAACCCTAAACTTTATTTTATCACTTTAAAACTTTAAAGTTTCGAAATACTAATTCAAAACTTATTTTCTATTTTGGTTAGACGAAATGTACGGACGACTAAGAGCTTGAGATTACTTTCCGCTCCATTTTTGCATGTAACTCGAGATTATTGAGGTAGATTCGCCTCCATTAATTAGTTTAAATTATAATTAATGTCTTGTGTGAATTTACGTAATTTATATGCTTTAATGCATGAGATGAGAATATGTCAAATGAGATATATGATATTGTTATGGTTGTCATAACTTATATGTTTTAATATATGAGCAAGACGAGAATCTCTTATGAGATAAGATGAGAATGTTATGCATAACTTATGTGCTTAAATGCACGAGACGAGACTACCCACACCCTATGATTTCAAAGAGCCTATGATTTTCAAGAAAATTAGCCAAAGATGATTATGATGATGTCACGTTATATATTGCATAAGCACGTGTTCAATTATTTTGTAAATTAATTATCGGCGATGAGTCTACTGAGTATTTCTTCGAAATACTCATTCCATTATTTTAACAATATTTGCAGATTTCAGAGATGGTCCGATGTGATGGACAGTGGTGGCATAAATTGAAAGTTGTAGTTATTTACTTTCGAAATTTCTGCATTTGAAAAACTATTAACGTACTTTGTAATTTCGTTTATTCCAAAAACTTGAGATTTAAATTTTAAAATAATTATTCCAAGTTATTGAAATGAGTTTGTTGTCGATTATAATTACCGTTATAAATGTGATGTGATTTTTTTAAAAAAAATTATATTATTTCCTCAAATTTGATTATTAAAAATTAGGGCAAAAGACGATGACGTGGCAATCTGGGTTAACGGAACTCGGGGCGCTACAACTTGGTATCAGAGTCGGTCTGTGTTTCTGTGGACTGACAAATTTCCAAAAAAGGAGAAAATTTTCAAAAAGATTTTTCTTATTTTTATTTAATTATTATTACTGAAAGTTGTCACTGCCATCATTCGATCCACCGACTTCGAAGGTAAAAGAAGTTTATGAGGCTTAACGTTATTTTATTTCGGATACCCGTTTTACGATTTACGAGACTTAGAAGAAGAAAAAGAAAGCGTATCCGAATTAGAAAGAAAACAGGACGGATGAATAACCCCGCATAATTGGACTTTGCATAATTGGTGTAGGACATGGTACCCATCCATAGAAATGCACCTAGTGACGCAGAACAAGTCATTAGAGATTACGACCATTTCAGGCCTAGACTCGATTGGGCAATTGCCCAACACGTAGAGCGGTTGAATATTGTACGTAATCGGGCCATACAACATGGCTATGTAACCTATAATCGCCGGTCGATTTATCACTTACTCTCGACTTTTCGAAGCGACTACGCAGAGGTAATTCATAGATATACATAGATGATCTAGTGTCACCTAATGTGGAGATTGAGTATGACACCTTCTGCGTGAGATTTGTGGCATATTGGCCCATATATTTTGAGCACCGCTTTGGGTTGCACCTGAAGGGGAGCTAAAACATGAGCCAATGCCTGAGCCCGAATTTGGGCAAGAAGATGGGTTAATACTCGAGGGCGAACCCAAGGAGGAACCCGAAGAAGACCCAGAAGAAGAACCAAAGGAAGATGTTGACCCAACGCTAGGAGAGTTCTCGGACGCCGAATCATGTATAACCGAAGGAGAGTAGAGAGATAGAATTTAAAGTAGGTTCGACATTTTACTGTATCCAAAAAAAAAAAAGTTCGGCATACATGTTTTCCTATTTATGTACCATCATTAATAGAAGTTGAGTTATAAATGAAATGATGTTTAGTTTCCAATTTCCAAACAATAGAAAGACACAGACCATAATAGAGAAGGGAAAGCAAGAGTATTTGCTATGGATGCAGTCGAGGATTCTAATATGATAACAACTATACTATCCATTTATGGTATTCCCATATATGTTCTGATAGATTTGGAAGCCACACATTCATTTATATTCGATGCATGTTTAGAAAGACTGAACCTAATAGGAGAAAAGACTGGTAGTACCGTCAAGGTTAGTTTGCCGTCAGGATGAACTATCGATACTTATAAGATAGTCAAGGTCGTACAAATAGATTTTGATGTTCAAGTTTTAGAGGTAAACTTGAATATTATTCGAATGAAAGACTTCGATATTATTCTGGGTATGGATTGGCTCAGCACCTATCATGCCGCAATCATGTGCCACGAGAAAGAGGTCATTTTTCGCAAGGGTGGTGAAGAAGTATTCAGGTTTTATGGGACAAGGATCAAGTCACTTTCTCGCCTTATCTCCACTTTACAAATTGAGAAGTTTTTAGCCAAGGACAATTGTCAAGGCTTTTTGGTTAGTTTGCGAGACAAACCCGTAGAGGAGATTACTCTGGAATTAGTGCCAATAGTATGTACGGTGATGTCTTTCCAGATGATCTACCCGGTACCTCGTCGAATAGACAAATGGAATTTTCCATTGACTTGGTACCAGGAGTTGTCCCTATTTCTAAAGCTCCATACCGTATGGCGCCAAAGGAATTGCAAGAATTGAAGGTACAATTGGAGGAATTACTAGAGAATGGTTTCATCAGACCAAGTGTATCTCCATGGAGAACACATGTTCTGTTCGTAAAGAAGAAGGATGAAAGCATGAGGATGTGCTCGACTATCGAGAACTTAACAAGTTGACGATAAAGAATAAGTATCATCTCCTCAGGATCGATGACTTATTCGATCAGTTGAAAGGTAAAGCTATTTTCTCCAAGATAGACTTGAGATCTGGTTACCATCAGCTAAAGGTTTCGCCAGCTGACGTACTAAAGACAGCGTTCAGGACACGATATAGACATTACGAGTTCGTAGTGATGCCTTTCGGACTCACGAATGTACCTGCGATATTTATGGACTTGATGAACAGAGTCTTCCATCAGTATCTTGATAAATTCGTTATTATTTTTATCGATGACAAACTGATCTACTCCAGAGATACGGCACAGCATGAAGAACATTTGAGGATTGTATTGGAAATGTTGAGAGCAGAAAAGTTGTACGCCAAATTCAAGAAATGTAAATTTTGGCTTGAGAGAGTAGGTTTTTTGGGTCACATTGTTACAGCTAAAGGCATCGAGGTTGATCCTTCTAAAGTTGAAACTGTAACGAATTGGCCAACACCTGCAAATGTTGGAGACGTGAGAAGAACCTTGAGGCTGAGGACGGTTAGTCATTGGTGATAAGGAACTCTAAAGCTGCTAGAACTCTCACCCTGTCTGGCAATAAATATTCTTTGAGAAGAACCTTGAGGCTGAGGACGGTTAGTCATTGGTGGTTGTACAACACTGTGATTAAATCTGGAACCTTGACTTCTTTGCGATCTGGATTTGAAATGACTCGGACACACCAGGGTGAAATCCTTTGTTGTCCCTCTGTGGTGGTCTATAGCTAGAAATACCCACCAATGTCTGACTACCGCTCATTCTGAATTGTGTATGGTCTCTACCAATTGGTCTTTCTGAAGTGTTCTTCTCTACTCTTTAGGTTGATTCAACCAATTTGCCAAATTCGTTCCAACATGTAGCTGTCACTGCCGATCTGATTTCTTCTCTTAGCCCATTTTCAAATCGTTTGCATCTGTCAATTTCATTACTAACCAGAACTTGAGCATACTTTGAGAGTTCAAGGAATTTGACCTGATGTTCTGCAACAGTCATCTATCCTTGTACTAACTTCAGAAATTCCTCATGTTTTGCATCTTTATATGAACGAGAGTAATAGGCATCATAAAAGATATGCCTGAAATCCGTCTAGGTAATAACAGAAGGATCTCGATACGTGCTCTGCACTGACTACCACCAATCATATGTCCCTTCTTCTAATAAAAAGGTAGTGATGCTTAGTTTTCGATCATCTGGGCATCCCATGACATCAAATACTCTCTCTATTTTGATCATCCATGCCTGGGCAACTGAAGGATCAGTTGTGCCTGTGAAAACTTTAGCTCCCAATTGTGTAGCTCTCTCAATACTGAAATTCTTATCTGTATTTCGCATAGCTGACACCACAGCAGTAGCAATTCTTTCAACGGCCATAGGGTCATTCCCAACTACATTTTCTTGTCCCAAATGTTCAAAGGACATATGTACAGACTCATCCACTCTTTCCTATTGTCTAAAGTCATCTCGATCAGGACCAATGTGAGTCTGGGATAACACATCTTGGAGCCTTCGAGTTTTACCACCACGAGGCATGACTCCTACAATTATCCATGATATGCTAAACATTAGAATGTATACATAATGCAAGCCTAATGACTCTAAACCTGGCTCTGATACCAAACTGACACGCCCTACCCCAGATAAAGCTAGTGGACCCAGAGTGTGACGTGCGTCGATGATAGATACCAACTAAGAGTGGGACCCACCATCAAGGCTACTACAAAATGACACATATATATCCTTTTAATAAAAATTTCGGCATTATCTCAGCTGTAATTTGGACTAACCAACCTGTAAACATTTTTATGCAAACTCAACCATAGTATCATATCAATGCTAACTCATGATCATATATCACGATATAGAGATCAGCCGAATTCTCAAACTTTTACTATGAAAATACATCAACTATACATATGGTCGCAAAATACATAGTGAGCCCATCTACTATTTACAAATGATATGACATGACATCAAAAAATGAACATATGTCCCAAAACACTGACTACATGCTCTAGAAAATGAGTCATACTAGTCGTCGATGGTTCTGATTCCAAATCAAGGCTTTACTCCACAAGATGCCCAAAAACTCAACTGCTACCTGATAAGGAAATAGTGGGAAAATATATGAGTTGATAACTCAGTGAGTGGAGAAGTTCAAAAATAATCATACATTTCCATTTACACATTTTATCAACCTCAAGTTTACATAATTTAACAATCCCCAGTATAACAACATATAACCATAATAATCAAAAAGTGAGACATCTCATAACACTGAAAAATGTCATCTCATAATATCTACAGTTTAGAATTTTTAACCATTTTAGTTCCTTCATGTGTGATTTTTTAAGATGTCTCACACATTGAAACTCTCCTAAACTCTTCAGTGGATACAGTCATGAACAGGGCATGAATTCCCTTACCATTCCAGTTATAATTAGCTAAGTCATCTTTAGTCCAGAGTAAAATATCAGTAGGTTTAACTACACCAGCAACACTGGTTGAAGGTGGAGTCTGCCTATTTTGAACGCTAGTCCAAATACGTTCATTCAAAGATTTAAGGAAAGCTCTCATTCGAACTTTCCAATAAGCAAAATTCCTTCCGTCGAAAAATGGAGGCACGAACAATGACTGACTCATCTAGAATTAAATAATCATCTAGAATTAAATAAGGGTCAGGAATCAAAATAAGGCTCACTATATTTTCGGCCCAAATACCGATTGAAAATACGTAATTCGACCCAAACTATACCTAGAGGGGGTGAATAGGTGATTATGCGGAATTAAAATTACTTAACATTTAAGTAGCAACAAGTCACTATATTTTCTAGATAGTTATTATGCAATTCAGATTTCCCTATGTTAAATTACCGCAATAATGAAAGCAATAAATAATACGGAATTGATCATGGAGAAACCCCAACTAGATAATAACTCTGGGCACCTTGCTAGTTAACAATTCACTATAAACGATTTATAACTTACAATCTACCAGACTAGATGACGAGATGTACTATCTGACCTCTTGACTGCAATTCCAACAACCCTGCTGGATTTTGTGCTCCTATACCAACTCCCAACTGCAGCTTCCAAAGCTCTCCTGGATTGCACTCTCTTGCAACAACTCTCAACTTTGTGAAATCGTGTATCTTTTGTGGATTCACAAAGAACACCATGTTCTTCAACAACTGGAACTCCAGTCACCTTCCCTTGATCTTCAGAAACTGTGATAGATATGAAGGAAATAGGAGTTTGGTATTTGGATTTAGAATATGATGTTTTTCTCACCGCCAAGAACAAATCACTATGAATAATGAAGGTTGAAAGCTTAAAAAGGATGAAAAGAATATGTTTGCTCAATGGTCAACCTTAGAAAAACCATTATGTGGCGTTTGGATATTTATATGCATGTTAGGGAATGAATGGGTCGGACAAAAAGCTTTTAAAAAATGAATTAAAACTGTCGTTCGAGCGATAGGTTATCGGGTGGGCGATGAAGTTTCAGTTTCTCACGCTCGAGTGAAGCCTTGACGACAGTCTAATGAAATTCTGTGTCGTTTTTCCTTCTTTCTTATTCTCGAGCCCTCGACCTAAAATACCTTAATTTCATCTAATTGCACAATACTCCTTAACTTTTACAACATATCAATTTAGTTCTTTTTATTCACAAATTTGCCAATTACATTAAATACCTAATATTATCGTTGGAGGATTAAATACGCCTCAATTATAATTCAAGTGATATTATTATGAGGGGGAGTAAATACTTTTTACTCTTTCTCTTGATCAAAGTTTTGTCTCGATGAGTTTTCTCACAAAGTTTTTAATGAGATAATTTTTGTAGAATACTTAAAAGAATAATGTGCTCATTTTCCTTCATTGTGATTTTCCCACAATGTTTTTTCTAATAAGGTTTTAATGGGGCATATTCTTTGTATAATGAATGTTGATAACCTAAAAGGTATTTACTCTCAAAATAATATTATGATAAATATGAGACTCTTGAGGAGATCAATAAGCATCATGTCACTACAGTTATCAAAGGCTGATTAGTATCTTGTATGAAGATAATGTTATTTGAAGACTATACAAGATAACATGAGACATACTTCACCAAAAATAGCAATATTGAATATCAAGACGTACAAGACAATGATGAATTGATACAAGATTTAAAATAAGAGGAAGCAGGTGTACTTTTTTTTTTTTTTTCATTCAATCAAGTTTTGTCCCACCAATATTTCTTGACAAGGTTTTAACGACACTTATATTTTGTAAGGTGTCATTCAAAGGAGTGTTGTAAATAATATGATTATTAGTGACTTACAATTTTATCCATGCTACCGTTGTTTTTATTACTTGTATCCCTAATTATTTCCAATAAATATTGGGTTTTGGTTCTTAATAAAACACACAAGTGTATTGACTTCTCTAGTTTCCGCTCTAGTTTATAACAAAAACATATTTAAGTAAAAATAGATTTTGGTAGAATTGAAACCCCCAAAAAAGTAATTTAAGAAATCTTAGTACTTCACTCAACCGCATATCAAGTAAAAAATAAGCTCAATCAAAATCATCAACATAATCGCGCTCTTCAATTAACAACAAAAAATTCAGAAGGAAGAAGAAAAGCCTATGGTGAAAAAAATGCTCAAATCAAACAAGAGTTATTTTCTAGTATTACCAATAGAAGACAATCTTGTACAAAAAACAAAGCTCCCTTTGAAAACCTAACTCCTTCGAATCATCCATTCATCATTATTTAAAGAGTTTTTGTATTTTATTGATTCTGCAGTGGTTTGGTCAGAGAGGATAAGATCGAAGCCCTAAGAGGTGACCGCACAATAAAATATTATTTCCATCCACCTAAGTTTTGTGATGGTACAAATTGGGGGGGGGGGGGGAATGAACCCTGGTTGAGTTTATTTCTTTGTCGGGTATAGCCATCTCCCTCACCTGTATTCCATTAGTCCCATTTAGTATTGATCTTAAATAAAAACATGTTTCATATAAATAGGGTGTTAACGAAAGTATTGTTGGGAGTGCGCCCAAAGTCCCACATTTGTTAGAAATGGAAAAGATTATGATTTTATAAGTATGGACAATATCTCCATTTGGTATGAGGCATTTTGGGATAAAGTCCAAAAGTGGACAATATCATACATTGTGGAGATATGTGGTGTCCATAAACAACAAGTGGTATCAGAGCCAAGCCCAGACTTAGCCATGTGGATGAATTCCTCGATGCCGAACGAAGGTGGTGAGCCTCGATTTACTCGGGATAGGATCCGTGGATGAGTTCTATTGGACATGCGGTGTGCTCCAGATGCTTCACGGACGTGTTCTGACTCCAATACGGTGAAGAGGAGTTGACAGCAAGCTGTCGAGTCAGGTAGTGCTCTCGGAATGCTTTACGGACATGTCATGACCCCAAGACGGTGAAGAGGAGAGTGAAGAATCCTAGTTGGTAGAGAGTGGATGGATGTATGATTGTTTGATGGGAGGCTCGATGGTCATTTGTTCGAGGGGAGGATTGTTGCACTACAACAAAACTGTGATTTCACGACAAGATTTTTCGCGACATACAAAAAGTTGTTGCAATAAGTGACTTAACGCGACACATTTTTTGAGTTTGTCGTGAAGTTTGTGATGAGAAAAATAAGTACCAAAAAACCTTTGGCGACATAAAAAGTTGTCGTGTAATGTGAGAATTTGCGACAAATAATAAAAAATGTTGTCAAAAATATGAGGAAAGCATGGCGACAAAATATTTTTGGTGGGAAACTTAGGGCGACAAACTTTTATTTCTTGTAACAAAATGCTTGTGATGCAATAGGGTCTACTTTTCGCGATAAAAAATATTTGTTGCTAAAAATTCGAATTGTGATTTCGCGATAAGATTTCTCGCAACATACAAAAAGTTGTTGCAATAAGTGACTTAACGCGGCACATTTTTTTAGTTTGTCATGAAATTTGTGATGAGAAAAATAAGTACCAAAAAACCTTTGGCGACATAAAAAGTTGTCGTGAAACGTGAGAAGTTGCGACAAATAATAAAGAATGTCGCCAAAGCCAAATTATTTTTGGTGGGAAACTTATGGCGACAAATCTTTATTTCTTGCAAAAAAATGCTTGTCATGCAATAATGTCAACTTTTCGCAATAAAAAATATTTGTTGCTAAAAATTATAATTGTGATTTCGCGACAAGATTTTTCGCAACATACAAAAAGTTGTTGCAATAAGTGACTTAACGCGACACATTTTTTTAGTTTGTTACGAAATTTGTGATGAGAAAAATAAGTACCAAAAAACGTTTGGCGACATAAAAAATTGTCGTGAAATATGAGAAGTTGTGACAAATAATAAAGAATGTAGCCAAAAATATGAGGCATAAGTGATGTAATATGATGTAATAGGGTCTACTTTTCGCGATAAAAAATATTTGTTGCTAAAAAATGTAATTGTGATTTCGCGATAAGATTTTTCACAACATACAAAAAGTTGTTGCAATAAGTGATTTAACGTGACACATTTTTTGAGTTTGTTGCAGAGTTTGTGATGAGAAAAATAAATACCAGAAAATGTTTGGCCACATAAAAAGTTGTGGTGAAATGTGAGAAGTTGCGACAAATAATAAAGAATGTCGCAAAAAATATGAGGGAAGCCAAAATATTTTTGGTGGGAAACTTATGGCGACAAACATTTATTCCTTGTAACAAAATGCTTATGATGCAATAGGGTCTAGTTTTCGCGATAATAAATATTTGTTGCTAAAAATTCTAATCGTGATTTCGCGATAAGATTTTTCGCGACATACAAAAAGGTGTCGCAATAAGTGACTTAACGCGACACATTTTTAGAGTGTGTCGCGAAGATTGTGATGAAAAAAATAAGTACCAAAAAATATATAAGGTGACATAAACAGTTGTGAAATGTGAAGTTGCGACAAATAATAAAAAATGTCTCAAAAAAAAAAAGTAGTAAAATATCTTTAAAAAAAGTTTACTCGCAAAAAATTTAAGAAAAATGCATTATACGATTCAACTTTCAATCATATAATAACATACAAAAAAGAACTACTCGGTCAAACCAATCCATAAAGGAAAATAGTTATCTCACAATTAAAGCAAATAATTAAATAAATCATAATTATCAATAGGCGATGACATGCTAAACCATTGATGCTGGTTCAGATTGTTGTGGAGACGTGCCAACTTGACTCGATACGAACTTATGCATTAGTTCTCAAATTGAGAAAGCTTAGCATGCATATCCAATAATTCTTGCTCCTGCTTTTGTATTTGCTCTCGAAGGGCTATAGATTCAGTATCAATCGATGTCAAATGAACAGAGTGGTTTGAGGCAGGTTTTGGATCATTTCCAAGTTCTCTAATGTAACCTCTAGATTTTCCTAAAACTTGCTGCATAATCTCAAGTCTAGTGGAGGCGACTATTAAAAATTAGCTTTTCACCAACAGAAAATTACCAACGGATCAGATTCGTTGGTAATTAGAAACGGATTATCCGTTGGTAAAAGTAATCCACTTTTAACTACGGTATTCAGCCACGGAATTTCCGTTGGTAACGTTGATACCTCTTTACTAACAGACATT
The DNA here is from genome assembly GCA_019097785.1 of Fraxinus excelsior. Taxonomy (NCBI): domain Eukaryota; kingdom Viridiplantae; phylum Streptophyta; class Magnoliopsida; order Lamiales; family Oleaceae; genus Fraxinus; species Fraxinus excelsior. Next base: position 5,082,012 of record CM032642.1, read on the forward strand.
CTGTGCCTCATGTAGTCATTTAACATTTGGATGTTGCACCTACGGATATTTCCGTAGGTGACATGCCGATAATCACCAACGAACTACATTCGTTGGTAATAAGAAACGGATTATTCGTTGATAAATGTAAGCCGCTTTTAACTACGATATTCAACAACGAAATCTCCGTTGGTAATGGTGATCTCTCTTTACCAACGGATATTTCGTGCCTTATGTAGTTGTTTAACATTTGGATGTTTCACCTACGGATATGTCCATAGGCGACGTATCGATAATCACCAACGAGTAATATCTCTTTACGAACGAATATTCCGTAACTAATGTAGTGGTTTAACATTTTGATATTTTACCTACGGATATGTCCGTAGGTGACGTCTGTTGGTATCCATTGCTAATCAAAAACATTGTAAAATATTGTAAATAATTTTTATTTTTTGAAAATTTTATAAATTAAAAAAATAAATAAAATAGAAAAAGTTATTAATTTACGTTACATTTTCACTTTTCTCCTAATTTTCATTAGTCTCCCACCAAAACACATTCGAAAATTTTATAAATTAAAAAAATAAATAAAATAGAAAAAGTTATTAATTTACATTACATTTTCATTTCCCTCCTAATTTTCATAGCCTCCCACTAAAACACGTTCTGTAATTTCATTAGGAAACCTCCGTCCATAAAGATTTAGAAGAACTTTTTTTTTTATAATATAGATAAAGGAAAGAAAATAATCTGGTATCCAACTTCACTCTTCAAACCCTTATTTCTCATGTCTCCACTCTCCTATCTCCTATCTCCTATCTCCCACTCCCCAAACCCCAGTCTCCTCGTCTCCCAGAAGTAGAATCGGCCCCGCCGTGCCGCCGTCCCCCTCTCACACCTCACACAGACACCCTATCTCCCACGGCCACACCTGACACCACTATCCCGTCTGGACCGAGACTCTACGTCCGCCCTTTCTCTCTCGGTCTCTCCCACAACACTACACACAGTCACATCGCGGACCCGTTTAAGCTCCACCCAACTCCAGTCTCCAAGTACAACTTCCAAGCTCCGAGGTAACTTATTGTATTGACCGTTAATTTTGGAAGTGCAATTTTTCGATTTTTCCACAGTTTTTCCTCTCAAAATGAAATTAATGGGGTAATAATATTGATTGTTAAGCGTTAATCTAATTTTTTGAACTGCATTTAGGGATTGATAGTAGTGATGATTTGAAATTCATGAAGTCCCTTAGAAGTAGACCTTGGATTAACTACAGCCAGTTTGATTACAATTCGGGCAATGACTCTGATTCTGAGCAGGTTGATCAAGTTTTGTGTTGTTTGTTTGTGTAACTTTTTCTTTTTTTGTGCACATTTGTTGTTGATTTCTATTCTTACATATGCTTTACATTTGCATAGCATTCCTTTAAATACCAGACTCCCAAAAGGGGTTATTCGTGGATGTGAAGAGTGTAGCAACTGCCAAAAGGTTAATGCTTCGAACTTTTAGTCATTTAGCTGAAAATGGTTTATTGCTTTGATAAAATTGTAATCTTGCTATAAAATATTTGAGTTCTTGCACAGGTGCTTCTATATGCAACTTTTATAAACGTATATTGTGGGATGTCTCTGGTAGTATATTCACCAAACTTGTGGCTAGTCAAGTGCATTTCATAGCTTAAGACTGAATGGTAAAGACCCTTTTTGTGTTTATTGATTGTCATCCGCGGTTATTGTTATAATTGTAAAGTAGCTTAAATAAATGGAAATTGATATAGTGTTCATATATCACCTTTTGATATGTTTAAGATATTAATTTGGAATAGGTAACTGCAAATTGGCGTCTAGAAGAAGCGCGTCGGCCCGATGTTCAGGAGGCTCCTGTGTTTTATCCGACTGAAGAGGTACTTACTGAGACTTGTACTGCCTGTTTACCTTCTTCTTCGATACCCCACTATGACTGTGCCTGGACATTTTGTCCTTGACGCTTTTAGATAGTAAAAAAAAGATTAAGAAATCTAGCCGTATGGTCATGAAGATGACAAATCAGTCTGCATTGGGTAATAGTATCAAAGGAAAATAATAAAGATGGTAACAATACTTGTCCAGAGGTATACTTAGCAGCCTGGGATTCACAAAGGCAGAGACTTCCTGATAGTAGGTGCAAGATCTATTTTATGATTAAAAGTACCTGTCAATTGCATAACTGGAAGGTTAACTATGTCTTTCTCTTGCAGCAATTTTGATAAAATTCGTGAGTTCATAAAGAATGTTTATGTAGATAAAAAATATGCCCTCGAGAAGACATCTTACAGACCACCAAGAGATACACAGGTTAGGTTCCTGGACCAATGTGATCACTAAAGATGGTTCCAGAAAAGATGTTTATTAGGTTTACTTCTTTTGATTTACCCATGACAATTATTTCCACGCAACCTTAAATGGAGACTAACTTATGATCATACTCTGATTTGTCAGAACGCAAAACGCCAGGAAGATGAGAGGAAGAATGTTGCATCCACAGGTCAGGTTTCTCTAATGTCTATGTGCATTCTGGTAAAACAGGGAGTTCCTTGGACCTTTTCTACCAGTATTGGTTTCTGGTACTTGTCTTTATTAAAATCAAGGATCAAATTGAGGGCATGACCTTGATTATGGAGTTCTTTGCTCTCTTATTCCCGTGTGCTTCAAAATTTGAAGATTTGTGTTTTTCTTTCTGACTATTAGATGCACTAGGAATGCATTGCCAGCTGTGGAATAAATAGCATACCAACATTTCCTCTACCTTGAAAATTAAAAAAAAAAAAAAAAAAAAGGAGCAGAGAAACAATGAGAAGGGAAAGGAAAAAAGTGGAAATGAAAAATTTCAAATCTTCTTACTATAAAATTTAAATTTTCCTCTGGACAAGTATTGTTACCAGCTTCTTAAAATTTAATTTTTTTTCCTTTTATGTGTTCTTTCTTGTAGATATCCTTGGAGGTGAATTTCCTCATGTTATCCTGAGAAGATGTGTTGACTCTATTAATGTAGGTATTAATATTCAAAATGGAGAAGTTGTTGCCATCAAGTTGGTATGCATGTCTTTACTTTTGTTATTTTATTCTTTTTGCTATTATATTAGTCATAATTCTGGTTGTGTTCTATCAAAATCTTTATAAGTAGCATCACTTAAGCTGGGCAGATCTACAGTCTCTAGCTGATGCCATTAAATGCGTTGGCACATTCATGATCAAGATAGTTGCTTATATTCTGTTAACTCTTTCACGGTTCGAACTAAAGTTGCAATTAAACTGGAGAAATAAATCGAGTAATAAAACTAAAGATTTTATTTTTTCCATATGGTAATTATTGTTTTTTATTTTCATTCCACGCTATTAAATAGCCAACTAAACTACAGCATGTGCATTGCACGTGCGTCGACTAGTACTAAGTAGAAACCAGTTTTTTTTGGTAGTTAATGACTTCTCTAGGTTTCTCTCTAATAAATATTAATATGCACCCATTGTGTTCACGTACTAGGGATACCATAAGAATTTGTTGCTCCAATATTTCTTGACAATAGTGATTTCATCTATCTTACTTTTTTGCCTATGTGCGCATTTTTTATGACTTGATATGCTTCAAATACAGAACCCTGTCTGCACCCAATCTTAAAAGATGGTTCAAAGGTTTGGATTGCACACCGGGTATATGATATTTTTGTTATTCTAAAAAGACTTGCCTAGTTTTCTGGTAACAATTTGTTAATAATTTATTTATTTTCTTTGCATTAGGGGGTTCCAGGTACTTATTATGAGACTTCAGTAAAAGATTATCCAAAGTGGGAAAATGTCCCATGTGATCAGTTTGAGACTGCATTCAAGGTGTAATAATTTTTCACAAATGTCCATTTAAATTTTATCAGTCATCTTAACTACGACTTGCTGCTCCGTCATAAATTGATCTATATTTATTTCGTTGACAATAATATGATTTTTTTTAATAATTGTACGTTGAAGCATTCATTTCATAAAGTCACGAGTTATTTCTAGTAAGGTAAGTTACATTTTCATATAAATGTGCACCACAGTAACGATTCCATTGCGATGAAATAAATCGAAAATTATGTGTTTAAAATTATGTGTTTAAATTAAAATTATTTGTTAAAATTATGCGTGTAAATTGAATCAATTAGACAATAATTGTACATCGTTGAAGCGATAAACACTGAGTGGCGGAATAAGTCTGACTACGAGCACAGCTTGATACAAAAATAAATGTTTATTGTCACAAAATACTTTGCGTAGTAATTTTATATGTTGTAAAATAAAATATACGACGTATATAAATAATAACGAAATAAATTAGGCAACAACTATACTTGTTGCACAAATGATGGCACGATAGACTTTCTGTGTTACGAAATAAATTTAAATGCAAACACCACTTGTCACATAATTAATTTTACTACAAAAAATTCATTGCGATGACGTTGTCGTGTTGCTAATTCATATTTTCTGCAGCAAATGAATAGTGTTGCTATGTTGTTAATGCGATGAATGGTCGAAAGTTGTCACAAAATACGTTCGGCGACTCAACATTCGAAACAAACATATTTGTCGTAAAAACTTTATTGGAACATTAGTTGAGACAAAAACAATTGTCGCCCTTAAATTAATCACGACATATATACATTGTGACGAGTTTATGGCTATAGATATTGTGTTGTCATTTCGTATTTTTCGCATCAAACAAATAGTGTCGCGATTTTGTTACTGCGACGAATGGTCGAAAGTTGTCACAAAATATGTTTGACGACTCAACATTCGAAATAGACATATTTGTCGTAAAAACTTTATTGAAACATTAGTTGCGACAAACACACTTGTCGCCCTTTAATTTTTTCGCGACATATATACATTGCGACGACATTATAGCTACAGATATTGTGTTGCCATTTCGTGTTTTTCGCGTCAAACAAATAGTGTCGCGATTTTGTTACTGCAATGAATGGTCGAAAGTTGTGGCAAAATATGTTCGATAACTCAACATTCGAAACGAACATATTTGTCGTAAAAACTTTATTGGAGGATTAGTTGCGACAAATACACTTGTTGCCCTTTAAATTTTTTGCGACATATATACATCGCGACGACATTATGGCTACAGATATTGTGTTGCCATTTCGTATTTTCTGCGTCAAAAAAATAGTGTCGCGATTTTGTTACTACGACGAATGTACGTAAGTCGTCGCAAAACACATTCTATGACTCATATAGAGCGACAGTACCTGCAACAAACGCATTGTTGTCGATAAATTACTTTTGCAACAAAAACTCAATTTTTGCGACAACATTTGTTTGTCGCGAAATCGATTTTTTTTTGTAGTGTTGGGAGTGCGGCCAAAGTCTCACATTTGTTCGAAATGGAAAAGATTATGAGTTTATTAGCATGGACAATATCTCCACTGGTATGAGGCCTTTTGGGGTAAAGTCCAAAAGCAAATCCATGAGAGTTTAGGCCCAAAGTGGACAAGTTCATACCATTGTAGAGATATATTGTGTCCATAAACCCAACAACTTTTTCCAACTCTCAATAAGGCAATTAAATAGACTCTCATAATTAACAACTAATAATAATAATAATAATAATAATAATAATAATTTTTTGCATCAAAGCATCTAGACAAAAAATAGAATCTCATAATTAAAAACCCTAAATAATAATAAATCAGTTCACCTAGACTAATGATTATTATCATTCATGAAAGATAACATATACCTTAAGATTATTTTTCCTAATTTTCTCATTTCCATTTCATTGCTCGTCCCCCCATAATCCACCCTATTTTAATTTTCTGAAGAGAAAATTGAGGTGAAGCATACAAATAAAAAAGAAAAGAAATGTTCCTTGGAAAGGAAATGAACATTAAAAAGGACGTTGTCTTCCAATGAATTAGGGTGCACATGGATGTGCACTCAATGGAATATGGGCATTTTTGCTGTCAAAAGGTAAAAATACAGACCTACAATTATTGAAGTTTGAAATAAAAATATGTTGGGGATAAAAGTTCTGTTTTTATCTTCCAAGAAAAGCTGTTCATAGGGTGCGTGAAACACCGGAATACAGAAAAGGAAAGAAACTAGAGCATCCAGAGTTCGCAGGCTGATGAAATGTAGAAGTGCTTAGAAATTGAGCATGATGACACAACAAAATAAATAATAGAATTACAATTTATATAAATCCAAAAAATGTAAATCCATGTTAAGACGTCGTTCAGTTATTTCTTCTGACAACTTCAACACGTAACCTGCCACCGACAAATTCACAGATGCACGTGTCCTCTGGGATTATAAAGTTCACGGCACAGAGACTTTTCCAGCCTCCTCTGTACCACACACGGTCATCCTTCCATCTTATAAGTTTCACCCGAAATTGTCTGTCTCGTGGATCAACGAGGAACATCTCTTCAGGTAGATTGTCCAGCTGAAAGTCCACGATTATCTCCTTGGGGATATACTGCCACAAATTATCCATTATTGACTCAAAAGACTAAAACATCATCTATAATTTCTAAGCTGAAGTCATTTAGAAACATGAATGCAAGCCTCACCAAATCATTCAGCCGCGATTTCCTGATTTTAGTGACAAAGTAAGGATTTCTTGGCCGGATAGCCAAGCCTGAATTGAAAATGTCATTACCATAAGGATCGAAAGGACGTTGACCTGGTCGACCTTAACCAAACAATATCATCTTTAAGAAATTATACAAAATGAAAGTTATACATCAAAACAATTGGGAAAATGGGAGTAAATATATGCAGTACTTACCATTAGCCACTTGCTCCGATTGTGCTTCACCATCTTCTTGAGTATCATCGTCATTGTTTTCAGTGTCATCGTCTTCGCCGTTCTCTTCTTCAGCATCCTCATTTTTGTCTTCCTCAATCTCCATGTAAACTTGGGCATTGTCATCACAGTCATGAATATCCTCTTCAATGTCGTTCTCTGACTCCATGTAATATAGGTCTTCGTTGCGTTCGGCGCCATCGTCTTTTGTAGCTCCATCTTCATCAGTTTGTACCATTGGTATTAAATTTGACAAAATAATGAATTAATAAAATTATTTGGGAAAAATGGGCAGAAATTAATTTCGAACTTACCATCAGCCACTTGTTTGGCTTCTGGTTCAGCATTTTCTTCATTCTTATCCTTCACACTCATATTTAAATGACCAAGACCCTCCTTATCGCAACCAGACAACCCCAACAGTTTTACATCAAATAAATTGTCCCCATCGAATCGAAACACAAAGATGTCCCCAAATTCCAAAGAGTTATGTTGAACAAATTTTTCCCAGCCATCACAAAAAAAGCAGTCATTATCAATTTTGGCCATTTTCACAGGCCACAGATTTTTGTAGCAATCTCGAAGGAATGCCATCTCTGCTAGAGCTCCTTTTAATTGTAAACTAAAGGCCATTGGAAGTTCCTACAAACAATAAGTTAAAATGGAATTATATCATAGCAAAAGTCTTTAAATATTGAAGACCCAATTTCTAGTTTAATGCACATTTTCGTAACTGTCATGAAGCTATTGTTTAGATCTTTACAAATCTATACTCCAAAAGATTAAAATAGGAAAAATTATTTTGCTACCATCCGAGTGGGATTTTAAAAACTCGGTGCAGGATCAAGTTCACATCGTTTTGTGTTGATTTTATAAAAAAATTAGTGGTATCATGTAATTCAGATCAGTAGTGAGCTTTAAACTCGTAGATTTTGATGTTATCTTGAAGGCATTTAAAGTATTTTTGCCTAATTCTTGATATGACAAGGCATTGTAGGATAAAGTTATTTACTTTCTAACAACTTTTATAATTGTGCTCACACTATGTGAAGGCACAAAATAAACCAAACACCCAAATTTTCATTATCCTCAACCACAACTACATATGTAAGGAAATGCTAAGCATATTAAGTCCTTGTAGTAAAGACGAGATAAAAATACTTGTGGTAAAAACGAGTAAAACCATAGACAGAATTCTAATTAAGAATGAAAACCAGGATCGCTAGTATAAATTTAACTAAAAAAAAAAAGAATGGAGACAGAAATAAATTTATGAATACCAATCTTTGTGAGCTGGTTGTTGGATTGTAGCACTTGAAGAAGTTCATTGTCTTAACCATCTTGATAACTTTATCTGTTTACAGCAAGCAAAAAATGCAACTGGAAACTCAATATACGAAAAATCAAGGGCCAAAAAACAAAGCGTAAAAAAAATTAATTCTGTGAAGAGGGGAAACAAATTTTTAAATGCAAAAAATATATTAATATATATGCCTAGTTCTCTTTAGCTTTCTAAGTTCATGTTTGACAAAGATATTTTTTAAAGTTGGTCAAACATATAATAAAATACAAAAGAAAATTAAATAAACTAACAAAACATTTATATAACATAAAATCAAGTCCGAAAGAATCAGATATTAAATTTGCAAAAGTTGTTAATTTAATGCTTTCCTTTAATAACAAGAATGTTGATTTTATTAGAAAGATTCCATCAACCATATCAACATTTTGCCAAAAAATCAATATTAAATAAATAGAATCGGAATTTTTTTTTTGCAACATTTCATTCAATTATTTATGTACAAGCTAGGAAGCACACCGAACATGATCATGCAATGCCTGAAATACGAGATCATTGCAAGGGAGCATTTAGCATCTAGTGGTCATTGTTCGGCCATATAACCATAAATATGTGAGTAACATTATATCGTAGCTTTTTTGGTTGATATAAAGGATAATCAATTGAATTTATTTCGATGTATTCTTCAGGAAATTCACTTGAATTGTAGGGGTCCAAAAAGGTCTGAGTTCATGCGAATCCACAACTTTCTGAATTTGAAGAAAGAGAAAATATCTTAGCTTGAACTGGTCGACCTTAACCAACAAATACCGTCAGTAAGAATACATACAAACAGAAAGTTATACATCATATCAATTGGGAAAAATGGGCATAATTATATATACTGCACTTACCATCTGCCACTTGCACCGCTTCTGCTTCACCATGTTCTTTAGTCTCATCTTCATTGTTTTCATTGTCATCCTCTTTGCCATCCTCATATTCAGCATCTTCGTCTTCAACAATCTCCATACAAACTTCGGCATTGTCATCACTGCCATGGATACCCTCCTCACCGTCATCCTCTGACTCCATGTAATATAGGTCTTCTTTTCTTTCAACATCATCCTCTTTGCTAGCTCCATCTTAATCAGTTGGTACCATTGGTATTAAATTTGTCAAAATAATGAATTACCTAAAAAAATTAATTGGGAAAAATGGGCAGAAATGAAATGCACAACTTACCCACAGCCACTTGCTCCACTTTTGCTCGACCATCTTCATTTTTATCCTCAACACTCATATTCAAATGCCCAAGACCCTCCTTATCGCAACCTGACAACCCTAATAGTTTGACATCAAATAAATTGTCCCCATCATATCGGAACACAAGGACGTCTCCTGATTCCAAAGAGTTATCTTGAACAAATTTTTCCCAGCCGTACCAAAAAAAACAGTCATTGTCAATTTTGGCCATTTTTATAGGCCATAGATTTGTGTAACAATCTCGAAGGAATGCTCTCTCTGGTAGAGCTCCTTGTAATTGTAAACTAAATACTGCTGGAAGTTCCTACAAACAATAAGTTAAATGGAATTAGATCATAGCAAAACTCTTTAAACACTGAAGAGCCATTTCTAGTTAATGCATATTTTCCCAACTGTATGAATCTATTTTTTTTTTAGATATTTACGTATCTATACTCTGAAAGCACCAAATAGAAAAAAAATAAAATAAAAATATCTGTAGCAACAGAGTAGGCTTTTAAAAATTTAGTTCGGCAGCAGGACCATATCTTTTTATGTTGATTTTATGAAATTTTAGTGGTATCATGTAATTCAGATCACAAGCTTGCTTTGGTCCTGCAGATCATGATGTTGTCTTCAAGGCATATAAAGTATTTTTACGTAATTCATGACACAACAAATCTTTGTGGCTTAAAGTTAATTTACTTTCTAACAACTTTGATTCATCCATTGAAATGATAAAAAGGCACAAAATAAAGCCATCACCCAAATTTCCATTATACTCAACTGCGACGACGTATGCAATGAAATGCTAAGTATATTAAATCCTTGTGGTAAAAACGAGATAAAACAATACAAAATAAATTTGAATTAAGAACAAAAACTGGGATCCTTAAACAAATATTAAAATTTAACAAAAAAGGGGGAAACACAGATAAATATATATTAATACCAATCTTCTTGCGCTGGTTGTAGGATTGTAGCACTTGAAGAAGTTCATTGTCTTAACCATCTTGATATCTGTTTACAGCATGCAAAAGATGCAACTGGCAAATCAATATACGAAAAATCAATATTCAAGTGATGAAGCTTAAAAAAATTATGTGAAAAAAATTTGTAAATGCTACAAAATATATAGATATGCCTAGTTCCCTTTAGCTTTTTTAGAGTTCATATAAGTGTATATTTGGCAAAGATAACTTTTAAAGTTGGTGAAATATACATTTTACCCATTTTGTGAAGCTACTTATTCACAATAGAACCCATAACTGTGCACTATAACTAAATACAAAAGAAAATAAACTAAATGAAAGAAAACATTTATTTAAAATAAAATCAAGTCTACAGGAATCAGTAATTAAATTTGCAAAAGTCACTAGTTTAATACATTCCTTTAATGACAAGAATGTTAATTTTATCAGAAAGGTTTCATCCAATGTATCAGCAATTTGCCCAAAAATCATTATTTTATCTAATAACGAGAATCGGTCATTTGTTTGCCGCATTTCATTGAATTCTTTAACTACAAGCTAGGAAGCATGCCAAAGATGATCCTGCAATAAATATAAGATCACTCAAGGGACCATTTGGCATCTAGTGGTCACTGTTCGACCATAAAACAAAAATATATGAGTAACATTGGATCATAGCTTTTTGGGTTGACATAAAACATAAATATAAGTGATTTCATATATCCACAACTTTCTGGATTTGAGAAAACAGAAAATAACTTGGCTTTAGATAGAATTGAATATGTCATTACCATAAGAGTTGAGAGGACGTTGATGACCTTAACCAACCAATACCATCAGTAAGAAATTATAAAAACTGAAAGTTAGTCATCAAATCAATTGGAAAAAATTGGCGTATATATATAAAACTTACCACCAGCCATTTGTTCCGCTTCTGCTTCACCATCTTCTTGAGTTGCATATTCAGTTTTTTCAGTGTCATCCTCATCTTCAGTATCCTCAACTTGGATTTCCACATTGTCATCACTGTCATGAATACCCTCCTCACCGTCATCCTTTGACTCCATGTAATATAGGTCTTCATTGCTTTCAATGTCATCCTCTTTGCTAGCTCCATCTTAATCAGTTGGTAACATTGGTATTAAATTTGTGAAAAATAATGATTTACCTAATAAAATTAATTGGGAAAAATGGGCAGAAAAGAAATGCATAACTTACCATCAGCCACTTGCTCTGCTTCTGCTTGACCATCTTCATTCTTCTCCTCAACACTCATATGGAAATGCCCAAGACCCTCCTTATCGCAACCTGACAACCCTAATAGTTTGACATCAAATAAATTGTCCCCATCATATCGGAACACAAGGATGTCTCCTGATTCCAAAGAGTTGTCTTCAACAAATTTTTCCCAGCCATCCCAAGAAAAACAGTCATTACCAATTTTGGCCATTTTTATAGGCAATAGATTTGGGTAACAATCTCGAAGGAATGCCCTCTCTGGTATATCTCCTTGTAATTGTAACCTAAACACCGCTGGAAGTTCCTGCAAACAATAAGTTTAGTGGAATTAGGTCATAGCAAAACTCTTTAAACATTGAAGAGCCATTTCTAGTCAATGCATATTTGCCTAACTGTCACAAATCTATTGTTTAGATCTATACATATTTATACTCTGAAAGTATAATTAGGAAAAATTCTTTAGCATCAGAGTAGGCTTTTAAAAATTGAGTTCTGGTGCAAGTCCATATCTTTTTATGGTGATTTTATAAATGTTTTAGTGGTATCGTTTAATTCAGATCACAAGCTTGCTTTAGTCCTGTAAATTTTGATGTTGTTTCACGGCATATAAAGTATTTTTACGTGATTCTTAACACAACAAGTCTTTGGGGCCTAAAGTTATTTACTTTCTGACAACTTTTATGTTCACACGATATGAAGGCATAAAATAAACCCGTCACCCAAATTTTCATTATACTCGACCACAACAACATATGCAAGGAAATGCTAAGCATATTAAATCCTTGTGGTAAACACGAAGTAGAAATCCTTGTGTGCAAAATGAGATAAAACCATACAAAATATAGTTTTGATTAAGAACGAAATCAAGGGTCCCTGAAACAAAATTTAATTTTTTTTTGAAAAAGAAACTCATATAAATATATATGAATACCAATCTTTGGGCGCTGGTTATAGGATTGTAGCACTTGAAGAAGTTCACTGTCTTAACCATCTTGATCTCTGTTTACAGCATGAAAAAAATGCAACTGGCAACTCAGTACACGAAAAATCACGATCCATGTGATAAAGTTTTTAAAAAAAAAAAAAGTGAAAAGCGAACAAAAAATTTGTAAATGCAACAATATATTAATAGATATGCCTAGTTCCCTTTAGCTTTTCTAGAGTTCATCTAAGTGCATGTTTGGCAAATGATAATTTTTTAAGTTCGTCAAACATACATTTTACCCATTTTGTAGAAGCCGCTTATTATTCACATATAGTCCGTAGGACCCACAACTATGCACTATAACTAAATACCAAAAAAATAAAATAAACTAAACTACAAAACATTTATATAACATAAAATCAAGTTTGCAAGAATTGGTAAACTTAAAGGTAATAATTTCCTTTGATAAGAAGAATATTTATTTTATCAGCAAGATTTCATCCAGTGTATCAGCAATTTGTGAAAAAAAAAACATAAAAATCATTATTTTTTATGAGAATGGGTATTTTTGTTTGCAACAATTTATTCAATTTATAAACGACAACCTAGGAATCATGCCGAAATGATCCTTCAATGCCTTAAATACAAGATCATCAAAGGGAGCATTTGGCATCTAGTGGTCACTATTCGACCATAGAATAAGATTATTTGACGAACACTAGATCATAGCCTTTTTGGTTGATATAAAGGAGATGATGAACTGAATTTCTTTTGATGTATTCAACAGGAAGTTCATTTGAATTGTAGGGGTCCAGAAAGGTAGGTGAATTAATGTATCGAAAACTTTCTAGATTAGAGAAAAGCAAAAAAATAATTTGGCTTTAGAACTGTGATGAGAACCAAAGCAAACACATGCATCATGTATTCATTTTTATTCCAACAGGAAACCTAACTTCCTCAAGGCAAAACAATGTTACCAAAAGCCACAACAAAAGCAGTGTGTATGCATTCAGCTATAAAATAAACTAGATCACATAATTCAAAGAGCCCATTTCAATCAACAATTTGCATTCAACTTATAATTTTTTTCAATCAGCTGTAACATTTCCAGACCAAAATCACCCTACAAAGTTACCGTTAATTAACAGAAAGATTATTTAAAATAAAAATGTAAAACCAAAACAGATCTTAATAAACTCAAACTCCCAATCCCTGGCGTAAATTTTCCAGTCCAGACCCACTCTTCCTTCAAAGTTATGGTCCATTAGCAGAAAGTTAATTTAAAAAAAAAAAAAAAAAAAAAAAAAAAAACCACAAAATCAAAGATCTCAAGAAAACATACATAATTTTGTAGATCCTTCAAATGAGCCTTTGGACTAAACTCAACGCCGCAATGAGTGACTAGGGTTTCTAAAACATATAGACTTAGCCCTTATTTATATTGTTCAAACCTTTGGAAACAGGCCTTGATTATATTGAATTTACGAGAACTGCCACTACAGGTACTGAAAATATTAGTTGACAGATGAAAATGCCATTGTTATATAATGTTATGTGGTGATATTGAGGGGTTTAGTTGAGGGGTGAGTTAGTAATTTGATTTTGAAATTTTTGGGTTATATGGAAATACACAATTTTTGGGGATAATTTGGGAAGTTCATATGGTAAAGAGTTACTTTTATACGGGCATATATTGCCACTAAAATTTTCTGTGTACGCACTTCATAATTACACACTAATTGAACAATATTTTAATAATTACACCACAATAATTTCTCATGTCCATCCTCTCTCCCCCATTCTAGTTCTTCCCCCAACGACTCAACCAAACCCACCCACCCGTTCAATAATCATCCTTGTAAACAGTGATGATGTGCCATACCTCTCTTTCTCTACTTATACTCACACAGATGTAAATATTCACTTCGAACATGCATTTGTGCTATTAATTATTGATTTTTTGATTTTTTTTTCCACATTTCGTCATTATCTTTACTTTTAGGATCAGATTATGTTCAGAGACGATTTTGGAACTTTAGCTGCAGTTGATATTTTGAACTTAACATGATTATTTGTATTTTTAAAACAAACAATTCACCATAATCATTGCCACTAGGGAAAAATCAAAATTGCGCCCCTGCAAGAAAAACAAGTGGCCTCTCTGCTGATGGAAAAGTTGAATCCATCCACCGCCGCTCACGGTAAAAATAAAAACAAGTTAATATATGATGGTAACATAAAAGAAATGTTTTATGTCTAAAACTATTAAGAAGTGTGATTGTTTGTGTGATTATTGCTAGAGCCATTTATGTAAGTAGAAAAAATATCTAGAATTAAACGAATTTTGCAGTTGTAATATAAGTTCCCTGAATTCTATTTCCTGATATTATGAAAATGGTGTCTTCAAGTATTGGACTATATTGACACCATATTTTCATCACCCATATATCACTTATATAAAAATCTTCATGAATATTTCGCGCACCCATTTTGTAGGCAGTTTTTAATTTTATTTTTTTGGATAACTCTCGTCAATAGTGGACCCTTACATTGATGGATTTTGAAATTAATAAATTCTTTTAAAGCGAATTCAAAAGTGATGTGTGTAATGATACAACTCAATTGTGGCGTTAAACGCACTGCCAAAATGATAATTAATGCTTAACGAGATTCATTGTGTACTTCATTTTAAATATCCCAATGCATGAACACGACATGCCTCATACTCTTCATGCGCTGGAAACACTTGAGCTTTACTCTGGATAAGAAAATCATATATACTCATTGTTGAGGAAATCTTGCTGATGAGTTGGCCAAGTGGTAGAGAAACAGCCCAGAAATACTAAGTGATTGTCAAAGGAAGATCAGACATACTAGAATTGAAGAGAATTAAACAAAGAAAGCTCACAATGACCTTAGATGGTTGTAATTCTGGTAGAGGTGGACTCAACCATTAATCATTGATACGATTCTCTCAAAATCAAAGTTAATTAATTAGAACATAATAATCTTTATAAGCATAATCATTTGTCACGTGTACTAAATTCAATTTGGTGACATGAATTTTTTTTTATATGCATACACATCAATTCCCAATTTATTTATATACATGTATTTTTTTATTTTTTTTTAACAATACATTCATTAATTTTGCCATAATCATTGCCTTTTTATACATGCCTTTTGATATGTGGAATTCATGTTTTTAACTTTTGTGTATATGAAATTCATTTTGAAGTTATTAGTCTAGAGTTATTCATGCCTTTAACTTAAATACATGTGAATTCACGTATTTGTATCTTTTACATGTTGGTAAAAGAATTAATCAATTATGTTAACTTCTATATAAGAAGATTTTTTCCCTAATGCATGTTTAATAATAAATTTTTATATCACATCCTCCCTGTACGGTAATTAATATTTTTAGATTTTCCTTTATAAACTTTAAATTGATAATTTATCATATTGTTGCTTACTTCTGAATAACATGAATTGTAATTTTCGATATTTCAGAATAATATCTACATATTACTGTTGAAGAAATAATAGTCGAAGTAGACATTATAATTCCAATTAATGTTCTAGTTACATTTTGCCTGCTCTCAACGCATAATAATACGAAATCTAACAAAAAATGTGTTTTTACTCTCGAAGAGTAAATCCTTACATAATTTATTGTTCTAAACAATAGTGTGCTATTACTACTCAAGAGTATGATATTATTGTTATTCTGGAAGGAAATACGATTCATACATTTAAATATTTCAAAAGAATTTTGTAGAATTGTTTGAATCAATTAATACAAATCAATAGTCTCGGAAAGTATTGTGTTACTCTAAAAGAAACACAATTTTATATTTATCAATGTTCTCAAAGAATATTATGTGGTTATTATTTAATAAATTGCTTCTAGAGAAGCAATAGTTTATTTATATCAATATTCTTGAAGAATATTAGTTTGGGACTCCAGAAGAATCAATATTGTTTGATATGAAGGGATAAATTTACTATTACTAGTAATTTGTTCTCCAATAAATAAAAAAGAAAACATACAAATTTTTTAATAGTGTTTCTTTATTGGTATACTGTACTAAATTCTTGTGACCTTTTGATTGTAAGTTCAATAACTCTTATATTTTATTATTTGAAAAAAGTAAAGTCGTTATATGAAATGTATGACTCTTTACATAATGATTTCTGTGAAGACCTTGTAAATATATAAATTATGATGTGGTGGATATAATCATAAGTTTCCATTTTGTTAGTCTCATAATGCATGGAATTTGATTTGTATATAATAAATGTGATTATAGTCAATTTATCTTATAGCGATTTAATACTATCGTTACAGGATTTAATATTCCCGAATCATAATTCAAGTGATATTATCATTAGGAGGAGTAAATACACATTGTATTCTTTTTTCCTTGATCAAAGCTTTGTCTCATTGGATTTTACTGGCAAACTTTTCAATGAGACTACTTTAGTAACGTACTTAAGAGAATAATGTAATATTTTTTCTTCATAAGGATTTTTTTTTTCATGAAGTTTTTCCTAATAAGGTTTTAACGAGGCATATTCTTTGTGTAATGAATATCCATAATCTAAACGACATTTACCCTCAAAATAATACTCTAATATGTATGAGTCTCCCCAAGAGATCAACAAAGCTATTTTTTGAATCATCGTGTTGTTACAATCATCAAAAGTCTACAAATATCTCGTATGAAGATGTTATTTGAATACTATACAAGACAACATGAGACACACTTTATAAGAATTGAAATATTGAAGACATTGACATATAGTAAAAGGATCGCTTAAATACAAGAATTTTCATTTATTGAAATCAGTTGAGCAGTTGTACTCTTTTTCCTTAATTCAAGTCTTGTCCCATAGGATTTTCTTGTAAATGGTAAGTTTGTTAGTGAATGATAATTATACCTTATAGCCCTAGAAATTATTATCATTGTATCCCTAATCCTTTCATATAAGTATGGGGCATTGGTTCTCAATAAAACACAAATTGGTATAAGAACTTTGATTATCATGGTCAGTCATCATCGCTGTGGGGGAAATATTAATGCACGTCCAGCTAAATGAAGAATGAAGACAAGTGCAAGAACTTCAACAATGGTTGGTGCAACTTGAAATTTTTCAAAATATCAATGGCGGCAATAATTCGAAGGATGAACATGTAAGTAAAGAAGAAGACAACCCTTTTTTAGAATGAAAATAGAAATCATAGTGATGATTTTTCTTCTTATTCTGGTGCTCGAAGAGTTAATAATTTTCATTTTGACCTCAACATTAGAGTGGATATTCCCAAGTTCATAGGAAGGACGCAATGATGAATCTCTTGATTGGATTCATATTGTCAAAAGAATTTTTTGTTATAAAGATGTGCACGTTCTTTCCAAAGTAAAATTTATTACTTCGAAATTAAGAAAGCAGGCCTCTTTATTTTGAGAGAATCTTTAAAGGTGAAGATATCAAGAAGGACAAAATAAGATCGCGACATGGGAGAAGATGAAGAAGTAATTTAAGAGAAAATATTTACAGGATAATTACATGCAAGATATCTTTCTTAAATTCCATAATTTCAAGCAAAAGGGGTTGATATTTGAGAAATATACATATTAAATTTGATCTTCTTATGATGAAATGTTATTGTGGAACTGAAGAGAAAATGGTAGCCCGATATCTTAGATGAATCTCCTATTTTTATATTTGTGTACTGCTTTACCTGTCGTAGGTATAAATTTGGAACAGAGGTTGACTGTAGAAAAATCTAATTGATTGACTTATTTATGAAATTATGATGCACTTAATGGGCGGTCGCCTTACAGACCTGTCTGATTGTCCACATGCTTGGGGAAAGAATCCCTGTATGCCGCCTTCTGGTCGCCATAAAGCATAGGGCGATCACCCCACTACCAAGAGTTATCCTGAACTTTCCCTTCACTCTTGTAAGCTTGTAAATGTTCCTACAATGCGACACAATATTTTTTGAAAATTCTCCAACTATAAACTGGAAAAAGTTTTACATCTGACTAAAAATAAAGCAACTAGAAACTTCAAAAAATGAAGAATCGTACTCCTATTCACCGCCTTTTACGGATCTTTACTTTAGAAGGGGAGGTAATTTTAAGCGTCAATGGGATAGAAGGAAGATCGAATTGCTATTGATGCTATTTATTGAGTTGTGGTTATTTAATTTATTTTGGTTGACTTTTACACGAAAATGGGACCAAAATCTAAACTCGCTTTCCTTCTTAGTCTTAGCATGAGGTTGAGATAAGGATATCTTGTCTTGACAATTAATAAAAGAAATAAATAGAATAAACATCTGATTTCTTCTCAGGTGGACCCATATATTTCATGCAATCAAGAAATACACAAACGATTTAGAATTTTGCATGTACGTATGAGTTAAAGTATTGAATAATGTTTACTAACTTTAATCTTAAAGTTACTAAACATTATTCAATACTTTAACTCAATTTTCGGGGATAGTTTGGGAAGTTCATATGGTAAAGAGTTACCGTTATAATCTAAAACATTTTAAATATTGATGAACGCGTGATTCGACGGAGTCAGGGTTTCAAATAGAGCTTTATTTTTTGTACAGGATTGTCTTCTACTTCTTAATACTATTAAATAATTCATGTTTGATTTGAGCGTTTTTTATTTACCATAGGCTTTTCTTCTTCCTTCTTAATTTTTTTGTCACTTCCTTTTCTTTCTTTTGATCGGTAAATAAAAGTTTTATAGATCAAAAGCTGCGAACAAATACCCCGTGGTTACAAGTTACAAAGATGTACTAACGACATCAATCTAAATGCCCACTCCTAAAGATTCATAATGACACAAAACATGAGGCTACAATGAAAACATAGTTTTGTATACCCGTGTTTTGATCCCTCTGACAATGCTATCGGAGTGCGGTCGTAGATCTTCAAAGATCAGCTTGTTCCTAACTGTCCAGATATGATAAACGTGCTTGCCAGCGGAGTTTTTTTGGCCTTACTTTGCCAAAATGTTCCACGTCCCTCCTTGATCCATTTCAAAGCACTATGTATCGTGGATATGGATCTAGTGATCCCAAGCCAGTCCCTAATCTGTCTCCAAATTTCCATGCACATGCCACATTAAAAGAAATGTTGTTGGACTGATTCGGCCGAAACATGACAGAGCATGCACCTGTGGTCAATTTCCATGTGTTGTAGACTATCTTTTGTAAGGAGCTTAGTCCTTGCACTAAGACAAAGGATAAATGAATGTTTAGGAGTGATGCATGAACTCCATATGTCCTTTGCCCAAACCGTTGGTGTCCCCTTAGGTCGAAAATAATTATAAGCTTTTGCAATGCTTATATTAGAATTTATTTACTCAAACTATATAATCATAACATTTTTTTTTAAACATATAAAATTAAAAAAAGAAATACAGAACAAAACAATTTGGAAGGATTTTTCTTTTTTTTTTTTTTAAACAGCAAGCTGAAACAATTTTATATGGTTACACGGTGAGTTTGCAAAAATTATTTGACCTAGCAAACCTCGACTAAAATTTATGAAATTTTACAAAAAAGTATAAAACTCATATAAGTAAAACATATAAAAATTTGGGAACTCGAAGACAACTTTTGAAGCACGAAATTAATTTTCGAACAAGCTGATTTGTGTTTCCCGAATTTGACTGTCACAGTTTACTAAAATTACGGGACTCCGATCGATCTATTTTCAGTTCCATATGATAGATAACTCACAAAGGATCATTTTTCAATTAGAAACATGCTAAAATTTTAAATATACCGACCATAATACAATTTTAAAAACAGTGGCAGAATGCTAAATTTTACTAAACGCATGTTCAAACGTTAAAATTTTCCGTCTCAAAACATGGATTTAAACTACAATTTTTGGGATACCACAATGATTACTAAACATAAAAGTGGCAATCTAAAACATATTTTTACGCCTAAAGAGTAAATCTTTATATAATTTATATTTTAAATAAAATATATTATTGACCTTGATGAGTATTTTGACTTAACAAATTATAAAAATTCAAGAAGAGGTTTAGGTATGTGATATGTTGAAAATTGAGACATCTATAAGTTACGTTGTTATGAGAAAAAATATAATTGAAAAAGAAAAAGTTGTCAATAATACTTTTGTACATGATGTACTCAATCATATAGCGAGGAATCAAAATAAATGTAGCAAAATATATTAATCAAAATAATAATTGGCCAAATAAAAGGGACGCAATCCTAAATTGAATTTACTAGAGAAACCTGAAGTTTCTGGACCTGTAGTCCAAAAATCTAAATCTGTATACTTGTACAAAAATAAAATGAGAAATATAAAGTCATAATATGTAATGCACGACTTTCAACATAGTGAATTACGCAAAGGTCGTGGTGGTTGAAACCATGATTTCATATCAATTTAGCTTAACATGCATGAAATTAGAAATACTGACTATTAATATTATCCTTGGAGGATTAAATATGCCTCAATTATAATTCAAGTGGTATTATTATGATGGGAAGTAAATACTCTTTCTCTTCATCAAAGTTGTCTCATTGGTTTTCTGACAAAGTTTTTGATGAGATAACTTTTGAAGCATGCTTAAAAGAATAATGTACTCATTTTCGATTTTCCCACAAGGATTTTTCTAATAAGGGTTTAATGGGGCATATTCTTTGTATAATGAATGTTGATAACCTAAAAGACATTTACTCTCAAAATAATATTCTGATTTATATGAGACTCTTGAAGAGATCAATAAGAGCTATTTTTTAATCATAGTGTTACTACAATTATCAAATCAAAGGTTGATAAGTATCTCGTATGAAGACATGTTATTTGAAGACTCACTACAACAAAACTGTGATTTCACGACAAGATTTTTCGCGACATACAAAAAGTTGTTGCAATAAGTGACTTAACGCGACACATTTTTTTAGTTTGTCGCGAAATTTGTGATGAGAAAAATAAGTACCAAAAAACCTTTGACAACATAAAAAGTTGTCGTGAAATGTGAGAAGTTGCGACAAATAATAAATAATGTCGCAAAAAATATGAGGGAAGCAAGGCATCAAAATATTTTTGGTGGGAAACTTAGGGCAACAAACCTATAATTCTTGCAACAAAATGCTTGTTATGCAATAGGGTCTACTTTTTGCGATAAAAAATATTTGTTGCTAAAAATTCGAATTGTGATTTCGCTATAAGATTTTTCGCAACATACAAAAAGTTGTTGCAATAAGTGACTTAACGCGGCACATTTTTTTAGTTTGTCGCGAAGTTTGTGATGAGAAAAATAAGTACCAAAAAACCTTTGGCGACATAAAAAGTTGAAGTTGTCGTGAAATGTGAGAAGTTGCTACAAATAATAACGAATGTCGCCAAAGAAAAAATATTTTTGGTGGGAAACTTAGGGCGACAAACCTTTATTTCTTGCAACAAAATGCTTGTGATGCAATAAGGTCAACTTTTCGTGATAAAAATTATTTGTTGCTAAAAATTATAATTGTGATTTCGCGATAAGATTTTTTGCAACATACAAAAAGTTGTTTCAATAAGTACCAAAAAAACCTTTGGCAACATAAAAAGTTGTCGTGAAATGTGAAAAGTTGCGACAAATAATAAAGAATGTCGTAAAAAATATGAGGGAAGCAAGGCGTCAAAATATTTTTGGTGGGAAACTTAGGACGACAAACCTTTATTTCTTGCAACAAAATGCTTGTGATGCAATAAGGTCTACTTTTCGTGATAAAAAATATTTGTTGCTAAAAATTCGAATTGTGATTTCGCAATAAGATTTTTTCACAATATACAAAAAGTTGTTGCAATAAGTGACTTAACGCTACACATTTTTTTAGTTTATCGCGAAGTTTGTGATGAGAAAAATAAGTACCAAAAAACGTTTGGCGACATAAAAAATTATTGTGAAATGTGAGAAGTTGCGACAAATAATAAAGAATGTCGCCAAATATATGAGGGATAAGTGATGTAATATGATGCAATAGGGTCTAGTTTTCGCGATAATAAATATTTGTTGCTAAAAATTCTAATCGTGATTCGCGATAAGATTTTTCACGACATACAAAATGTTGTCGCAATAAGTGACTTAACGCGACACATTTTTAGAGTGGGGTCGCGAAGATTGTGATGAAAAAAATAAGTACCAAAAAATAGAAGGCGACATAAAACGTTGTCGTGAAATGTGAGAATGTGCGACAAATAATAAAGAATGTCGCCAAAAATATGAGGGACGCCAAAATATTTTTGGTGGGAAACTTATGGCGACAAACATTTATTTCTTGCAACAAGATGCTTGTGATGCAATAGGGTCTAGTTTCCGCGATAAAAAATATTTGTTGCTAAAAAAATGTAATCGTGATTTCGCGATAAGATTTTTCACCACATACAAAATGTTGTCACAATAAGTGACTTAACGCGACACATTTTTAGAGTGGGTCGTGAAGATTGTGATGAAAAAAATAAGTACCAAAAAATAGAAGGCGACATAAAACGTTGTCGTGAAATGTGAGAATGTGCGACAAATAATAATGAATGTCGCCAAAAATATGCGGGAAGCCAAAATATTTTTGGTGGGAAACTTATGGCGACAAACATTTATTTCTTGCAACAAGATGCTTGTGATGCAATAGGGTCTAGTTTTCGCGATAAAAAATATTTGTTGCTAAAAAATGTAATCGTGATTTCGCGATAAGATTTTTCTCGACATACAAAATGTTGTCGCAATAAGTGACTTAACGCGACACATTTTTAGAGTGGGGTCGCGAAGATTGTGATGAAAAAAATAAGTACCGACATAAAACGTTGTCGTGAAATGTGAGAATGTGCGACAAATAATAATGAATGTCGCCAAAAATATGCGGGAAGCCAAAATATTTTTGGTGGGAAACTTATGGCGACAAACATTTATTTCCTGAACAAGATGCTTGTGATGCAATAGGGTCTAGTTTTCGCGGTAATAAATATTTCTTGCTCAAAATTCTAATCGTGATTTCGCGATAAGATTTTTCTCGACATACAAAACGTTGTCGAAATAAGTGACTTAACGCGACACATTTTTAGAGTGGGGTCGCGAAGATTGTGATGAAAAAAATAAGTACCAAAAAATAGTACTTGTAAAGTTTGATATCTTAAAAAGAATCTTCAACCAAGTGTTAGGTAGTTAATACCTGAAATTGTACTCTTTTGTGTGCATAAATACCTAGATTAGGTGAGTGAGTTTTGTAAGTAGAAAGGACTACTCAGTCAAACCAAAAAATTTAAGAACAATTCATTATACGATTAAACTTTCCATCACATAATATAATAACATGCAAAAAAGGACTACTCGGTCAAACAAATCCATAAAGGAAAATAATTGTCTCACAATTAAAGTAAATAATTAAATAAATCATAATTCATATATTATCAATAGGACATGCTAAACTATTGATGCTGGTTCAGATTGTTGTGGAGACGTACCACCTTGACTCGATACGAACTTATGCATTAGTGTCTCAAATTGAGAAAGCTTAGCACGCATATCCAATAATTCTTGCTCCTGCTTTTGTATTTGCTCTCGAAGGGCTATTGATTCAGTATCAACCGATGTCAAATGAACAGAGTGGTTTGAGGCAGGTTTTGGACCATGTCCAAGTCCTCTAATGTAACCTCTAGATTTTCCTAAAACTTGTTGCATAATCTCAAGTTCAGTGGGGGCATCAGATCCATCTGGAACAGGTTGCTCTTTAATCTGAAGCATCATCTCCTATATATAAGTAAAGAGAGAGAAGAAGAGATATATGTTAACAACTGAATACATATAAAATCTCAATAACGATGAATAAATTGTTAATATACTTACATATCTTGTTCGCGCTTCATCGTTTACCCAGCCTTTCTTCTCATTATAATGATTCTCATAATAAAGTTCTATTTCTCCTTGTGCGTTGTCTTTAGTTATTGATCTCTGTTTGAAGTAATATGTATCGTGTTACATAAATATATTTTTATCCATAAATTCGAAAGAAAATATTACCTTTTCTTCAAGACGTGCAACAAATGATTTTGATCCGCCACGATGATTATATTTAATGCAGTTGTGGCTTGCTACATTATGCGTAAATAGTGCCTGCATTTAATTCATATATGAAATAAATAATTAACTCATTATTATAATTTATTATTTTTCATTATATTAATTATTTTAACATGGCGGATAAATTATGTGATTATTCATATTTACAAGTGTAAATATTTTTTTAAAAAAAAATTACCTGAAATTCAGGAGTAGACCAATATTGACATAGTCATTCCCAATCAACTTGAGTTACAAAAGGTGGGCAATTCTTTATTTATTAAATAAATTATTTATTAAAATATGGGAAACTAATAACTATTCAACAAAATTTTGTAAAACGTTAATTTGTTTATGACATACCAAAACTTGATCATATAATTTATTTTTCTCTTCATTGGGTATGTCGATTCATCTTTTGTAACGGAGTGGAGCAAATGATCGAACGACATAGCCACACTCAATAGCTAAACGTGCTTGCTGATTTCCAATCGCTCTTCCCATGGTTTTAGAAATCTCCAATGATATTTTTCCAGCTGCACTGACGATATCATCAGTGCCCTTGCCTCTTGTAAGACCACGCCCCTTCCTCTTCAAAGAATGGGAATCTATAGACATTAGGATGATTTTATATCAATTGAATGTATAAACAAAAAATGAGATTCTATCAATTAAATGTATACAAGATGATTTTATATCATAAACATTAAGATAAATGATTACCGTTGGAATTGAGAATGGTCTCATGGGTCAATGTGGTTGCTTGTGATGAATTAAGTTGAGGCTGAGGCTGAGCTTGAGGTTGAGATAATGGGGCAAGAACCTGAAGAGGTTGAGTTAATGGAGTAGGAACTTGGACATTACTTGTCTGAGACAATGGATCCTTGCATGATGCTTTCAACAAGGAAACGTCTGAAGGTGGGTCGTATAATGTACTAAGCACTCTATTTTTCCTGCCAATTCTTGTTCGAGAAGCCATTAGCTATCAAGAAAAAAAAAAGGATATGGACATTTAAGTATTCAGACTTATCAAAAATACAAAATTACTCAAGACGTAGTGACATCACGTCATCGTACGGTGTAGCAATCAAACACACTGCACAAAGAAATACTCAAGCCAACGAAGACACCGCAAACACCCCAACATAATGCACACTTCGAAACACCAACCCGACACTCCAACGGACCAAGCCAAATCCAGACAATCAACACTTACACTATCAAACTCACCCAAACTATCAACGACATCCTTAAATACCCAAAATCACAAACCATTTACCAAGTCCCATGCAATGGACATTAACTAACAATTCAAAAATGAAGAACTATAGTGAACAATCACAAAAAACACACCAAATGAGTCCAAATAACTCAATATGTGATGTAAAAATGAGCATTGTGTGATGCCATTGCACGAGAACGCATAAACTATGCAGTACAAAGCCAACAATAGAAGGAGGAATGGCCAAACATCGAAAAATCTCAAAAGAATTGCAAAAATGAGAAGCAACCAAGATTTTAGGAATTTACCTTTGAAAATTCGTTGATTCAATGAAATGGCACCACCAAAATATGATTTTGAATGTTTAATGAGTGGGTAATCCTCAAATTGAACGTAGGTTGAAGAATTTTGGCAAGAAATCACAAGTAAAATGGAGAAAAAATACGAAAAACCCTAAAAAATAACGTGAATATTCAAAACCATAGGCTGTCGCTCGAGCGACAAGCGAGCGACGAAACTTCCGCTTCTATCGCTTAAGCGTGGCCTAGCGATATGCCAGCAAAAGCTCAATTGACAAAAACATCACTAAATTTTTTAAAATTAAGAAAAATAACATTTTTCTTTTTTCTCAATAATAAGTAAAATAAGCAAATGAAGCCCCCGACAACCCGATGATAATAACCATGTATGCAATCACAAGTCGAGTATTATCAAAAAAGACTTTCCCACATACTCAATAAAGTTCAAGATGGAGTAAAGTGTATAAATGACTCATACGTGTAAAGTGACACTATTTTCTTGTGAAAAAGACTTCAAACCTTAAATTTGTGAGAAAGGACATGCAAATATCACTATTAAGTAAGAATAATCCCTACTAATGAAAGTCAAACCCGAATGAGTTTTTAGGACCTGAAAACGAGCTCAATTACATGATTAATTTTTTTCTCCCACTGAATTTAAGCATACAATTTTTTGTTCGCATTTCTCATAAATAACATCTTATATGTAGACTTTTGTCCATTAAGCGACTAAAATAACCCATGTAACGAGCTTTAGGTCGGTTAACCTAAGTCAGATGACCATAGGCTTAATTACTCGAATCAAATATGTTTCGATCAAAAGTATAAGATGAACCAAATAGGTATACACATTCTTTTCTTTTTTTTAAACAATGTAGAGAGACTCATCATGAGCTAAGGTCATCTAAACATAGGGTCAATTCACGTTTGAGGTCACCCTACTAACACGTGATTGCCATCCCGAATCTCACACACGTGGTCCAGACTCACTCACAAGATCATAGTGTGCTCTGTGCAGATGACACATGGTGACACTATACTTAATACTCTACATTAAACTGAACTAAGTAATGGAAATAATAGTGTAAAATAGATAAATACACACTTTGTTACACATGTCATGTTTAAAATCACCAAAATGTGTCTTTAACCTAAAAAACAATAATTTAATGTTTTTCCCATTTTTCAAATTTTTTGAAAACAATACTCAAAGCAAATAAAGATATAGAAATATAAACAACAAAAAACGTAAAAAGTGAAAGGGATGCATGTAGGGATGAATGGACTTAATAGACTACACATGCATACACCTAGACACCGAATCAGGGCGAAATTTGTATGCCCTTACCTTTAAGAACATGACCATTTTCACGACCTTCCAAGTCACTCATTTTAACCTAGACTTTCTTAGAAATAGAAGCTAATTTGGTTAACCGAGTCATCATCTCAGTTAAGTGGCTAACTTGATCGGTAAGAAAGTTAACCTTGCTAGAGAAGTCTTGTTTCTTACTTCAAGTCACAAGTTTATGACACCTAGGTCTTGTATGTCCCAGTATACCATAATGGTGATAGGTGGGAATAAACCTTGGCTCATATCTACTCGGAGGATGTTGTCGATATGTATGACGATTGACCCTAAATTGTCTCATAGGTTTCAATCCTAAGGCATGCTTTCCTTTGGGTTTAGGATAAGCAATCTCCCGAGCTTTTTTAGTGGTTGAGACGAATGTGGTCCTGGATGTACTAGCACTAGTATCATTTTTATGAACGTAACCTAGACCATGCATATTAATAGCAGACTTGTTCATCCCTAGCAGAATATCCAGCTTCTGCGAGCCACTCATAAAGGATTGGAGTTTAGTGTTAGATTTATCAAGATCACTCGTTAATGATTTAACTTTAGCTTCCAAGTTTTTATTAACCAGCTTCAACTCACTTAATTTTTTGTTTGAGTCCTGAAGGTCACCTATTAGTTTTTCTCTTTCAAGTTTAAGCTCATTCACCTTTTTCAAAACGTCTTTATTGACCTTTTTAATTTTGAGACTCTCTTCAAACAATTCACGATAAGACTCGTGAATGTCGGTCTCATCCTTAGACTCTTCTTCAGATTGTTCACTCTCATCCTCACTTTCAACCTGTTCAATCTCACGGTCAAATTCTATTGTAGTAATTAAGGTGAAGGCCATGAAATTTGCTCATCTTCACTACTAGATATCTTACTCTTAGAATTGGAATCTGACTCCTCATCACTCATGGTCACGACTAAAGCTTTACATCGTTCTTTACCCGAGCTCCTCATCAGATTAGAACATTCATTCCAAATATGACCAAACCTTTTGCACTCGTGGTATTGAACCTATTGAGATTTCTTAACGGGAGTCCTAGAGGTGTTTTTCTCATGTCTACCTCTCGAGAGTTTATTACAGATATCACTTTTTCACTTCTGAGGCGTTATCCTATTCCTCATCACCTTTTAAAAATTTTTAACGAAATAAGCTATTTCGTCGTCCATAAGAGTCTCAGTATCAGTAGACTCGCTCTCCTCTTCTCTTACAGTGTTCATGGCAACAGATTTAACCTTTTTAGGTTGTGAGATGGGAAGTTCATAAGTTTGGAGTGATCCTACAAGTTCTTCAATCTTAAAAGTATCTAAATCCTTACTTTCTTCTATCACTGTAACCTTAGGTCGACTAAACCTCTCGGGCAGGGATCTAAGGAATTTTCTTACAATTTTGGACTCGATGATCATTTCACCTAAATTAAAGCTAGAGTTGACTATGTCATTTAGCTTCGTATAGAATTCATCGAACGATTCATTGTCCTTCATTCTAATCTCTTCAAGCTTAGTGGTTAACATCTGCAATTTAGAATTTTTAACCGTTTTAGTTCCCTTGTGTGTGGTTTATAAGATATCCCAAACTTCACACATCGAAAATATCCTAAATTCTTCCGCAAACACAGTCATGAATAGGGTATGAAGGCCTTTGCTGTTCCAATTACACTCATCTAAGTTTATTTTAGTCTATAGTGAAATATTAGTAGCTGTGACTACACCAGCAACAGTTGTTGAAGGAGGAGCCCACCCATTTTGAACGCTAATCCAAACCCTTAAGGAAAGCTCTCATCCGAACTTTCCAGTAGGCATAATTGCTTCCGTAAAAAAATGGAAGCGCGGACAGTGACTGACTCGTTTAAAATATATAAAAAAGGTCAGGAATCAATTTAAGGCTATGATACCAATTGAAATTTACGTAGTTTGACCATAACAATACCTAGAGGGTGGTGAATTGGTATTATTCTAGATGATTAAAATGTAAATCAATTTTTCCTATGTTTAAATATCGTAAATATGATAAGCAATAAATAAACAGTAATGAAAGTAGTAAATCAACACACGATATGATCACTGAGAAATCCAACTGGAAAAAACTCCGAACACTTTACTAGTCAATCCACTATAAACAATTTAAACACTTACAGTCTACCAGACTAGACGATGACACGTACTATCTAATCTCTTGACCGAAGTTCTTACAACTCTCCTAGAAACTTTGCTCCCCTGCACCAATCTTTAGCTGCAATATTCAAAACTCTCCTCCAATCTGCTATCCTGCAGCACTCATGGCCTTGCAGAATCATCTATGTCATGTGGATCACAAAGAACTCCATGTTCTTCACCGATTGGAACTCCAGTCAACGTCTCTCGATTTTCAGCAACTCTGACTGATGCGAAGGAAAGAACGATTTTGTATTTAGATTATGGATGTGATGTTTTTACTCGTAGGACAAATATATATATATGAATTCTCTCTGATGAAGCTCCATCAATGTTCAACCTTGTGAAATCATGTTCAGATGTGTTTTAGTATTTATAGATAGGTTAGGAAAGTAATGGACTGAGGAAAAAACCTTTAAAAAGTGAAATAAAAATTTTCTAGACAACATTGTCACTCGAGCGAAGGCAGAGCGATAGTGGAGCGAATGAGTTTTTATTTTTTACGCTCGAGTCAATCCACGGAGACGGTCTAGCAAAAATCTGCGCCGTATTTTCCTTTTTTTGCCATTCTCGAATCCTAGACCTAAACACCATAATTTTATATAATTGCACATTACTCCTTCACTTTTTACAACATTTACAATTAAGTCTCTTTTGTTTACAGAATTGCCAATTACATAATTAAAAACCTAACAGGGATAAAAGCTCAGTTTTTATCTTCCGAGAAAATCTGTTCAGTAGGGTGCGTGAAACACCAGCATATAGAAAAGGAAAGAAACTAGAGCATCAAGAGTTCACAGACTAATGAAATGTAGAAGTGCTCAGAAATTGAGCATGTTGACAAAACAAAACAAATAATAGAATTACAATTTATATAAATCCAAAAAATGTAAATCCATGTTAAGACGTCGTTCAGTTATTTCTTCTGACAACTTCGACACGTAACCTGCCACCAACAAATTCATAGATGCACGTGTCCTCTGTACTTATAAAGTTCACGGCACAGAGACTTTTCCAACCTCCTCTGTACCACACACGGTCATCCTTCCATCTTATACGTTTCACCTGAAATTGTCTGTCGTGTGGATCAATGAGGAACATATCTTCAAGTAGATTGTCCAGCTGAAAATCCACAATTGGCTCCTTAGGGATATACTGCCACAAATTATCCATTATTGACTCAAAAAACCAAAATATTATCTTATAATTTCTACGCTGAACTCATTTAGAAACATGAATACAAGCCTCACCAAATCATTCGGCCACGATTTCCTGATTTTAGTGACAAAGTAAGGATTTCTTGGCTGGATAGCCAAACCTGAATTGAAAATGTCATTACCATAAGGATCCAGAGGATGTTGACCTGGTTGACCTTAACCAAACAATACCATCAGTAAGAAATTATACAAACCGAAAGTTATACACCAAATCAATTGGGAAAATGGGTGTAAATATAAGCAGTACTTACCATTAGCCACTTGCTCCACTTGTGCTTCACCATCTTCTTGAGTCTCTGTTGGAAATGGGTATCTAATCCTCACAATAGGAAATCAATTTTCCTATGCAGATTATACCCAAATGCATGGCGGATCTTAGAAAACACTTCGATTTCATTGGAGCTTTATTTAAATCCTCACACATGAGGAAAAGATAATAACCTTGAAGGAGCTTTTAATGATCTAGCCAGGTGCTTCCTCCCTTAGGCCTTATCCTTTGTGCTCCTTAGGTATTTCTCTCACTTTTAGGAGAATAAAATTGGTAAATACCCAAATCATTGAAAAATGTGTCCTAAAGGACATATTTATAACCCACAACTATGGTTTCTTATTTGCACAATTTTCCTTACACTTTATTGTAGTAGACCAATGAAGTCGCATACCTTTATTAGAGCCAAAAGAGGGACCTTATCGGACTTACAAGACTCAAGCTCCAATAGATGCTTCTAATTGGGTCAACTCTTGACCAATTGAGATACATATATTAATCCCGACTTACTCTACCAAAAAATCTGAGATTGCACTCTTAAGTCAAACGAAAGTTATGGAACCCAATTATGATTCGATAACAATATCCTCCGACTACCATTCCACAAATCAACCCCCGTTTGACCGTCAATATGTTGAAGTCGACAAAATGACCGTTTTGCCCTTCAACATGTATGACCCTCTAAGTCCCATTTCATAAGGCAAATATGTTGTGATCACATCACAACACCAAGTCCAACGATCTCATTGTCAAACTACTAAGCTCAGGTTCAATTCCATTTAGAAAATATCTTAGAGTGGCGATCGTCTTATAATAATGATTAATGGATTCTACTATTGCATGTATATGATCTCTAACCACTTCGCCCATATTCCCAAAGTACCGAGATCGATCTTCTATTTAAGACTTCACTCATGGCACCTCAAAGAACTTGAACTAGCAATTAAAGGTACATTACTTGCTCAGAATTTAGGTGACTTGTTCGATAATCGTGTGGTGTCTCATTTCAAGCGGTCACAAATGAGTCATCCACGTGGTCCAGTTTAATGTGCTTAAAAAAAAAACACATTATTGTTCTTATTCCCAGATCTAAACAAATCTTAATAAGAACAATGCAATCTTATCAACATAAAGCATCCAACTTCATGTACCGATTGTGAACGACATATTTTGATTATATATAACGAATTTTGTCTTACTATACCCCAACAATCGAGTATACAATTTGTTATATTTCAGATAATCATGGAACCTTAGATTATTATCGCAAATTCTAATACGCGAGTAATTGAACGTTAATTCATAATGTCATTATAATATACGTGCTGTAAAAGAGCATCAAACCAACATACTCATCTTCATTGGTTTCAGTTTCATCGTCTTCAGCATCCTCATTTTCATCTTCCTCAATCTCCATGTAAACTTGGGCATTGTCATCACTGTCATGAATATCCTCTTCACTGTTGTTGTCTGACTCCGTGTAATATAGGTCTTTGTTGCGTTCAGCGACATCATCTTTTGTAGCTCCATCTTCATCAGTTTGTACCATTGGTATTAAATTTGACAAAATAATAAATTAATAAAATTATTTGGGAAAAATAGGCAGAAATAAATGTTGAACTTACCATCGGCCACTTGTTCGGCTTCTGGTTCAGCATTTTCTTCATTCTTATCTTCCACACTCATATTTGAATGTCCAAGACCCTCCCTATCGCAACCAGACAACCCCAACAGTTTTACATCAAATAAATTGTCCCCATCGAATCGAAACACAAAGATGTCCCCAAATTCCAAAGAGTTATGTTGAAAAAAAATTCCCAGCCGTCACAAAAAAGGCAGTCATTATCAATTTTGGCCATTTTCACAGGCCACAAATTTTTGTAGGAATCTCGAAGGAATGCCGTCTCTGCTAGAGCTCCTTTTAATTGTAAACTAAAGGCCATTGGAAGTTCCTACCAACAATAAGTAAAATGGAATTATATCTTAGCAAAACTCTTTAAATATTGAAGAGCCAATTTCTAGTTTAATGCACATTTTCATAACTGTCATGAAGCTATTGTTTAGATATTTACAAATCTATACTCCAAAAGAATAAAATAGGAAAAAATATTTTGCTACCATCTGAGTGGGATTTGAAAAACTCGGTACAGGAGCAAGCTCACATCGTTTTGCGTTGATTTTATAAAAACATTAGTGGTATCATGTAAATCAGATCAGTAGTGAACTTTAATTTCGTAGATTTTGATTAAAGTATTTTTGCCTAATTCTTGATACAACAAGTCATTGTGGGATAAAGTTATTAACTTTCTAACTACTTTTATTCTTGTTCTCACACTATGTGATGGCACAAAATAAACCAAACACCCAAATTTTCACTATCCTCAACCACAACTACATATATAAGGAAATGCTAAGCATATTAAGTCCTTGTAGTAAAGACGAGATAAAAATACTTGTGGTAAAAACGAGTAAAACCATAGACAGAATTCTAATTAAGAATGAAAACCAGGATCGCTAGTATAAATTTAACTAAAAAAAAAAAGAATGGAGACAGAAATAAATTTATGAATACCAATCTTTGTGAGCTGGTTGTTGGATTGTAGCACTTGAAGAAGTTCATTGTCTTAACCATCTTGATAACTTTATCTGTTTACAGCAAGCAAAAAATGCAACTGGAAACTCAATATACGAAAAATCAAGGGCCAAAAAACAAAGCGTAAAAAAAATTAATTCTGTGAAGAGGGGAAACAAATTTTTAAATGCAAAAAATATATTAATATATATGCCTAGTTCTCTTTAGCTTTCTAAGTTCATGTTTGACAAAGATATTTTTTAAAGTTGGTCAAACATATAATAAAATACAAAAGAAAATTAAATAAACTAACAAAACATTTATATAACATAAAATCAAGTCCGAAAGAATCAGATATTAAATTTGCAAAAGTTGTTAATTTAATGCTTTCCTTTAATAACAAGAATGTTGATTTTATTAGAAAGATTTCATCAACCATATCAGCATTTTGCCAAAAAAATCAATATCGAATAAATAGAATCGGAATTTTTTTTTGCAACATTTCATTCAATTATTTATGTACAAGCTAGGAAGCACACCGAACATGATCCTGCAATGCCTTAAATACAAGATCATTGCAAGGGAGCATTTGGCATCTAGTGGTCACTGTTCGGCCTTATAACCATAAATATGTGAGTAACATTATATCATAGCTTTTTTGGTTGATATAAATGATGATCAATTGAATTTATTTTGATGTATTCTAAAGGAAATTGACTTGAAGTGTAAGGGTCCAAAAAGATCTGAGTTCATGCGCATCCACAACTTTCTGGATTTGAGGAAAGAGAAATAACTTAGCTTTAGATAGAATTGAAAATGTCATTACCATAAGAGTTGAGATGACGTAGACCTGGTCGACCTTAACCAACCAATACCATCAGTAAGAAATTATACAAACAGAAAGTTATACATCATATCAACTGGGAAAAATGGGCATAATTATACATACCGCACTTACCGTCTGCCACTTGCACAGCTTCTGCTTCACCATGTTCTCTAGTCTCATCTTCATTGTTTTCATTGTCATCCTCTTTGCCATCCTCATATTCAGCATCTTCGTCTTCAACAATCTCCATATAAACTTTGGCATTGTCATCACTGCCATGAATACCCTCCTCACCGTCATCCTCTGACTCCATGTAATATAGGTCTTCTTTGCTTTCAACATCATCCTCTTTGCTAGCTCCATCTTAATCAGTTGGTACCAATGGTATTAAATTTGTCAAAATAATGAATTACCTAAAAAATTAATTGGGAAAATGGGCAGAAATGAAATGCAAAACTTACCAACAGCCACCTGCTCCGCTTCTGCTCGACCATCTTCATTCTTATCCTCAACACTCATATTGAAATGCACAAGACCCTCCTTATCGCAACCTGACAACCCTAATAGTTTGACATCAAATAAATTGTCCCCATCGTATCGGAACACAAGGATGTCTCCTGATTCCAAAGAGTTATCTCGAACAAATTTTTCTCAGCCATACCAAAAAAGAAAAAGTCATTGTCAATTTTGGCCATTTTTATAGGCCATAGATTTGTGTAACAATCTCGAAGGAATGCTTTCTCTAGTAGAGCTCCTTGTAATTGTAAACTAAACACTGGTGGAAGTTTCTACAAACAATAAGTTAAATGGAATTAGATCATATCAAAACTCTTTAAACATTGAAGAGCCATTTCTAGTTAATGCATATTTTCCCAACTGTCATGAATCTATTTTTTAGATCTTTAAGTATCTATACTCTGAAAGCACCAATAGAAAAAAAAAAAAAAAAAAAAAAAAAATTCTCTAGCATCAGAGTAGGATTTTGAAAATTTAGTTCAGGAGTAGGACCATATCTTTTTATGTTGATTTTGTGAAATTCAGATCACAAGCTTGCTTTGGTCCTGCAGATCATGATGTTGTCTTCAAGGCATATAAAGTATTTTTACGTAATTCATGACACAACAAAGCTTTGTGGCTTAAAGCTATTTACTTTCTAGCAACTTTGATTCATCCATTCAAATGATACAAAAGGCACAAAATAAACCCATCACCCAAATTGTCATTATACTCGACGACAACGACGTATGCAATGAAATGCTAAGTATATTAAATCCTTGTGGTAAATATGAGATAAAACAATACAAAATAAATTTTAATTAAGATCAAAAATCAGGATCCTTAAAACAAATATTAAAATTAACAAAAAAGGGGGAAACACAGATAAATATATATTAATACCAATCTTCTAGCGCTGGTTGTAGGATTGTCTTAACCATCTTGATATCTGTTTACAGCATGCAAAAGATGCAACTGGCAAATCAATATACGAAAAATCATTATTCAAGTGATGAAGCTTAAAAAAATTATGTGAAAAAAAATTGTAAATGCTACAAAATATATTAATAGATATGCCTAGTTCCCTTTAGCTTTTTTAGAGTTCATATGGGTGTATATTTGGCAAAGATAACATTTGAAGTTGGTGGAATATACTTTTTACCCATTTTGTGAAGCTACTTAGTCACAGTAGAACCCACAACTGTGCACCATAACCAAATATAAAAGAAAATAAACTAAATGAAAAAAAATTTATATAAAATAAAATCAAGTCTACAAGAATCAGTAATTATATTTGCAAAAGTCACTAATTTAATACATTCCTTTTATGACAAGAATGTAAATTTTATCAGAAAGGTTTCATCCAATGTATCAGCAATTTGCCCAAAAATCATTATTTTATCTAATAACGAGAATCGGTCATTTGTTTGCCGCATTTCATTGAATTCTTTAACTACAAGCTAGGAAGCATGCCAAAGATGATCCTGCAATAAATATAAGATCACTCAAGGGACCATTTGGCATCTAGTGGTCACTGTTCGACCATAAAACAAAAATATATGAGTAACATTGGATCATAGCTTTTTGGGTTGACATAAAACATAAATATAAGTGATTTCATATATCCACAACTTTCTGGATTTGAGAAAACAGAAAATAACTTGGCTTTAGATAGAATTGAATATGTCATTACCATAAGAGTTGAGAGGACGTTGATGACCTTAACCAACCAATACCATCAGTAAGAAATTATAAAAACTGAAAGTTAGTCATCAAATCAATTGGAAAAAATTGGCGTATATATATAAAACTTACCACCAGCCATTTGTTCCGCTTCTGCTTCACCATCTTCTTGAGTTGCATATTCAGTTTTTTCAGTGTCATCCTCATCTTCAGTATCCTCAACTTGGATTTCCACATTGTCATCACTGTCATGAATACCCTCCTCACCGTCATCCTTTGACTCCATGTAATATAGGTCTTCATTGCTTTCAATGTCATCCTCTTTGCTAGCTCCATCTTAATCAGTTGGTAACATTGGTATTAAATTTTTCAAAAATAATGAATTACCTAATAAAATTAATTGGGAAAAATGGGTAGAAAAGAAATGCATAACTTACCATCAGCCACTTGCTCTGCTTCTGCTTGACCATCTTCATTCTTATCCTCGACATTCATATGGAAATGCCCAAGACCTTCCTTATCGCAACCTGACAACCCTAATAGTTTGACATCAAATAAATTGTCCCCATCATATCGGAACACAAGGATGTCTCCTGATTCCAAAGAGTTGTCTTCAACAAATTTTTCCCAGCCATCCCAAGAAAAACAGTCATTACCAATTTTGGCCATTTTTATAGGCAATAGATTTGGGTAACAATCTCGAAGGAATGCCCTCTCTGGTATATCTCCTTGTAATTGTAACCTAAACACCGCTGGAAGTTCCTGCAAACAATAAGTTTAATGGAATTAGGTCATAGCAAAACTCTTTAAACATTGAAGAGCCATTTCTAGTCAATGCATATTTTCCTAACTGTCATGAATCTATTGTTTAGATCTATACGTATTTATACTCTGAAAGTATAATTAGAAAAAAAAAAATTCTTCAGCATCAGAGTAGGCTTTTAAAAATTGAGTTGTGGAGCAAGTCCATATCTTTTTATGTTGATTTTATAAAAGTTTTAGTGGTATCATTTAATTCAGATCTCAAGCTTGCTTTAGTCCTGTAAATTTTGATGTTGTTTCATGGCATATAAAGTATTTTTACTTAGGGTCTATTTGATTGTAAGGGTGGAAAATGGGTGGAAAAAAAAATGAATTTCAGGAAAAGTAATTGTCTAGAAATTGTTAATTTAGTGGGTTTGATTGATATAATTTTCCACCCGGAAAATTTTTAAATTTTGTGTTCGTTTGACTTTGTTTTACATGGAAATTGTCCATTAAAGTGATAATTTTTCCACAATTGGTTATAAAATTTGTTTCCATTGCCAAAAAGTAAAAAAACGAAAAAAAAAATTTCCTAAAAAATCAATTTTTCATCTAAGTTTAGTGTTCTTTTGGTTTTGTTTTATATGAAAATTGTCCATTAAAGTCAAAAACTTTTCCCGCCAAAATGGTGGGAAAAGCTTTTCATCAATTTTGAGGAAAATAGAGGTGGGGGGAAAAAGTTTTCCTTAGAAAATTGTGGCAATCAAACAAGCCAAAACCAAGAAAATTGAATTTGTTTTCCAAGTTCTAGGAAAAATATGTCCAATCAAACATGGCCTTAATTCTTGACACAACAAGTCTTTGTAGGCTAAAGTTATTTACTTTCTAACAACTTCTATTCATTCGTTCACACGATATGAAGGCGTAAATTAAAACCGTCGCCCAAATTTTCATTATACTCGACCACAACAACATATGCAAGGAAAAGCTAAGCATATTAAATCCTTGTGGTAAACAGGAGATAGAAATCCGTGTGCGCAAAACGAAATAAAACCATACAAAATAGAATTTTGATTAAGAACGGAATCCGGGGTCCCTGAAACAATTTTTTTTTTTTTCAAAAAAAGAAACTCAGATAAATATATATAAATACCAATCTTTGGGCGTTGGTTATAGGATTGTAGCACTTGAAGAAGTTCACTGTCTTAACCATCTTGATCTCTGTTTACAGCGTGCAAAAAATGCAACTGGCAACTCAGTACAAGAAAAATCACGATCCATGTGATCAAGCTTTAGAAAAATTGTTAAAAGCGAACAAAAAATTTGTAAATGCAACAATATATATTAATAGATATGCCTAGTTCCCTTTAGCTTTTCTAGAGTTCATATAATGCAGCTGGAAACTCAATACACAAAAAATCATGATCCATGTGATAAAGTTTTAAAAAAAATTGTGAAGAGCGAACAAAAAATTTGTAAATGCAACAATATATTAATAGATATGCCTAGTTCCCTTTGGCTTTTCTAGAGTTCATTTAAGGGCATGTTTGGCAAATGATAATTTTTTAAGCTGGTCAATCATACATTTTACCCATTTTGTAGAGGTTTTTACCATTTATACATAAATTAATCCACATAAATGCATCAGAAATCTCACAAAGGGGTGGGCACCACATGGTGTGAGTATTCTGGCCATTTTTGTTGATTTTTCTTTCTATAAGTGTAGTGTGCTTCTTTTGTAGAAGCTGCTTATTATTCACATATGGACCACTCGAGGTAAATATATTGGTTGTGGGTTGATGCCGTTTGGACTGGTTGGTTGGTAGAAAAAGAGCGTGAAATTGAACCCGAAAAACACTATATATTTTGATGACCTTTGAGCAAGCTTCCGCAACAATTGATATTAGAGCCACAAGGTGGTGGATTTGGCTCGAAAAACTGACCAAAACCCGATCAAAAAGGCAGTAGAGTCGAAGCAAAAAAACATATTGAAAAATTGACAGAAAACTGCCAAAAAATAAGGTTGTTTTCGTGATTTTCGGCCAATCAAGAAAGAGTTTGGTGAAACGGAGACCACCGGCATAACGTGCAAGTGGAGGCGAACCATAGTGATCGACGCGTGAGATTTTTTGACCATGCGTATCGCAGCGCGTGAGAGCACGTGCGGTATCTTCTGGATGAGTTCTCTTCAGGCAGTTTGTTGCTGACATTTTCTCCGACATTGTAGTGCTTTTAGTTTTCTATTTCCGGTTATACAACAAAGTCTGGGCGATTGTGTTCTTCGTGTGTTCGGGACTAGATCATGGTTGATTGATTCATGCGATTGTTGAAGACTTGATGACGAATTGTGGTGGTCCTAAAATGATAAATTCACATCATTCGATATTTACAGACTCGGATTGGTTCACTCGGTATCGTGTTCATTCTCTTTTATTATTGCAGTTTTGGTTATCGTGTAGAAAATCAATTTACTTTTCACATTAGAAGTCATCGTGTGGAGTGACATTAGGATTGTGATTACCATGAAGGGTTAGCAATTGCCTGTTGTTAGACTTATGAATTACTTGTTAATTATTTGCCTTAAACTCTTTGTAAAGTTGTTGTCAATCTTTTCTACGCTATTAGAATTGCATGTGACCTTAGGAAGTTTTATTTGACTATTCTGTGTGAATTACGTATGTACTTTGCTTGTGGTCATTATTTGGTATTGATGACATATGTAGGTCTAAGGTAAGAACAAAAAGTATGATTGTTTTAACTGTGGTAAATTTGGCCATGGTGAAATAAATTATCCTAAAATTGATAATAAAAGGAAAGATTAGATGAGAGGTAAGGTGAGGTGAGGTGAGGCGAATGTAGCTATAAGGTTGAGTGGTGACCTTAGTGAGGTTTATTAAGAGTAAACATATTTATTGCATGTTCATCCATGTGTAATCCTTTCTGCATGTGTGCAATTGCTCAATTCCGTTACATGATTATATGTTGCATTTCAATTTTTGATATGTGCATTGGCATGAATTGGAGTGATCTTATTACTTGGTGTAATTTTTTGCATGCATAGTGGATTGGGATGCATTAGTAGTGTGTTGTATGTCTTTTGGTAAGATGGAGTATAGATAAGGGTACATCGGTGATTTGTGTCGGGGATGTAGAGTGTAACATTTGAATCACGAGTGGAAAAGTGATTAAATATCTGAAATCCTTTATCTGTGAAAGACCCGAATCAGGTAGGGTGTGAGAGGCACTAATATTACTTATATTATGTAGAGACCCATTATCCACATAGGTTGGGAGAAGTGGTGTGGTCATCGAAGATTATCCTGAGAACTTAGGATCTATAGAGGTCTACCAATTAGACATGAGTTGAGTGATCAGTCTAGTGAGCATGGTGGGCGATGAGAGGTGATATGTGTTCTCTAGGTTTGAGCAACAAGGAATGGGATAGGATAAGTATGGTGAGATCCTTTTGTGGGGGTCATTTATGCATTTAGTTGCATATGTGGTTTTGACCGTTTGATTGATTAACGTAGTGAATATGTTGTTTTGTGTGAACGTGTTTTGAAAAGATCTGTGAATTATTCTATGTCATATCTTCATCGAATGATTATTTTCTGTTATTATCTACTTCTACTTGGGTATTATTTGACATTAGCCCTGGTGAGTACATGGAGCAAGTATTTTATATGTTTCAGGCTTGAAACACGAGGTAAGGTCTATGATCCCAATTTTATTGGTTACCTTAATTATGCAAGTATTAACTTTATGTTTTGATTGCTTGTAAGTTGATTGGGTATCAAGGTGGATATTTGCTGGGTTTTTTTTATACCCAATAAATCCCGAGGTGAATATATTGTTGTAGATTGATGCCATTTGGATTAGTTGGTTGGTAGAAAATGAAGGTGGTCAACCTGGTTTTTGTTAGGCTTGTTCTGAATGATTCGTGCCATTTCTGTCTGTCTGGTGTACCAAGAGTGGATATCTTTTACGTTTCTTTTTTTTTTCTTTTTTTACATAAATGAAGCACTAAAAATTAGAATAATTGTTGGTGTCCTACCGTTCCAGTGCCCATTCTGTCCAGGCCCAAAATTTATCATTGCGACTCCAGCTCTAACAATCCTCTAGAGAGACGGGGATGCATTCTGGATGAAGATGTATTCTTAGCATTATCGTATTTGAAACTATGAGGTTTGACCCAAATTACACCTAGAGAGGAGTTAATAGGTAATTATGCGGAATTGAAAAATAATAATTAAATAGCAACAAGTCACTTTTAATTATTTCTGGATGATTAATCAAATGGTCCAATTTTCGAATATTGAATTATCGCAGTTATATGGAAATAGTAAATAACACACAGAATGATCACGGAGAAACTCCAACTAAATAAAAACTTTGAGGACTTTACGAGTCAAAAATCAAATATAAACGAATTTTGAACTCACAGTCCACCAAACACGACTACCACTAGTACTTTTGACCTCCTCACTGCAATTCCCACATCCCTCATAGATTGTGTGCTCTGTAATTTCCAAAGCCCTCCTCGATTACGTGCTCCTAGCTTTATGAATTCGTCTATCTACTTAGATCAATGAAGAACTTCACGTTCTCCAAGAAGTGGAACTCTAGTCACATTTCCTTGATCTTCAGAACTCTAACACATGTTTAGGAAGTAGTAGTTTGGTATTTGGATTATATGGATTTGATGTTTTTACCCCCCAAGAATAAATCAAACCGTGAAGGTTGAAAGCTTATAGATGATTTTGATGAAGAGGATATGAAGCAATATGTGTTCTATCAATGTTCAACCTTAGGAAAAATCGTTCAAAGGCTTTCTGGTATTTATACTATAGGTTTAGGGTTGAATGAGCTAGAAAAAAGCTTTAAAATGAAAATTAAAATTCTCCAAATAACCCTGTTGCTCGAGCGAGAGCTTAGCAATAGGCGAGTGATAGGTTGTCGCTCGAGCGAAGGTAAGACGGCAGGTGGGCGACAATGTTTCTATTTCTGACGCTCAAGCAAAGTTAGAGCTATTTTTTCCTTATTTCCATTCTCAAACCCTATACCTAATACAACTCAAATTATAATATTTGCAACTTACTCTTGGACTTTTACTACATACTAATTCTAGTCATATTTGTTCACAAACTTGCCAATTACATTGAAAACCTAACAAGCTCCCCTTTGACATTTTGTGACAAAAATACAAATCTAAAGTCAATGTGGTAAAAAAACAACACAACTATTACCAAACCAACTGTCGTGGCTGAACTATGCTTTTCCTTTGTCAAAACCTATTTCCTGAAACATACAACTTAATCAGCGTAAAAGTACGTGAAATAGTAATATGATAAACACAATTCAAATAGTTATTCATTAGCCATACCAGCTAAATTAAGATGCAATATCAATGTAAACCAACATACCAAAAAAATATTGATATCACTAAATATCAAAACTTAATATAGCTGAAACAAAAATATTATACAAAAAATTTTAAATACATCAAATATTATTCAAAAAAAAATTAAGTATATCAAAAACATCAGTCAAAGTATCATCCTAACTGCTCCCCCCTTTTTGTCACAAATGACAAGGGATAGCATATCAACTATGCATCAGTATCCTCGTCAAAAGCTTAGTCGTCATCCCAATGTCGACGAATCCAATGCAACCTACACTGAAGATAGCCGACAGTACCTTGAAGTATAGCAAACTCTATAGTGTGTTGATCAACTATAGCTCTCAACTGGGTAATCTCTGTCATCATACGAGCATGCTACTATATCAACATAGTCATATGTCTCATAAGTGATACAAAAGGAGGAATA
Source organism: Fraxinus excelsior (assembly GCA_019097785.1). Lineage (NCBI taxonomy): Eukaryota > Viridiplantae > Streptophyta > Magnoliopsida > Lamiales > Oleaceae > Fraxinus > Fraxinus excelsior. The sequence continues at coordinate 5,125,245 of CM032642.1, forward strand.
GACTCAGTAGGTGGAGGAGCGAAGTGGATATCGAGGGGATTTCAGCAGGTGGTGGAGCAAAAAGAGAAGCACGAATATCGGACGGATCAATAGAAAAGAGGTCATCAATAGGATCGACCGGCACAAATGGATCAACTAGCTCAACGGCTTAGAAATGGTAGTGTGGCCAATCGACCGATATATATGGAAACAAAGGGTAAACAACTCGAGGAATATGGGCTATACTAAACACGACATCCGAAGTGATCTTAACTGTCTTACCTTTACGGAACACCCTAAAAGTAGATCTGCTAACGTCGTGAATGCTAGCATAAAATTTCTGAATGATCAGACTCGGTGGAGGAGTTAAATCAATGAGTAAAGAATCCCAAACCATAGAAGCGAAAATAATAGCGAGGATGAGGGTAAAGGTCAAATAACACAACCTCGCGCTCCACTAACACCGAGCGAAATGAAAACTGGGTCCCGAATACTTCTTAGGCAATGGATGATATGATCTAGGATTGAATGAAGGACGTGGACACACTCGATCTCTGTGCAATTGTCCATTCTCGCTTAGGCGACATCTGAGAAATAGATTAGAGATACACGTCAAATAATACAGAACTACAAATGAAACTATGTAATACATGGACGGAGATGACATGGTGTCATGACATCGGGACGTGGTGCCTCGACATCATGACATGATGCCCTAACATGTGCCTTGCGTGCTGAGATGACGGACATCATGTCGCGACACCAATAGGATCATGCTATAGAAAGGACATCAAAACAACTATTGAACAACCAAACAATGTTCAATTGTGTGGAGGTGTATTGACCATAAAAAATGATGTGAAAAAAACAAGAAGAAAAATCTAGTAGAATTTCATCGAACATGTGGTGTGCAACACGAATTGCCATCAAAACCAAGCTTCAACTCACATGAAACCACCACATTTATCACACACACACACACACACACACCTAGTAGAACTAAAAAAAACTAAACCTTATTAAAAAAATCAGTTTTTTTTTTGTTTGCGTCTTTGTTTCCATGTGATTTGTCATTTAATTTCCTTTAGATTCATTATTTAGTTGTTTATTGGGTTTCGATATAAAAAAATCCGGAAATACATAAACAAAATTCTTTGAACTGTTGAAAAAAAAATCTCTACATCTCATAAACGTCTAGAGGCAAACAAAACAAAATAAATTTTTTTTGAGTCATTTGGTTTTATTTTCTTGAAGTTTGGGTCATTACCTCAATCCATGCAATTTGTTGATTATCCGAGAACTTGTGCTTGTGATGGTGTTCGTTGTGGGATTGTGTCCCATTTGATTGAGATTGGTTATTTCTCGAGCCATTGAGAAAGGAAGATGAGTGGTAAAAGGCAAGAGTGGTGAGTTCAATATCGGGTAAAAGCTAAATTTTGAGTGATACACGAGTGCAAACACGTGAGGTAAATTTTTTTTTTTCTTGTATTTCTTTCCCTTTGATTTTTTTGTTATTTAATTATTTGCAAGAAAAAAGAGATATGAGTAAAAGTGAGGAGAAAGAGGTGCTTAAGGGGTTTTATACGAAGTTTATAGATAATATGCAGGCTATACATCTTAGGTTTGATCAATCGGGTTTGGCGATTGAACGTATTAGTGGTGATGTAGCTAGGCATGAAACCTTGATTGGGAGTCAGCAGCTAGGGACACCCCAAAGATTTCCTCGTGGGGATAGACGAGATAAGCAAGGACGGAATCTTATGATTGAATTTGATTGCGAAGATGAGGCGGTAAGCGTAGGTAGTAGTGAATATTATTTGAAAGTTGACATGGGACGAATGAGGAATAGAGAATGTAGGTTTGATCGAGGGATTGATAGAGATTTAGGGAACATCAAATTGAATATTCCAGCTTTCCAAGGTCGGAGTGACCCCGAAGCTTACTTAGAGTTGGAAAAGAAGGTCGAATTGGTGTTTGATTGTCATAATTACTCGGAGGAGAAGAAGTTGAAGTTAGCTGTAGTAGGATTCATTGACTATGCTATTATTTGGTGGGATCAATTAGGGACAAGTCATAGAAGGAATTTGGAATGGTATGTACCTGGACATTATTACCGGGATCTTCAGCATAAGTTACAAACGCTTTCTTAAGGGTCTAGGTGTGTGGATGATTATTATAAGGAGATGGAGGTGGCAATGATTCGGGCAAATATAGAAGAGGATCGGGAGGCCACCATGGCTAGGTTTTTGAATGGGTTGAATAGGGATATTACTAACATAGTAGAGTTACAGCACTATGTGGAGTTGGAGGACTTGGTGCACATGGCTATGAAGGTCGAGAGGCAACTTAAATGAAAAGGGATAGCTAAGTTTACTACGGAACCCCAATGGAGTAGTGGTCATAGGAATGATCGGGTAGACACCGGGGAAAAGGTTGAAGTGCCTAAGGTTAAGAAGGAGGTGAATAAAAATAAACCAAACATTGAAAATCAAGTTGGTAGGTCGGGGGATATTAAATGTTTCAAGTGTTTGGGTTCAGGGCATATAGCTTCACAGTGTTCAAACTGACGGGTGATGATTCTACGAGAAATGGAGAGATTGAGTCGGATAATGGGGGTGGAAATGACAGTATGCCTAAGTTGGAAGATGTTAAAGGTGAAAATTGTTTAGAGTACCCGGTTGCGGGGTCATTAGTGGTTATGTGTTCTCTTACAACACAAATAAAGGTGGATGATGAGGAGTAGCAACGTGAGAATTTGTTTCACACTAGGTGTCACATTAAAAATGAGGTTTGCAGTTTGATTATAGATGGTAGGAGTTGTACGACCCTTGTAGAGGAGTTGGGATCACCTCTTATGAGGCATCCTCAACCATACAAGTTGGTGTGGCTGAATAATTGTAGGGAGATACGGGTTACCAAGAAGGCCTTGGTGAATTTCAACATTGGGCGATATAATGATGAGGTATTGTACGATGTAGTTCCAATGCATACGGGACATCTCTTATTAGGTAGGCCAAGGCAATATGATAGGAGAGTGAAGTATAAAGTATTCACAAATCGCTACAACTTGGTAAAGGATGGAAGAGCTATCACATAACAGCAGGTCCATGAGGGCCAACTGAACTTGAAGAGTAAAAGAATGAAAATAAAGAGGGGAAAAATGAGGGCAAGAGAGAACAAAGTAAGGTGGCTGAGAGTGAGGGAAAAAGAGTAGAGCCACACGAGAGAAAAAAGAGGGAAAAATCAGAGAGGAGGGAAAATTTCAAAGTGAGCTTATATGCAAGAAAAGTCGAGTGTAAGAGGGCTTTAGTGAGAACTAACAATTCCCTCCCAAATTTGGATAATTCTCTTTTGCAGGATGTCAAGGAATCATTCCATGGCGGAATAATTTGTGGTGCGTCATACCTTAACTATCCACGTATTGTAAATCACATGGAAAATCTAATGAGTAACAAGGAGGGTTTAAGTGACCAAGTTATGGTAACGTATCAAATCCCTACATTTAGATTAGACTATAAGCTTGCATATATGGAAAATTTCTTATTTGTTTATGATATACGTTTACTACATGATGAAATTCTAGTAGGTCACAAGGAGTTAATCGTATAGCTTGGCAATTAGAATGCATTATTGTTGACTGGGTGCATGAATGCTTTTATTTTAATCTCAGTAGTCTTACCTGTCTTAAGTTGGAATTATAAAGTTTGTTAGGAGTGAGTTTAAAGTCTACTAATCCCCTTCTGCATTCCAATTTGACAAATGATTCTAAGTTACTAATCTTGTTCAATTTAACATTTTCATCTATTGGTGTTAGTGTTGGAATTTGTGAGACACGGGTGATGATACGTACGAGATGGAAACTACATTATAGGGGAGATGGACCATGTCATTCCATTAATTTGATCGAGAATGAAGGCTACAGTTTACTTCTGTTGGGTAAGTCTGTAATGTTTAACATTTTCAAGGTTGCTAATGTTGCTTCGTTTGATGCAAGTTCAGATTCGAGGTTAAATCCTTTCGAAGAGAGAGAGGATGATATGATCTGGGTTACATGAGTCAACGGTTCAAGCAATAGAGTTCAGATGGGTGAGGTTGACAAGCCAAAGTTCAAGTTTCGTGAACGGCTCGAGAGCCGAAACGAGTTGGATTCAAAGTTTGGAAGATATTTGGAAAGAAAACAAGTAACGTGGATTAAAATAGGCATAACTCTCAACTCGGGTGTAGAATTTTTGCACATGAGTACAATTTGGAATCGTCACGAAATTCTGCACAAGGCTACATAGGTGTATGGTACTTTTGGCGAAAAATAGTATAAAAAATTTGGCGAGAATTTTATCTTTTATTGTTGTTTCCTAGTTTGACTTAAATACCATCTTTTTAGTATCTTTTGTGATCTATTTGAATAGCACAAGATTATCTAGTGAAATTAGGATTTTTCATAGTTTTATATAAATAGGATCTATTATTATTCATTGTTGACAAGATTTTGATTATTTGAGAGAATTAAATTAAATTTGAGAGTTTTATTCCTCCATGTTCAGGGTGGTTTAACGTTCTAGCTTGAACTTATCAAAAGGTTTAGCAATCTTTTTGTGGCGTTCCCACTTAACGATTCTTGTTCCGGGTAATCAAAGGGTCGGATTTCTTACGTGTAATCTCGTTTCTTAATATGGGTCGAACAACCGGTCGGGTTGATCTCTGCACAACGTAATTTCTAATTTTCTTGGGTTAGTTTCATCTTGTTCGTAGGTTCCCAAGATCAATTCTTGGTGGATTCACATCAATAGCCCCCTGTTTTTTTTTAAATCAAGTCTTCGATATACGGATGAACTCAATAATGCATGTGTTCACAAGTATTACATTATCAATAAAAAAATTTCCATGTACTCAAAAGTTCTAGTAGAGTAAAGTGTATAAGTAACCCACGTGTGTTAAGTGCTACTATTTTCTCGTGGGCATGAATCTAAACCTTAAATTTGTGAGAAAAGAAATGCGAAACATCAATGCCAATAAGTGTATTCCTCTACTTATGAAAGTCAAACCCATAAGATTATAATGACCTTAAAATGAAGCTCATTTACACGTATATTTTTCTTTTCTCCCCCTACACTTGAGCATATATTGTTATTATTATTATTTTTCATATCATTTTTCTTGATTACTACATCTTATGTGCAGACTCTTTCCATTAAGCGACTAAAATGGCCCATGTAGCAAGCTTTAAGCCTGTTAACCCGAGTCAGTTGACCATAGACATGGGTTATGAGAAACCCTACAGGTTTAATTGCTCGAGTCAAATAGGCTTTAAAAAAGAGTATAAGATGAACTTTTTTTATTTTATGATAAGGGGACAATATGTAAGTTTAGGTCATCTAAATGAAGGTCAATTCATGTTCAAGGTCACCTTACCAACAGATGACTACTATCCCAAATCTCACACATACAGTCCAAACTTACTCATAAGATCACAATGTGTGCTTTACAGATGGTACATGAAGAAACATATACTTAGTATTCTACATTAAACCTAACCAAGTAATGAAAACTACAGTACATATCAAATAAACACATACTTTGTCACAAACACAGTAGTTAAGAACATCATGAAATGTCCAATAGCACAAGATTTTTTTCATTGTTTTTTTAAAAAAACCAAGAACTTTAAAAGCAAAACAAAAATTAAAACAAATAACAAACAAATGAGATGTGTGCAAGAATGAAAGGACTCAATGAACTGCACATGCATGCACCTAAGTACCTAATCAAAGAGGTACATGAATGCTCTTACCTTTTCACAACCTCTCAGGTCACTCTTCTTAACCCAAACCTTTTTAGAAGTAGAAGTGATACAAGTTAACTGAATCATCATTTAAATTAAGTGGCTAACCTGATTGGCGAGGAAGTTAACCTTGCTCGGAATATCCTAGGTCTTGTGTGTCCTAGTGCACCACAATGGTGACAGGTGGGAATAAACCTAGGTTCAAACATATGTGGAGGTTGTCACTAATTTTTAGGACGATTGGCCCTACGTTGTCTATTAGGCCTCAAACTTAAAATAGTCTTGCCCTTGGGTTCAGGATTAACAGCATTCCTAACTTTGTTGGTGACTAGGTCAAACGCAATCTTGGATGTACTAGCAGCAGTATTGCCATTTTGAACATATCCTAGACTGTGTCTATTTTTAGCAGCTTGTTCATCCCCAACAGATTATCGAGTTTCTGAGTACCGCTCATGAAGGAATGAAGTAGAGTGTTAGATTTTTCTAGATCACTTGTTAATGATTTAACTTTAGTTTCTAAGTTCTCATTAACAAGTTTCAATTCACTCAGATTTTTGGTAGAGTCCCAAAGGTAAGCTATGGGTTTCCCTCTCACTCTTTCAAGTTCATTAACAATTTTCAATACGACTTTATTGACCTTTTTAATTTTAAGGCTCTTCTCAAATAGCTGTCGATAAGACTCATGAATATTGGTTTCATCCTCAGAGTCATCCTCGAAATTTTCACTATGATCTTTATTCTCTACCTTTTCACTTTTTTTATCAAATTCAATCTTAGCTATAGATGTAAAAGCCATAAAGTTCTGTTTATCCTCACTGCCTAAGATATCACTCTAAACACTCGAATATGATTCATCATCACTCAAGGTGACTGCTAATGTCTTACCCCTTCCTTTATTCATATTCTTCTTCAAGTTAGGACATTCATTCCTATAGTGATCAAAACCATAACACTCATGGCATCTAACTCATGGGTTTTCTTACTAGAAGTCCAATGATTATTCTTATCACGCTTATCTTTCGAGAATTTACTAGGGACATCATTTTTCATATCTTGAGGTTTCCTCCTATTTCTCATCGTTTTCTTGAATTTCTTAACGAAATATGCTATTCCATCGTCCCTAAGGGTCTCAACATCAGTAGACTCATTCTCTTCTTCCCTAATGGTGTTCATGGTTATGGATTTAACCTTCTTCGATTGAGATATGGTGAGTTCATAGGTTTGAAGGGATCTACGAGTTTCTCTATCTTAAGTGCATCTAAGTCCTTACTTTCAATAGCAGTGATCTTAGGTCTAAACCTTTTAGGTAGGGATCTAAGGACTTTTCTAACAATTTTAGACTCAGAGATCTTCTCACCTAGGTTGAAGCTGGAGTTTACTATGTCATTAAGCTTCACATAGAATTATCGAACGATTTATCATTCTTCATTCTAATTTCTTTAAACCTAGAGGTCTGCAGTTTGGAGTTCTTAATAGTTTTGGTACCCTCGTGTGTGGTCTCTAAGATATCCCAAACCTCTTTCACAGCTTGACGCATCGACACTCTCCTAAACTCACTCTACAAACACAGCTATAAACAAGGCATGAAGCCCTTTATTATTCCAGTTGCAATCAGCTAATTCATATTTGGTCCAAAGAGAAATGTTAGTGGGTGTAACTACACGATCAACATTGGATGAAGATGCGGTCCAACCGTTTTGTATATTGATCCAAATACACTCATTCAATACTTTAAGGAAGGCTCTCATTCGAATTTTCCAATATGCATAGTTGCTTCTGTGAAAAATGGAGGCACGAATAGAGATTGACTCATCTAGATTAATTTGTGGTCAAGAATTGAAATGTGTCTTGGATACTAATTGAAATTTCATGGTACGACCTAAATTACACTTAGAGGGAGGTGAATACATGATTGTGCAGAATTAAAAATTAATAATTATATAGAAAAAAGTCACTTTTAATTATTTCTAGATGATTAATCAAACAGTCTAGTTTTTCTATGTTGAATTATTGCAATTATATGAAAACAGTAAATAACACACATAATGATCACGGAAAAATCCTAATTGGGTAAAAACTCTGGGCATTTTGCCAATGAACTTACAGTCCGCTAGACATGACTACCACTAGTACTTTCTGACCTCCCGACTGCAATTTCCACTATCCTCCTGGATTGTGTGCTCATGGACCAACTCCCGACTTTATTAATTCGTCTATCTCATGTGGATCAACAAAGAACTCCGCATTCTCCAACAACTGAAACTCTAGTCACCTTTTCTTGATCTTTAAAACTCTAAGAAATGTTTACGAAATAGAAGTTTTGTATTTGGATTATATGGATTTGATGTTTTTATCGCCTAGAATAAATCTAACTGTGAAAGTTGAAAGCTTATAGATGATTTTGATGAAGACGATATGAAGCAATATGTGTTTTTCAATGTTCAACCTTAGGAAAAACCGTTCAAAGGCTTTTTGATATTTATACTGTATGTTTATGGTTGAATTGGCTGGACAAAAAGCCTTAAAAACACGAATTAAAATTCTCTGGATAACCCTATCACTCGAGCGAGAGCTTAGCGACAGGCGAGCAATAGGTTGTCACTCAAGCGAAGGTAAGGCGGCAAGCGGGTGACAATGTTCCTATTTTTGCCGTTCGAGCAAAGTCAGAGCGATAGTGTAGCGAACGAGAAAATATCTTCAATATACATGGATGTGCACCGAATGGAATATAGACTATCAAAAGGTCAAATATAGCCATACAAAAATTGGAGTTTGATTAACTAAAAATTAGTTTGTGATACAAGTTCTATTTTAATCTTCTAAGAAAAGTTGTTGAGCAGGGTTCGAGAAAAACCAACATCCGGAAAAGGAACAAAAATAGAGCATCAAGAATTCACATGCTAATGAAATGAAGTGCTAAGAAATCATGCATGTTGACACAACATAATATATAATAGAATTACAATTTATATAAATCCAAAAATGTAAATTATATGTTCAAAATTCCTTTAATTATTTCTTCGGACAACTTAGATACTTAATCTGCCTCCGACTAATTCATGGATGCATGTGTCCTCTTTACTTACAAAGTTCACCCTCCTCTCTACCACGCGTGCTCATCTTTCCATCTTATAATCTTCACCTGAAATTGTTTGTCCTCATGATCAACGAGAAAATATATTCAGGTAGGTTTTCCAGCAGGAAGGCTTTGATTATCTCCTTGGGGATGTACTCTCACGTTACATTATCCATCATTGATTGAAAACACCATAAATTGTCCATAACTTATAAGCTGAAATCATTTTTGAAACATGAATGGATGCCTTACCAAATCTTTCTACCGTGATTTCTTGATTTTAGTGACACGATAAGATTTTCTTGGCCGGATAGCCAAGCCCTGAACTAAAAAAGTTATTACCGTAACGATTGAGAGGACATTGTCTAATGGCCCAAATTGTTTTTTTAAAATATAAATCTGTTGGAATTTGGGTGTGAACGGAATTCTTTTATTGAAGTGTTCGAAGTAATTGAAGAATTCCAATTGAAGTGCACGTCATGAAGAATTCAGTTTGGAATGTTATTGGAGTTCTATGTCAAATTGAAGTTCTATTTTAGAAACTCATTGGGAGTTGGAATTTGTTTTGGACTCTATTTTTTGGTATCCTACTTCAACAACAATTATTCTAGAAGGGTTTGGATGTCCCCTACATGTTTCCTATAAATATTGGGTTCTTTTATACAATTTTATAATGTGAGAAAATAGATTATTAGAATCATAGGATCAGTTGTAATTTTTCTCTCTTTTCCATTATTCTTGAGTCAATAAAACCTCTTAATTCATTTGCCATATTCTTGTCTTTATTTTTCTTTTGCTTGATCATATTCTTCATTATTATTTTTCATATAACTTCAACATCTCAATCTGGTGGTTTATTTCACAACAAGTGGTATCCGAGCAATTCTAGTATTGGCTTTGTCTATAACAAGTGGTATCATAGCCAAAGTTCAACAGTTCTGCAAAGCTCAAAGTTTGATTTGTTAGAAGATTTTGTTCGTGATGGCTTCCATGAAGTATGACATTCTACTTGTGGATCAGAACACTAGATTGTCACTATGGCAGGTTAAGATGTGTGCAGTACTCGCACAGCTGGATTTGGATGATGCATTGCTAGGAATTGACAAGATATCCGCAACTTTGACCACGGAGGAGAAATTATGAAAGGATAAGCAGACAGTTTCTCACATTCATCTTTATCTATCAAATACCATTCTTCAGGATGTTTTGAATGAGAATTCAGCAACTGCTTTACGATTGAAGCTGGAGCAATTGTGCATGACTAAAAGTCTGACAAGCAAGTTGAACATCAAGCAGCGTTTATACTCTCATCGCATGGCAGAATGAGGATCATTGGAAGACCACGTGGCTATATTTAAAGAGACCGTCGCTAATTTGGAAACTTTGGAAATAGAGTATGATGAAGAAGATTTGGCCTTAATCCTATTGTGTTCGTTGCCCGCTTCATTTTCTTCTTTTAGAGATACGATCTTGTATAGTCATGCTTTGTATTCAAAAGAGAAGATGAAGCATCTAGTTTCTGAGGCCAAAGATGGAGAAAGTCTAATTGCTCATAGTGGTTTTGGAAGGGGTAGAATGAAGTCTAAGTTCAGTAATCAGATTTGTAATTACTGCAAGAAGAAGGGGCACTTGAAGAAGGATTGCTACAAATTGCAGAATAAAGAAAGGATGATTGTAAGTAGATATTGAGATATTTCAGCGAAGTAGACCTCGCGGAGAACGTTGTAAGTGATGGAGATCTCTTAGCTATTTCTAGTATTGAGTCTAAATTGGAAGATGATTGGATTCTTGATTCAGCGTGTGTGTTGCATATGTGTCCTAATAAGGACTTGTTTACTACATACAAAACTATTTCCAATTGTGTCGTGGTTATGGGAAACATCGCATCTTGTCGGTTTGCTGGAATTGGTACAGTCAAATTGAATCTTTTAGAATGAACAATTAGAACACTTAGCCAGGTTTGACATATTTTAAATTTGAAAAAGAATCTCATCTCGTTGTCTATCCTTGATTCAAATGGTTATGAGTTCTTTAGTGGAGGTGGAGCTTTGAAGGTATGTAAGGGTGCCCAGGTTGTATTGGAAGGACGGAAAAGGTCTCAGTTATACATCTTGCAGGGTCGTGCAGAATTTAGAAGAGTTAATCACCACAGGTTCAGTAGTGTGGTGGATATTCAATTTGGTACAATACCTTTAGGAGCTCGTAAAGGGTCCGATTTGAAGAATATTACTCGGTGGAGTTTAAAAGATATGGATAATGTCGTTTTGCCACCATCACCTGCGGTGCCAATATATTCAAGTGCTAGAGACGAACCCAGTGGAACAACGTATGTGGATGCTGATTTTGTTTAGCATGCTTTAAGTTGAGTATAATGTGTACAATCTAGCAAGGGGCCTTCTGTAAAAGAATTTGGTATTGATTCTGCTTTGGGTGTGTTACAGCCCATTTTGGTTAATTTAAAATCATTGTAATTTCTGGGAATCTAAGGTAATTCTGTAGAATAGTACTTGGACTTATTGGAAGAGGTGTAGTATTTAGTGTTTGGTTGGAGAATTTTTTTTTTGGTTATTATTGAAGAAGTCAGTTCATTCCTTGAATGAAATTCAAGTCAAGGTGGAGATTGTTGGAATTTGGCTGGACACCGAAATTCATTTGTTGAAGTGTTTTGAAATAATTGAAGAATTCCAATTGAATTGTACGTCAAGAAGAATTCAGTTTGGAATGATATTGGAGTCATACTATTTTGGAAACCCATTGGGAGTTAGAATTTGTTTTGGACTTGATTTTTGGTATCCTACTTCAACAACAATTCTACTAGGAGTGTTTGAATTTTTCCTACATATTACCTATAAATATTAGTCTCTTCTATACAATTTTATAAGGTGAGAAAATAGATTACTAGAATTATAGGATCTATTGTAATTTTCTATCTTCTCCATTATTATTGAGTCAAGAAAATCTCTTAATTCATTTGTCATATTCTTGTCTTTATTATTCTTTTGCTTGATCATATATTTCATTATTATTTGTCATGTAACTTCAACATCGCAATCCGGTGGTTTATTTCACAACAAGTGGTATCACATCAATTCTGGTATCAGCTTTGTCTATAACATATAACAGAATCGCTATCCAAAGCTTCCTTTGGATTGTACCAGTTGACTTGAAATTACGTATTAAAATTCAAGCAAGATTAAAAAGAAATCAAACTATTATCTATTTATCAAAGAATAAATTAGTGTCAACGACAGTGATTAAAACTCTTGTTATTTATTCCATTTTTTACTTAGAAAGTTGACAGAACAACAACACGTTATAATGTATTCTACCAATTTCAACACATACATGCATGATCATAATAGTATATAGAACATTACAGATTTTCTTTTACTTTACTAAGAAATTCAAATATTTTAAATTAAATGGCAATGGAATGACCTTATTACAGTGAACGTGTATGGCAGCCGTGCAATCTAAACACCTGAACGGATGGAAAATTTATCTACTAGAAGACACACAACTATATCCAAATAAACAAGTTCAAGAATTTAATTAAACATAAATGCCTACTGCAGTTAAATTAAAAAGAAACAAAGTTAAATGCTTAAATTTTAGAATTTAGTCCGGTAAATCAAGGCACAACCACACCATCAAACCGCTGCTCTCGGACGTGACCTGAACTAACCAATGAGGTAGAGAGAAAGGGGGTGAGTATGGAGAATCTCAATAGGATACGAGTATTAGTACAATCTCAAATAATATTTCTCAATTCATATATCAAAATAGTCATATCGTTGTATCATATCTTTAGAATCCAGTAGGAGCTCATAACATATCATAACACTTGTACCATATGGCCATTATCATATATCATATCGTAACATTTCATTAGCATAGCATTTATGAACATGAAATAATAAGATTAAACGGGACAAATCCACTTGTACCTCTTTATCTTATCTTTTGACTCCCAAATGCGTTTCAAAAAGAGGGAGAATGCTGAATTTATGTGTTAAAAACATCCCTTCAACTCCATTTTATTGTGTCCTCTTCGTAATATATATATATATATATATATATAAAGTGGCTATGAAACGGAAATTCTTGTTTTTACGGAAAATTTAACGGAATTTGTTGTGTTTCACCGTTAGCTTTATTTTTTCCATTAAATAGCAATTAAGTCATGGTCATTGATGTTGTGTCTGTTAGAATTCCATTATTTAATAATAAATAAATGTGAAATGCAAAAGGCTTTGTACTACTCAATGTTGTCAAACCCGGTCAGGCCGGGCCGGTTCGACCGGTGAAACCGGGAACCGGGCCCAAAACTGGGCCAAAATATTTAAATTTACAAAACTAGTTAAAATCCGTAGAAATCGGCCGGTTCAACCGTGACTTGGAGAACCGGTCACGGTTTTGACGGGTTTTCAAGATTTTTTTTTTAGTTTAAAAATTTTTTAACTCCATTATTGGGCTTCAAAATTTACAATTCTAAGGTCCATGGAGAAGTATTGGATGTCATGCTCATTTTATAGATACTTCTCTCCAAATGTTTCATAAACTTCCAATGTGGGATTGTGCATTTTATATATGTTCTTAACTCCAATAGTTTTATAAACTTCCAATGTAGGATAGTGACAACAAAAAAAAAATGTTAAAATGCTCATCAAAATCATTTTCAAATGTTTGTCTAATTTATTAATTTGATTTTGAATTACAACTAATTAAATTGTAATATTCACCATCATTCTTTCATTTAATTTTCAAATTTAACTTAAATTGCACTTGATTATTAATATATTAATGTTAGATATTATTTTCTATAAGTTTAAAATATTTTAATTTAACAAAGTAAACTATTTTAACATATTTGTTTTTAATTTTTAGTGTTGGGACTAATTGTAGGATAATGAATCTAATTAGTAAAGATAGATATACTTTGAATTATTTTTATGTATTTATTGCACTCGGTTCGACCCCAATTGAATTCTCATGGACTTCACGTCGGAATCATTCTCGATTGTGAACCAAAACCCTTCATCTCCATTTCCAAATATCGGAATTATCAAATCCGCAGACTTTTCGTATAAATCATATGATTAATGCTCATGTTTAGTTCCTTAATTAATAAAAAAAATTAAAATTCTTCTAACACTAATTAGCAATATTATAGTATTATATTAAATGTTTAGTAAGTATTATTTTTAAATATTAAATGATTTTATGATATAGTAAAAAATCTATTTTTTTATAATATAGAAAAAAACTATTTTTTAAAATAAAAATATATTTAATGTCTTAAAAATAATTAAAATAATATTAAAAATACGAAACGCAATATGATGCTTATTCTTCGCATTGACACACCTAAACTTGTGATTTTTGATTCTCAACATCGACGTCTCGCAACGCGTTACGCCTTTTAGAACATTATTAATAAATGAATGGGAAATGCAAAAGACTTTGTACTACTACATTTTAGTCACTAGGAAAAAATGAAACTAAAAAAATAAAATGGATGTGGAGATTTTCAATTTAAAAATGCTAATAATTTATTTGGTAAGGTACATTGAACTCAATGAAGAAAAAATATTTATTTATTTAGTTTTGAATTATAATGTTATCTATTATTTTATTATGTACAAAAGGTTCATGATTAAGTGAAAATTTTAATATAATAAAATAGTACGAAACACAAACTTATACATTTTAATTTAGAATTTAACACTATTTAAATTAAAATTAATATATCACAATGTGTAATTATTTATCAATTACATAAACATTACGTCATTATTTATTTAACGAACCAAAAAAATTATATATAAACTAAGCAAACGTGCATTGCACGTTGCTTATACCTAGTGTGTGTGTGTGTGTGTGTGTGTATATATAATTTACTACTGGAAAAAGTTCTTCTTGTTGTTTTGAGGCTCCCAAAGTATAGAAAGAAATGGATAATAGTATAGGGGAAGACAAGTTATGAGATATTTGAAAAAGGGAAGAAGCGTGAGTAATGGGAGAGGAATGAGGGAATTGAGAGAACGTCTCTTATTAGTTGGGTAAGTGGAAAAATGAAATGGCAAGAGGGGGAGTGTGGAAGTTTTTTAGAGGTTGTTAGATTTATGAGTGGAAGAGAGAAACTAAAAATTAGAAAAGTGTGATAGTATATATTGGAAAGATTGGTTTTTATTAGTTGGTTTGACCAACTTTTGATCAATAATTTTAGTGGGTTCCATTAGTTGGACAAAATATTTCTTTGGCCGAGTGTGTTCTACTCCATGAAAAGATTAATGTAGTATATTTATTTTCTCAAAACCAATTTAGGGTGAATGAGAAATCAAGACCAAAAGATGACCACTTGAAGTTAAAATAAATTGGTGGGAAATTGCAAGAGTGTCAATCACACATAGGAAAGCTAGAAAAGTATAAATCACTTTATATTGCTCAAGTTTGGGACTTGGGTTTGGACCTCAAAGCGTACCAATAGTCTTTGAAGGGGAGAGAACCCACATGTTAGTAAGTTGGGCCAAACCCCACACGTGCGCGTCGTCGCCGTCCATCAGACTCGGCTTGGCTCGACACGGTCACATGTCGTGGATTTGGACTTGGACTTGGACTAGACCAAGTTGATATATATTTTTGGTAAAATAATATTTAATTTTTATTATTTTTATTACTATTTAAAAATAATAATTTATATTATGTTTCCCAGATTTTGCCGTGCCAGACACTTGGAATGTTTTAGAAGGGTGGTTAATGGTTCCTGTCCAAACGGTTTGTATCTGTTGAAGACGGAACTTTTCGACTGTTGTATCTTTTGGACACAACTTTTCAACTTCTATAAATAGGCTCCCATACCCTGGTTTTCATTTACTCCAAAATCAGTTTTGATTTTATTATTCTTCCAAAATTATTCATTCATCCCTGCATTATTCATATTTTGCAATCCGACCTCAAAAAATTATTTTCGTACATTTAAGTCCTCCAATTTTTAGAGAGATCATTGTATCCCACATGTGAGTAGGTTCGCTAGGTCTTGTAATTTGTAGTGCTACTATTATAAGTCGAGGTCATTGTATCTTGGGAGACGAGTGCTGAAATACCGTCAGCACCAGTGCGGGGCATTATCGTCTTAAGGAGAAAGAGTCAAACTATTGCCTCGACCATTTTATAGCATTCATTTTTCACGAAGTCATTGTGCACATATCAATTCACGGAGATATCAGTACTTGCCAACTTCCAATAATTTTAAGACAATAATGGCAAATAATATTGTATCTGTCGTACCCCCTAATAATGCTCACGAGGAGAAATCGAAAAAATTCACGGGAGTGAATTTTAAGAGATGGCAACAGAAAATGTTATTTTATCTTACGACTCTAATTTGGTAAAATTCTCGAGTGAAGATGCTCCAACTATTGAGGAGGATGAAACAGATTCTAAAAAACGAGTAGCATTCGATGCATGGAGTCATAGTGACTTCTTGTGTAGGAACTACATCCTCAATTGCCTTGACAATGCACTATACAACGTATACTGTTCGGTCAAGATAGCTAAATTACTGTAGGAGTCATTGGAAAAGAAGTACAAAACGAAAGACAGTGGATTGAAGAAATTTGTTGTAGGCAAATTCCTGGACTTCAAAATGGTAGATTCTAAAATAGTAATGAATCAAGTCTAAGAGCTATAAATCATCTTACACGATATATATATATATATATATATATATATATATATATATATATATATATGCAGAAGGTATGAAGCTCTGTGAGTCGTTTCAGGTCGCTGCGATTATCGGGAGAGTACCAATAATATGGAAAGATTTCAAGAACTACATGAAACATAAACGCAAGAAAATGGGACTTGAAGATCTCATTGTATGGTTAAGAATTAAGGAAGATAATCACAATTATGAAAAGAAATTCGAAAAGTTGCAAATGGAGGCTAAAGTCAACTTGGTGGAGCTAAATACTAGCAAGAAAAGAAAGCACTTGGGTAATGGCAAGCAAAAGAGCGAAGCCAAGAAATTCTTATAACTGCGATAAGCCTGGTTACATTACAAAGGACTGCCGACAGAAAAAGCAAAACAAAAAGGACCAAGTACACTCAACCGAGGAAGATAGATTATCTAACGATGTGTTCGAACTAATACTCTCGACTGTTGTAGGTGAAGCAAATATTGTGGACAATCTGAGAGAATGGTTCGTAGATATTGGAGCTACTTGTTACGTTTGTGCTGATAAGAAGATGTTTTCATCTTACACTCCTATCAACTATTCATGGGCAACTCGGTAACATCAAAAGTTGTTGGTCTAGGTAAAGTAGTGTTGAAAATGATATCAGGAAAAGAAGTAACACTCATCGATGTACTGCATGTTCTCAATATTTACAAAAACGAGTTTATGTTAGTATTTGAATCTGACAAGTTTGTACTTACAAAAAATGGCATGTTTGTAGGCAATGGATTCTTATCCAATAGGCTATTCAAAATGAATGTAATGCCTGTAGTCTATGATTTTGATATTAATAAAAATAAATCTTCTGCTTACTTGATTGAGTTTTCTAACTAATGGCATGATAGGTTATAACATGTAAATGTTAATACTTTAAGAAATTAGTAAGTTTAGATTTATTGCCTTCTATTTCCTTTGATCAAAATCATCAGTGTAAAACATGTATAGAGGCTAAATTAGCTAATACATGGTTTCATTCAATTGAAAGGAACTCGAATCCTCTAAAACTAATTCATAGTGATATTTGTGATTTAAAGTTTGTGCAAACTAGAGGAGGCAAAAAGTATTTTATTACTTTTATAGATGATTGCAAAAGGTATTGTTATGTCTATTTTCTAAGGAGCAAATACAATACCTTAGAAGCATTTAAACAGTACAAGAATGAGGTTGAGAATCAACTAAGCAAACGAATAAAAGTTGTTCGTTGTGACAAATGTGGGGAATATGGAGCACTGTTTGAAGAATTTTGTTCAGATTCTAGGATTATTCTCCTTATTCACCTCAGTTAAACGGTATTGTGGAATACAAAAATCATACTCTGAAAATGATGAACGCTATGTTGATTAGTTCTGGTTTACCTCAAAATTTATGGGGGAAACAATTATCTCAAATAACCACATTCTAAATAAATTACCACACAAAAGTATGAACCAAACTCCTTATGAGTTATGGAAATGTCATAAACCTTCGTACAAATACTTAAAAGTGTGGGGATGTTTGGCTAAGGTAAAAATACCAAAGCCTAAACAAGTTAAAATAGGGCCTAAAACTATCGATTGCATATTCATTGGACATGCTAATAGCGGTAGTGCTTATCGGTTCCTCATACATAAGTCTGACATTTCGGATGTACATGAAAATACTATCATTGAATTTAGAAATGTTGTATTTTTTGAGGACAAGTTTCCTTGTAAGGATAGGAAAGAGATAAGTTCGCAAAAATGATACTACAATTGGTAATCATCAAAGCGATAAAAAAACCAAGACGAAGCAAAAGGATCAAAACATCTACATCTTTTAGTCAAGATTTTTTAACTTATTTATTAGAAAATGAACCTAGCACATTCAATGAAACAATGTCTAGTCCAGAGGCTCCATTCTGGAAAGAGACTATGAATAGTGAAATTGATTATATTATGTAGAATCATACATGGGAGTTGGTAGACTTCCCACCTGGTAACAAATTGTTAGATTGTAAATGGATTTTCAAAAGAAAATTAAAGAGTGATGGATCAGTTGATAAATATAAGGCCAGATTGGTAGCTAAATGATTCAAACAAAAATAAGGCCTTGATTTTTTCAATACATACTCCTATGTGACAAAGATAACATCACTTACAATATTAATTGCAATCGTAGCACTGCGTAATTTGGAAATCCATCAGATGGACGTCAAAACAACTTTCTTAAATGGTGAGCGAGAAGAAAAAAATTTACATGGAACAACTCGAAAGGTTCATTACTCTTGGACAGGAGAAAAATGTATGTAGCCTCGTTAAGTCGTTATATGGACTAAAACACCAAAACAATGACATGCAAAATTTGACAAAATTATGTTGTCAAATGGTTTTAAAATTAACAAGTGTGATAAATGTGTTTATATTAAAACCACACCTAATTTGGAAAAAATATGCGAACAAGGACCAAAATGAAAGAAAACGAAGTTTGGGGACTGAAATGCAAATACTGAAAAGTTATGTGGAACCTCATGATGAAGATTTGACAGTTTTAGGAGTCAATTGAATAAAAGAAGACATCAAAGGGATGAAATACAATCAAAGTTTGATTACACATCAATTTCCAATCGAAAAAGTTATGCACCGATTTTCAGCCTCGTATTGAGACCCATTTTTGACATGGAAAACGATCTAATTAGAAAATGATATCTGAAGAAAAGTTGTAATCCTTTCAGTTATATTTACAGTGCATGTTAAATTACTACAATTGGACATTGAAAGAGAAAAATATGGTCAAAATACTGAAAGCCACCAATAACAGGAGCCAATTTTTATGCCTGGGTGATTACCCCATTTTCTACTGAGCACCCGCCCAGGCCAAATTGGGGAAAATTTTCTAGTTTCCTAATTTGAATACAACATTTACGGAAACTAATCTCTCTACACTTTATAAACCCTAGAAGACATCCAAAACGAGAGAATACCTACTAACTATTTTTCTATCTTTTGTTCTTAAATTTTTCATGTACGACTAATTCTTGGTGCTTGATCGAATGATACTGAAGCCTTGGAAACATTATAACGATGAGGTCCATCTAATTTCATTATTTAATCTATACTTTTAGTATTAAATGATTTTCTGCGGGTAATTATATGTTTCCACGCTTGATTGCTAAAAAGGCATATTAGTTTCTCATTTATTCTGCGCGTAATTTTGATTTTGAAGGAGAAAAAGTCATGACCGACAATAGGAATTTGAACGAGCTTACAGCCCTTAACTTGAATCAACAACCTCTATGCATTACTTTTCCTAATTTAGATGCTGCTACTACTTTTGAATTAAAACCTAGGCTAATTCATATTTTGCCCACTTTTTACTATCTTGTAGGTGACGATCCACACAAGCATCAAAAGGAATTCCATGTGGTTTGCACAAGCATGAAACCTACGGGAGACACCGAAGAACAAATCAAATTGAGAGCCTTCCCATTCTCTTTGAAAGATTCAACAAATTAGTGACTCTATTGTCAACCTTCTGAAAGCGTTACTACATGGGATGGGATGAGAAGATTATTTTTGGAGAAATACTTCCCAGCTTTAAGGGCAGCTAACATCCAAAAGGAAATCTATCGCATAAGGCTAGACAACATAGAGTCATTACATGAATACTGGGAGGGGTTTAAGAAATTGTGTGCAAGTTGCCCCCATTATCAAATCAGTGAGCAGCTCCTTATTCAATACTTTTATGAAGGCCTTCTACCCACATATAGGAGTATTATTGATGTTGCAAGTGGAGAAACGTTGGTAGATAAAACTCTCAAGGCTGCAAAGAACTTGATTGCAAATATAACAGCATACTCTCAATAATTTGGCACTAGACTCGACACCACGTCTAAACATGTTAATTAGGTAAATGTTTCATCCACTGAATAACAACTGGTGAGTTTAACCCCTCTTGTTTGTCAAATGGTTCTAGGTACTATACAAATACCGAAAGGAGTGGAGTTTACTAATTGGTAAGCCATCCAATCGATATGTGTCCAACACTTCAAGAATAATCCGTTGAACATGTAAATGCAGTCGACAGCTTTCCAGGACAACCACAGAGTAATTATGATCCCTACTCAAACACGTACAACCCAAGCTGAAGGGATCATCCAAATCTTAGCTATGAGAATCGATAAATAAATCAACCTATGAATCAAAATCGACAGAATCTCCAGCAATATAATTAGTCATGCCCTCCTAGACAGCAAATGGCCAAACTTCTAACTCTGGTATGTCTTTAGAAGATATTGTTAAATCTCTTGCCACTAAAACTTTACAATTTCAACAAGAGACCAGGGCTAGCATTCAATGTTTGGAGAATAAAATAGGTCAAATGGCTAACGCGGTCAGTTGGCTGGAGTCACAGAATTCAGGAAAATCGCCATCTCAAACAATGGTAAATCCAAAAGAAAATGTGAATGCAATCATGTTGAGGAGTGGCACGGAGGTTGAAGCTCCAATGAAGGTGGCTCTCACATCATTAAAGGAAGAAAATAAGAAATATATCACAGCAGAAAAAAGTACTCCCAATGATACCGAAGTAAGTGTAAGTTTCCTCCTTTTTCTGATTATAAACCATTACCTCATTTTCCTCAAGCTTTAGTAGAATCTAGGAAATATGAACAAAATCAAGATCTATATGAAACTTTTCGTAGATGCGAGGTACATATTCCACTATTAGATGCTCTTAAAACAAATACCTCGTTACGCTAAATTTTTGAAAGAATTGTGCACTATTAAAAGGAAACAGAGACTTAAAGGATGTGAGAAGGTGAGAGTTGGGGAGAACGTGTCTGCAATAATTGAAAAGAAACTTCCTACAAAGTGCACGGATCCAGATATGTTCATTATCCCTTGCATGATAGGCAACACTAAGTTTGAGAAGGCCATGCTAGATTCAGGAGCATCTATTAATATCATGTCGTGTTCTATATACACTTCTTTGAAACTTGGACCTTTAAATAAAATTGGTGTGATAATTCAACTAACAGATAAATCTAATGTCTATCCTAAGGGGGTAGTTGAGCATGTTCTCATAAAAGTTTATGTGTTGATTTTTTGTGCTGATTTTTATATGCTTGACATGGGCAGTAGTAATCATACTATCCCTATCTTGTTAGGAAGACTGTTCTTAAGGACATTCAAAACTAAAATAGATTTTCATAATAACACATTGACCATGGAATTTGATGATAAAATCATTAAACTTAATATCTATGACTCTATAAATATTTGTATAATAATAATCATGTTCATTTTATTGATGTAATTGATCATTTAGCACAAGATGGTTTTGAATTTGGTGCTAAAAATGAATGGGCAGTTGTTATTAATGAGCATCTTCGGAAGAAGAATCAGAAGCTGGCTTGGAACACTAAGTCACAAGAAATTGTTGCAATATTGAACAATCTTCCAAAGCTACATCATTCAAGTAACAGTTTTTATTTTGCTTTACCAGTTTCTGATGAGAGGCCTCTACTTTCTATTTTGTAGGCCTCCACTTCAAATTTGAAGCCTCACCCCAGTCACTAGAAGTATGCATTCCATAGAGGTGGAAGAACACTACCAATTATCATTCCTAATGGACTTGGTGCACCGTAAGGAAGATCTAAGCCAACTTTGAGAGACCCATACTAAACAAGGACACATTGAGTCGAGCCAAAGATAATAAACAAAGGCGCTTCTTCGGAGGCAACCCAAAGGGAGTTCACTGTTTTATTTATTTATTTATTATTATTATTATTTTTTTTTTTTGCATTCTTCTTTAGTCAATTATTTGTATCATTTAACTTGCATTACACTTTGCATTGGGGATAATGTAAGTTTTAAGTGTGGTGGAGGGAATTTATGTTATGTTATTTTATACTTTGATTTCAGGTCATATTTCCGTTCATTATGAATGATAAAAAATTAAAATTTGAGACTGTATTTTTAAAAGATTTTTTGTTGTGTATGCTTTTGCTAAAATTAATTAGGCTTTTGAAGAACTCGTAACATGATTGAATGAGTAATCTTACAACTGAAAGTTAATTGGTTAAGTTATTTTCTTTGAGGATGGTAGTAACTAAATTCTGTAGACAAAAAGTCGATGAGATTTTTAGCCTTTAGACTGATATATTCATAATAGTCTCATTATTTCTTTCATGAGTGATATTCTTCCATGGTTTTTTTTCTCTATAACTTGCATTGATTCTCTTTAAGATCACATTAACACATGCATGCACGAACATGATTAAGGTCATCTTTGTTACATAAATTAGCTACATTAGCCAAATAGCCTACCATGTAATTGAATTTTCCTTTGGTGAACCTTTGAGCCTTATTGCCTTTTCTTTGTGTAAACCCATGTTACAAGCTTTAAACAGGAAAAAACATCTTTACCCAAGCTTTCGAGCTAGTGGAGTATTGTTCATCATCATGATATGTGTGGGTGTACAAAAGAATAAGTGTGGGGGTGTTAAGAATTTTGGTAGTGCTATGATTGGTGGAAGGGAACATGTTTCAATTTCAATTCATAAGTTCCATTGTGGTGTAACATTTAGAGTTTATAATTAGAAAAATGAATGATAGAAGAAAAAAAAAATAAGTGATGAAAGAGAGTAATGTCAATGTTACAAAATATCTATGTTCATAATTCCTCCTAAAAGTTACGTAGTTTACTAACTAAGTTCGACCTTACATGCGAAATTATACTAATTAAAGCAACAAGTCACTTTTAATTAGTTTCTAGATGGTTAAACAAATAATTTAATTATCCTAAGTCGAATTACCGCAGTTTGTAATAAGAAAGCATTAAATCACACAACATTTGATGACAGAGAAACCTAATTGGATAAAAACTCTGGGACCAAGCCAGTTATTTCTACTATAGACAATATGGATTACATTCCGTTCCCAACCTAGTAAATTCCACTAGTTCTCGTTGTTGTAATTCCTATAATCTTCTAGATTCGATATTCCTCTAAATTCACGATCTGCTACTGTAGATACTATCTAGCCAACCTGCTAGATCTATCGATCTACCTCCTGTAGCTTCCAAGATCCGCTATAAATTCCAGAATCTTGATCTTCGTCAATTGTCTCTTCCAAGTGGATACATAGGAATCACTTATTCATGTTCTTCTTCCTGCACTTTACTCCAACCTCTCTCAACCTCCAGAATCTTCTGAAGTCTAACTGAGAAAGTACATTTCTTGAAGTGTTAAGAAAGTCAGGTGTTTTGGATTCTTCAATTTCATGTTTTCCCAAAACTCGGTTGCTGGATCTCAAAAATGAATAATTTCACTAATGAATTGTGTTCTTGGATCTCTTAAAAGATGATATGAATATGAGGCACAATAAGACAACCACCAATTTTCATGTAAGGGCATTTATATTTATAATTGGAGGTGTATAAATAGTATAGGCCGTGTAAAACTTTCCAAAATCGTGAACTAGGTTTAGCCGCATAAATATGTCACTCAAGCGAGGGAGCTTGTCGCTCGAGCCAAAGGTCTGTCGTTCGAGCAACGCCTGGGCGATAAACGAGTGACAGCGGTTCTATTTCTGTAGCTTGAGCGATGGCCAGGCATGAAGCTAGCGAAATTATGGCGCTGTTTTTTTTCTTGTTTCCAAACTCGAACTCAAACTCTAGGCTTCATAACTCAACTATACAAAATTGTACTTCACTCCTTGACTTTGACACATGTTCAATTAAGTCCTTTTTTGTTCACAAAATCGCCAATTACAATATTGAACCTAACAATCTCCTCATTTGACATTTTGTGACAAAACTAAACAAATTAAGTCAAGATAGTAAAATAGATCAACCTATTAAATTAAACTATCTGTTAGTCCCTAACAATTTAATGCAAAATAAAATGATGAAAGACTAGTCAATATTGCAAGTTAAATTATCAAGTTCTAATTTCACCACATTTCATGCTCTTTTCAAACTTATCACCACAAAAAATTAACAATGTTATGATCATCTGGACATCAAGAACACATGCCAAATATGTGAGTGTGTGTCAAGCCATAGTCATCTTATGCCAACCCTAACACATGCAACATCAAGTATATCTCAAACTGAAGGTTCAGCTCCATAACTCACGGGTATCAAAGTGTTTAGTGCAAGGTTTTTCTCTATAGAGCTGAGAAAGATGTACACTCAAAATTGGAGGCTTAAATATTTATGAACAAGCAACAAGCAAACATCGATCTCATGATAGGCATACCGTCAAATGAGAATTCATATGTTCATTCCACAATCCTACTTCGGATTAAATAGTCAATGCAAAGGGTTGTAATGAAAATCATGTCGGGCTATATGAAAAGAAGGCTATCAGGATTTAAAACTTCCAAGCACATAGCTAAATTTCTTATCACGTATTTCAATACATCACACCTTTCAATCAACACATTCCTCAATATTTCAAGCCCCAAAATCAAATATATATGGTTTTTTTCTTTTTCATTTCTTTTTTCGATTTTTTTCCGATTTTGGGCTGCCTTACTTGAGCACATATCAACTTTTGTCGATTTCCTTGCTTCAATTCTTCACAAATAAACATACAATACCTACTACACACTTGAAAGAAAAAAGATAAAAAAAAATATGCGCAAAAGTTGTACTCCAATGTGGAGAAGTATAGATAACATAAGTGCATGAAGAAAATGCTATATATGTGTATGGCTCAAAGTGGTTATTAGAGGTATTGAAAAGAAATGTTGAAAACTCAAATTTCAGTCCTAAATTGCCTTTCATCATTTTCCAAGTAATCCATCATCTTACCATAAATCATATAGTGTTATTCTCAAAAGAGTTTTCAATTCACAAGACCAATGAGCGCTTATTGCCATATTTGATATATAGTGGCTTTCAATTTTCACCAATTCTCTCACAAGAAAATTTCAGCAAAAGACTCATTTAACTACATGTGTTAAACTACCATCTTACCACAAGGCTTGTGTGTACAAAAAGAATTCAGCAATTGTCTCAACATCTAGACTTTCATAACAAAATTAACTCCTAGTGACCTATGTTGTTATTCAAGAGTATGAACATGCAGCAAATTCGATACGCAAACAAAAAAAAATTCTCAAATTCACATACAATTCAACAAGAATCCAAATTGACCCTCCCTCTAACTAAATTTTTGCATTGTCCTCAATGCATCAACATGAATACGAAATAGAGAATACAGAAGTGAGTCAACATAAGCTCTAAGAATGGGTAGCTTGAAAGTTCTCAATGTGAAAAAATTGGTAATGGAGAGAAACCTAAAAATGAACTACCTACCTAAAGAAAATTATAAAAACTAGTATACAAAAAAGAAAGGTGAAAGGCATACCTAAAAGATTTCAAGGGTGGTAAACTGGGTCTGCAAGAGGAATTTCTTCTATTGTAGATACATGTTGCCCATAGAGTATCTTGAGACGTTGTCCATTCACCTTAAACACCCTACCGTTATTAGGGTCTTCAATTTCAATTGCCCCATTATCAAAAACATGTTTCACCACAAAGGGGTCAATCCACCTAGAACGAAGTTTACTTGGGTACCTGTAGAGTCTAGAATCATACCAGTATACTTTTTGATTTGGTTCAAAAGTTCTTCTCAAAATGTTTTTCTCATGAAAGGCTGTTATTTTTTACTTGTAGATTCTAGAACCCTCATAAGCATCATTCCTTAATTCCTTCAACTCAGTCAGTTGAAATTTTCTAAGCTTACCCCTCTCATCTAGGTCAAAGTTAAAGTGTTTAATAGCTTAGTAGGCTCAATGCTCAAGCTCTATAGGTAGATGATAAGGTTTTCCAAATATGAGTCTATATGGGGACAAGACGTACGGTAAGCCCAACGTGCATCATTTAATCTTAAAGACCAATCTTTACGATTAGGGTTCACCATTTTTTCCAAGATTTCTTTGATCTCCCTATTAGCTAGTTCTACTTGTCCACTAGTTTGGAGGTGGTAAGCAAATGAGATTTTATAAACAACTTCATACTTTTTCATTAAGGCTTATATCACTAATTATCCATCATTGTGTATCGAAGCGAAACAAAACTTCATCCTTAAGGAATTTTACAACTGTTTTATTGACATTAGCCATAGAAACTACTACCTCTACCCACTTAGACACATAAATCACCGCTATAATGATATATAGATAGCCAAAAGAGGGTGGAAAGGGTCCTATAAAGTCAATACCCTAACAATCAAAAATTTCTATTACCAAAATGGGGCTTAAGGACATCATATTATGTTGGGGCATAGTACCGAGCTTTTGGCACCTCTCACAAGCTCTACAATGGACATTAGTGTCATAAAACAAAATGGGCTAGTAAAAACCACATTGCAAGATTTTTGCAGTAATCTTTTTCATAGAAAAGTGGCATCCACATGCTTGGGCATGACAGAAATTGAGTACGCTAGGTATCTCTTCATCATGGATACAACGTCTCAAAATCTGATCAGGACAATATTTAAATAGATGTCATCCCAATAAAAATTACGTACCTTAACTAGGAACTTCCTCTTATCCTGCGCACTCCACTCTCATAGAATTTCACATGCAGCCAAGTAATTTACAATATGAGCGAACCATGGTAGAGAAGAAACAAAAAATAAACTCTCATATGGAAATTCTTCTCTAATTGGCATTCAAAGGTTAGCCTTGACAAATGGTCTACTACAATATTCTCCACTACTTTCTTATCCTTGATGGTGATATCGAACTCATGCAATAGTAAAATCCATTGTATTAATTGTACCTTAGTATCCTTCTTGGTAAGAAGGTACTTAAAGGCTGCATGATCTATGAAAATCATAGTCGTGGAATAGATCATTTGAGCACTGCTTAGAGTTCTACTAGCGTAGTAGATTACAAAAGGCTTACCTTCTCTTCGTTGTCCAACTGTACAATCTATCGCATAATCACTAACATCATACATAATTTCAAATGCTAATGTCTAATCAATTGGTTCCATGATGGGTACTGAGGTTAGTTTGTCGGTAAGCGCCCTCTTGACACTCAACGGTCTAATCAAAAGTCACATCTTTACTGAGAAGGCTACACAATGGTCTAGCTATTGATGAAAAGTTATGTATGAACCTCCTATAAAAACCTGCATGACCTACGAATGATCTAACGTCTTTCATTATCTTAGGTGTAGGCAATTTAGAGATTAGTTTAATTTTAGATTTGTCAACCTCTATTCCCTTAGAAGAAATTACATGCCCTAAGATAATTTCCGAATGTACCATGAAATGACACTTTTTCCAATTCAATACTAAACCATTGCCTCACATCAGGTTAGAACTCGTTTCAAATTTAATAGGCATGCATCAAATGAAGTTCCAAAAATAGCTAGATTATCCATAAAAACTTACATGCAATTCTCTACCATGTCACTAAACATGCTGGTCATGCATCTTTGAAACGTGGTAATGGCGTTACAAAGCCCAAATAGCATCCTACGAAATGCAAAAGTACCAAGGGAAAAGTAAATGTGATTTTATCCTGATCTTCTACGGCAATTTCAATTTGATAATAATCAGAATAGCCGTCCAAAAATAGTAAAAATGATGGCCAGCCACACGTTCTATAATTTGGTCCAGAAAAGAAAGGGGAAAGTGGTCCTTGTGAGTGGCAACATTTAACTTCCTATATTTTATGTACATGCGCCATCTAGTCACTGTTTTTGTGGGGATTATTTCACCTAGTTCATTTTTTACTTTGTGACTCCTGACTTCTTAGGAACTACCTGCGTAGGACTAACCCATTTACTATCTGCGATAGGATAAATGATTCATGCATCTAACAATTTTAGCACTTCATTTTTCACTACTTCATTCATTGTGGGGTTTAGTCTACGTTGGGGATCTCTTCTAGGGCTAGTTCCTTCCTCAAGATGAATCATACGTAAGCAAATTAAAGGGCTAATACCTATGATGTCAGCTATAGTCCATCCTAATGCAGATTTATGCTCATTCATGTTCACAAATATATTTATTCGAATTAAAATCATCGCAAGTGTACGGTTCATTAACAAGTAGTAAAATGGATTTTGAGTCCAAGTATCGTTTTCATAAGGATTGATTAGTTCTAGTTCTGATTATAGTGACCTTAACCAAAACAATCAAAACGAGAATGTTGTTTTGATGAAATTATAACCAAATTATTCTCATTTTGATGAAATTATAACTAAATTAATGATAAGTATGAAAGAATTAACTAACTAAATGCAAATTGGAGATAAATATGATTTGAGATATTTTTTAATATGTGATGAATGTACTAGGGTCACGAATTCCTAAGTATTAATCTTTTTAACCCTAGTTTCACACCTTGACACATGATTGCAATATTAACAAATCAATGTTCCTAAATTATTCAACAATCTCTCTCGAGTAAAGTTAAACATATTTTCATATATGATCCAACTATATTTTTATGATGGATGTCAATATACAAGAATGCATGAGTTTTTATAAACACTTAAAGATTTACATAAGGCATAGCGGTATATTTATATCCACTATCGGACCCTATGATGATCTATATATGTCGAATTTAATCCCTTCTCTCGAATGCATGAAATAAATCATCAAATTCACATAATTATCGTGCACTATAATCATGAAGAAAATAAGATCATATAAATCATTCAAATATTCCAAAACATGTTTTTGATGTCAAGAATGTAAAACTAAGAATTAAAAATAATAATACAAAGTTCATCGTTCCCTAGTACAGAATTGATGTAGCCTAGCATCGTTGAGAGAAGAAAATCAAAAAAATAAGTGAAGAACGACATCATCAAATTGATTCTTGAATTAAATCTTCGCGTCGTGGTGTGGTTTTCCTTGTTCTTGCCTCTTTTTCTCTCTAAAAACCTTCATAAAACTCTCCAATCTCGTTCTCGACGACCTTAGGGTTTATATAAATGTCCAAAATCTTGTTACCAAAGTAGAGTTTCAGTTGGAAAATGAAACAACATCTCGCCAGAAGTTTGTACTATGCGGTCACAGAGTACATTTATATGCAGTCGAGTAGAAGGAATTCCAACCATCAATTTTGGCCCTAGAATGCACTATGCGGTCACATGGATTTATAACTATGCGGCCATATAGTTATACATTTTTCCCACTTGACAATTTTCAGTATTTGGATAATATCGTTCTCTCCCGATATTTGATAGAGGTGGTTCAAAATGCGTTAGAAAGCTAACTCAAAGGGCTACAAATATTCCTGAAATATGAATTTTCAAATTCGAACTTCTTCTATGTCAAAAATGGGTCTCAAACTAAGACTGAATATTCGAAGCATAACTTTTTTCGGTTGGAAGTTGATATGTGATAATATTTTGGCTATATTTCATCCCTTTGACGTATTTTCTCATCCAATTTATGTATAATACTCTCAAATCTTTATCTTAAGATCGACACTTTGATTTCACTTCATTTTAGTCATTTTCGCTTTTCTCCTAATTTCAACCGTATTCATCATTGTTGTCCATGCAAAACACAAATTACATTAAATTAAGCTATATTTCACATATTTATTAACAATTATCCATGTTTGTGGCTTAGATTAAGTGTATAAAATGCACTTATCAATTCAGAATATGTAAAAGTTGCTTACATTGTGATGCATCTAATTCTGAAGATATAATAACAGAAAATGTATTACCTGGTCCAAGAAACTCATGTTTCAATCCTTGAGGCAACAATTTCAACTCTGGTTTGGGACTCTCAATGCTTGATGGTTACTGTCTTCTACTCCTTTCTGGCAGCTCTTCAAACTTTTGCTACCATGGTGATGCTCCATAATCCTACATTTTTGCAAAAAGAGCACAAATATTAGTATACTCTTCATCATCAATAGCAGATGGAATTTCAGAATCTAAGAGGAACAAGTTCAAGGAATCAAAATCAGTAGTTATGGGTGTCTCCTCTTGAATGAGTGCATCAGTCATAAATGTTTGATTGCACTCATCATCCTCTTGTGGTTGTTTAATAATGTGGAAAATATTGACTTCTAAAGGTATATTCCTAAAAGATAGCTTCATTAGACCATTTCTGTAATTAATAAAAGCATTAGCAGTGGCAAGAAAGGGTCTACCAAGAATTATAAAGATTTTAGATGCAATAATCACATCAACCTTCAAATCTAGTACCAAGAAATCAACGAGGTAATAGAGTTTATCAATTTGAACTAACACGTCCTCAACTACTCCATTAGGCCTAATAGTAGATCGATTAGCTAATTGTAAGACTATAGACGTAAGTTTTATCTCACCTAAGCCTAACAATGAGTAGATAGCATACAACGTGAGGTTAACACTAGGTCCTAAGTCAAGAAAGGCTTGTGCAAACTCATGGCTCCCAATGATGCAAGAAATAGTGAGACAACCAGGATCCTTATACTTAGGTGGGACCCTTTGTTCAATTACAGCACTTACCTGATCAGTTAAGAAAGTTGTTTTCTTAACATGGTACTTTATCTTCACACTGCATAAGTCCTTAAGAACTTTGGCATATGTGAGGACCTGGGCAATCACATGTAGAAGGGATAGATTGATCTTCACACGTTTAAGGTGTTCTAAAATTTTATTGTGTTGCTCGGTGGCTTTCAAGGTAGGCTGGAGAGCTTGATGGAAAGGTCCTCTAGTTAGGATTTCTACTACCTCTTCACTAGGTCTATCCTCTTCCAAATTGCTAAAGATTTTCTCCTCGTCTTTAGGTGTGTTGGTTGGTTCTATAGTCTTTCCAAACTTA
The DNA here is from genome assembly GCA_019097785.1 of Fraxinus excelsior. NCBI lineage: Eukaryota > Viridiplantae > Streptophyta > Magnoliopsida > Lamiales > Oleaceae > Fraxinus > Fraxinus excelsior. The sequence continues at coordinate 5,156,582 of CM032642.1, forward strand.
GTGGTTATGGTATTTACTTCCTTAAGGTTATTTTCTTCTAAGCCTGAAGTTTGTGCCATGTGTTGTCTTTTAGGATTTGGTTGAGCCTAAGCTAGAATTTCTCACGCTCTCCTACAGCTAAAGCATTGGTCGGTTTGGACATGTGGGCTTTCATTTCTTTGCTTTCCTCAACAACCTAGGTAATCATAGTTTGAAATTTGTGATTGGTTTTACCATGTGCCTCTATAAAAGATACAATGTATCATCTAAGGAGTTTCTAGAAGATGTAGGTTGATATGAGGGTGTAGTCTAGGTTTTATTTGGTTTGGCCAGTTGTTGATTATCAGATTTCCAACTAAAATTGGGATGATTATGCAACCCCTTATTATAGGTTTCAGAGAAATGTGCATATGGCTTTTGGTACATGCGTAAGGCATTGCAATGTTCCTTATACACTCATCTCATCTCAAAGTAAGTGATGCACTCTTGCACTGGATGATCAGTTCCACCACATACAAAACAATTTCCACTAGACTCAACACGAGGTACATTCTATATAGGTTTCAAGTCTTTAGCACGTAGAGTTTCAAGTTCTTTAGTTAGGACTTCTACCTTTGCTCTGAGGCTATCCTCCTCCTTAAGATGATAGATACATGTGCTTGTGGGGTTACTTGCGGGTTGTGACCTATTAGTACTCTCAATGGCACTAAGTCCAGTCCAAGGGCTTTTTCAACTAAGTCATCTAAGTACTCTATAGCCTCATCTGGATCTTTTTGTAGGAAATCGTCATTACACATCATTTCAACAAATTGATGTTCCATAGGTGTTAACCCCTCATAGAAATAGCTCACAATGTGCCAACTCTCATAACTGTAATATGGACACAAAGCTTGCAACTATTTGTACCTTTCCCACACCTGATATAGGGTTTCGCTGTCTTTTTGGGCAAATGGGTTGATTTGTCTCTTCAAGGCATTATTCTTATGATGTGGAAAGTATTTACTAAAAAATGCCCAAGTCATTTCAGCCCAAGTTCCAATCAAACGTGGTTTCAATGAATACAACCTGCTTTTCGCCCTTTGTTTAAGAGAAAATATGAGGAATTTAAGCCTAATTGCATCCATCGTACGATGTTGGTTGTGCAAGGTTGCTACCACCTCTTCAAATTCCCTAACATGCGCATATGGGTTTTCATTTTCAAGTTCATGGAAATTGGGAAAAAGTTGAATCATTCCCGATTTAAGGTCCATGTGTGTGTGTAAATATAATACATGATGGTGTAGATGTGCGTGTGAGGTGGAGATAATAATGTAAAGTCTTGTAAGGTGTATCATCATGTTCGCTTTCACTCATTGTGTTGTGTGATGTGATGTTTGTGCTAACAAATGCAGTATCAAAAATTGGGTTAGGAAGAGATTAAAATACTGTAAAAAGTCCAGCAGTGAATCGTTCTCGCTCGTCTCAATTCCTGTTCATAAACACAATCAAAGAACGGAAATATGTGAAAAACAAGAAATGACAATGAATAAAATAAACTAACTAAAAAATGAAAAAGAAAAGGTACAAAGTCACCCTTTTGCTAGAAAATCGTTCACCTTATTGTACTGTCTCCCTGGTAAGGCACCAAAACTTGATTACGCCCAAAGTAAAATACGATAGTTGTAGCACATCTTTGGGGTGTCGATTTCATAGGGAGATGGAAATTTACCTCAAAGGATCAAGTATTATGATTCCTCTTGCAAATTGTGTGAATTGAGTTATTTATCGAATTAAATTAGATTCAAATATCAATGCCAAAATAATGAAGCCCCAGAATGTCCTCGATTGGTTTGGATCAATCAACGTAAATCACCAATTCATACTACTCAATTAGAGATCTTTGTCCTAATACTCTAATCAAAATATTTGGCATACAATACCCGATCAATCCTATGGTAATTCCAAAACATAGATTCCCTATAGCTTAATTTCTCATCATTCATTGAAATTAGATTCCAAGAGCGACTATATATATATAGCAGTAATTAAATCACACCAATAAAACAATTGGAATTGAAACTCAACAATTATTTCAATTAATTAATGGAAAAAGAGAGACTAGATCCATAATGAATTTAATAAAGGATAAGCCAATTTAAAAACATGATAATTGAAAGGAAATCTAAATTCTAGAATTGTTTAATCAGTAAAAACACATTACATGGGTACGAAACGATGAGTTCTCCAAAACCAACCGAGTTCCTTCCAAAGCTTTACCAATGGATTTAGTTCTCCATAAGGTTCTTGAGCAAGAATTGAAGGGAAAATGATATGAAACTCCCTTGTGCTCAAAAATATAACTCACCCCCAAAATCACGAAATTCTCTACCTTTTATTATCCCTCAAAAATTGCCCTAAAACATTACCAAAACAAAATAAGGAAACTAAAGTTTTCTCCCCATTTTGGCTTGAGGTGTGTGCCTAGTGTAAACTAGGGCACACGACTTAAGGATTTTGGCAACCTTGACTAAGGCGTGCGACTTAAGGATTTTGGCAGCCTCAGTCGGGGCTGCCTTGGTGTGAGGGGCGCGCCCTCGCCTGTAACTTGTAGCGTTTTTGGGCCATAACTTTCTCTTCTAATGTCCAATTAAGGTGATGAAAAATGAGTTGGAAAGATAACTTAAAGGGCTACAACTTTGCTTCAGATACCATCTTCGAATTAGATCATTTTCCATGTCAAAAACAGGTCTCAATATGAGGCTGAAATTCGGTGCAAAACTTTTTAGCTTGAAAGTTGATATGTGATGTTTTAGCTATACTTCTTCCCTTTGAATCCTTTCTTCATCCAATTGACCTCTAACACTCTTGAATCTTCATCACACGGTTAGAAACAAGTTTACAATATTTGCACTTTAGTCCCTGAACTATCACTTTTCTCCATTTTGGTCATGTTTCGCTATTTTCTTCTAGTTTCCAGCGTATTCATCCATTTGCAACCTAAACCAAAATACAAGTGTACTTATAACATTTCGATGCCAATAAATTATGAAAATACAATTATTAGTGGATGAAAAACGTAATAATTGCACTATTATCACTACCCAAGTTACTCAAGTTCTTCTACTTCTTGCATTAACTTGGTATACCTATTTCCTGAATTCAAAAAACTCAATACCTAGTGTAAAAGCACGTGATACAAGAAATCAAAAACTTATGAACACAAATAAGCATGCTAGTTTGAGACGTGACATCAATGTCAATCAAAACACCAACCAAAATATTAACATCACAAAACATCAAAACTCAAACAGCTATACATAAGATATGCAATGCACATGCTCTCCCTTACTGCAAACTCTCAATGTTTTTATGCAGTAGGAAAATGTATCTATGTCTCTCTCCAACGACCCCTCAGAGATAAAATGCAAAATGCACAATGATTTTGCTCCCCCTATGTAAATTCTCTATATTCCCTATATTTTCTTTCCCCCTTTTTGTTACAAATGACGAAAGGATATATAAAAAAAACTTTTAACATATAATCACTCAAAAATGCCCAATTGTGCTTTAACATATAATCACTCACATAAGCATCACAATCCCCAAACTTTAATATGAGACAATTGTGCCTTCTTATTATACCTAAGCAAAGATTGTAGAACCGATTTAATACTTGGTTAATGGTCCATGACTAAACCTATTTTAGACAACTTCTTATTATACCTAAGCATTTTCAGTAAATGAGCATCGACTGAAAATCCTTCTACCATTTTACACGGGTATAGTTGTTTGAAAGTCTTATATCATTTCACATGTGATTGTTCATCATACAACTTACAGAGATGAAAAATCATAGTCTTAGCATCCATACCTTCATGTTGCTTTTGTAACTCGTAGCATAGATGCTGTAACCCCTCGAGCTCTAGGGACTCGTGACATTACTAAGATCTTAATTTGTAAAGTTCTACCTAGACTGTTCATAAAATGCAGAAATTAACTTGGACTAGAAGCATAAGCATTAAGACTTCAGAGAATCTGATACAAAACTAAGGAAATTTTCTTTCGAAAAGTTTAGATTTTCAGCTTGTACAACTTTATGAAATAAATTTCATTCGAAGACTCAATGAAATCCAAAATTTACATAATATAAAATGTAGACATCTTATACATAGGAGGATTACATGTTAAAATTTCGTATACAAATTCAATCGATAGATGAGTCAAAATTAATTTCTAAACCGGATCCATTTGTTCTCTGGTACATTCTGGCAACCCTCAACGAAACGTCCATAACTTGAGTTTAACACAACCAAAATTCATGATTCCAAAACCAAGAGATAGATAACTCATATGAATATCTTCACCAACTGGAACCACCTCAAAATTCCAAGTATTTTGGTCTGGGTGAATTTTTAAACTTAGGGACAAAAACTGAAAATATTTAAACACTGGTGTTTCAACTCAAATGAACTAAATAACCACAATAAAAATATCCTATCCACCATGAAACAATTTTCATCAAACAATTCGGTCTTCAAAATTTCAAGAAATACTAACTTAAAACATTTCAAAATTTAAAAAATTATTCTAACAAAGCATGACTTAAATGATGTGTTTTGGAGTTCACATCAAAGCACCATCGCTGTCATCCACATTGCCATTGATCGCCTTAATTTGAAATTGTTAGGGGTTGATATTTCATAGAAACACTTAATAGACTCATACACACGTTAAATCCAAATATATTGTACTTTAAGCATATATTCATGTCATTCAAACATTTAATAAACATAAGCATATCGACGATCAAGCAACATACTAACATTTGGTGCACTACTATGCCACCAAGTTCACATTTCTGGTGCACTACTACGCCACCATCTCATATTTAAACCCCATAAGGAGCCACATATAACATATAATCACATACACGCTGAAATATAACATGAATGGAAATGAAACAGGGTTTGAGTCTACCTCCTTTGAAATATGTCTTAGGGTTTGAGCACCGTGTATATAGACTTCAAAAACACCAATTCTAGAAATTTCATGCGATGCCTTCATTTTCCTTTCATCTCTTCTTCTCATATATATTTGTTCCCCTTTTCTTTCACTTATAGTCGTAGCATGTGCTTGTGTTTGGTTACAATGGAGTCCTAAATGGCTGAAATTCCTTCTAGATTTAGATGAATTTCAATTCAACAAGGAGTCCTAGAATTTGGAATTAAATCAATCGCTAACCTCCCTAAATTTCAGGTAATTATAACTCTATCATGTTTGAGGTCTCTTGAATATATGATTAATGCTTATCAAAAAATAAAATAAGCCAAAAATTTTAACTACTTCGCCTTGATCCTTACATATTCGAATGTAAGTTTCTTTTTTCTTGAGGCCTCTATCCAAAAAATAATTTGAACTTCAATTAGAGCCAAAATATTAGAATACTAATGCTCACAATTACAACAGTTGAACATTTAATCACTTGATATCGAATATTCGATAGAAACTAGAAGTCTTAACAACTTATGTAACTACTAACTCTAATACAATTTGACGATAAAGCATAGCTTAAACCTTAAGTTTAATTTGTCCCAAAATAAATTTTCATAAGTAAAACATAATTTACATAGGCTAGACAAAGTGAGAATACTTAATTATATGACCAACTTAAAGCACATAAATTGGAGAAAACTTATACCAACACAAATTTCTTCCTTAAAAGAATTTGGTAAAAACTATGTGGTTACAAATTTCTCTATCCCAAATTGTCTCTGATTACACCAATAGATCCTTACTAATGGCATTACTCTATTTCGCAGCAAGTAGACCTTCCTTTTCTAATATCTCGGTTCGTGATTCCTCGTATGTTAGATATTTCGGTAAATCTCGATCTCAACTTCCCTTTCTTTCCAAATCATAGTACATTCTTCATTGGTGCTACCTTTAAAAATCTTTATCCCCGACCACAAACCCCAATTCTTTCCTTCTTTTGTCAATGTAACTTTTCTGACAGTATTGAGCTGTCTTATTTCTCATTCTAATCTTTTCAATTGCCTCAACGAGTTCAAGACCTAGTATTTTCTTTTCTTCCACTTCATCCTAGCATACTAACGAACAATATTGCCAACCATATAAAACCTCATACAATGTCATCCTAATAGTAGCTTGAAAACTATTATTGTAGGTAAATTCTACTAATGGCTAGTGAAATTCCCAATTTCCACCCCAATCTAATATACAAGCTCTCAATGTATCCTCTAAAACATAGATTGTTGTTCCAAATGCCTATGAGTCTGGGAATGGTAAGTAGTACTAAAAGTCAACTTATTTCCCATCGTTGTTTATAAACTATTCCATAACGTCGATTTAATTCTCGAGTCTTCGTCTTATACAATCATTGGTACGCAATGGAGTCTGACTATCTCTCTAACATAGAGATGTGTAAATTGATTCATATTAAAATTCATTATGCTTAGGAGAAAGTGAGCAGAATTTGAAAATCGATCCACTATCACCCAGATAGCGTCATGACCACCAAGGGAACCCCACTACAAAGTCCATTTCTTTTTTCTCCCACCTCCATTCCGGTATATATATTAGATTCAATAGCCCTGATGGCCTCTAATGCTCGACTTTAACACTTCGATACAAAATGAGCTATTTTCCCTTTCAAATTCCTCCACCAAAATGAACTACATAGATCTTGATACATTTTGATCCCGCATGGGTATGCTACATAAAGGACGGAGTGAGCTTTTATCATAATCTCATTCCAAAGTCCTTCCTCTTTAGGTACATAAAGTCAACTTCTATACACTAATGTCTTATCCTTGGTTATCTCAAAATCTTTCCATTTCTGTGTTCCAACAATAGCCCTCATCTTCTCCAAGAATGGTTCATCTTTTAGGGCCTTTATTATCTTGTCTGTGAGTGTAGGCTTTAGTGTTAATACTGCCAACTTTGCTAATCTTTGAACTGGTGGCATTAGCACTTCAATTTTCGGATCTTCAAAATTCTTAATTAATTGCTTTTGTTCTATTCTCAAAACTCTTAACTAACCCACCTTCTTTCTACTTAGTACGTCTGTGACTATATTAGCCTTGCCAAGATGGTAATGGATAGTGCAATTGTAGTCCTTCATTAGCTACAAACATCGTCTTTGTCTCATAATTAACTCTTTCTGAGTGAAGAAGTATTTAAGACTATTGATCGTTGTAAATTTCTCACTTGTTCCCATACAAGTAGCGATGCCAAATTTTAAGAGCATGAACTACAGCTACAAGTTCCAAATCGTATGTTCGATGGTTTTGTTCATATTGTTTCAACTACATTGATGCATACACTATAAGCTTCCGATTTTCCATCAACACACCCCAACCCAAACTTGAATGCATTACTATAAATCACAAATCCGTCTGAACCTTTTGGTATAACCAACACTAGAGTAGAAACTAGTTTGTCCTTCAACTCCTGAAAGCTTTTGTCACACTTTTTAGACCAAATGAACTTAACTTTCTTCCAAGTCAACTGTGCCAAAGGCCCCCTCAAATTTTAGAAAAGCCTTCTATAATTTGCTGAGAGCAGCCGGCTAAACCTAGAAAGTTCCTCACATCTCCAACATTAGCAGATATCGACCAATTATTCACAACATCGACCTTGGTTGGGTCCACTTCAATTCCATGGGCAGTGACTGCATGACATACAAATCCCACACGATCTAGCCAAAATTCACACTTTTCTAAATTTGGTGTAAAGGTTTTCCTCTTGTAAAGTCTCTAACACTATCCTCAAATAATCTTCGTATTACTAAGAGTCCATAGAATATACCAATATATCATCGATAAACACATTGACAAACCGATCTAGATGTTGTTAAAATACTCGGTTCATCAAGTCCATAAACATTTCATGGACATTTGTTAAGCCGGAGGGCATAACTATAAACTCATAGTTCACGTAGCGAGGTATACATACCATCTTTGGTATATCATTGTTTAATCTTCAATCGAAGGTAGCATGACCTCAAGTAAATCTTTGAAAATACCACAGCTCCCTTCAACTAATCAAATAAATCTTCAATCCTCATGAATGGATACTTATTTTTAATCGTCAATTATTCAACTCTTTATAATTTATATGCATCCTCAATGACCTATCCTTTTTTTAACAAATGGTACCGAGCTCCCCATGGAGACACATTTTGCCATATAAATCCCTTACTACACAATTCCTCCAACTGTATCTTCAACTCTTGAAGCTCCTTAGGAGCCATTCTAATGTTCTTTAGACATAAGTGCCACTCTTGGGATCAAGTCAATTGTAAATCACCTGCCTATCGGGCAGGTACCTAGTAGGTCATCTAAAAAATATCGAGATACTATCGTATTATTGGTATGCTATCCATAGTTGTTTCATTTTCTAGCATGCTAGTAAGGTTAAAAAGATATCCATGGAAAAATTCATTATTTAGCAACTTCTCCGCTTGCATAGCTGAAATGAGGCGAGAAAGTACTGTAATCTTAGACTCATAAAATCTCCATTCTTAATCTCTAAAAGTCACAAACCACCTCTAAGACATTTTTATCAATTTCTAGCCTAATAGACTTAATGACCATAATGCTAAGGGTCTGCTCAAGTACTTTGATCAAAGTTCTTCCTAGTACTTCGCACTGCATAAAAATTATAAGCACTTCAATTGTTTTCAATAAAACCACGTTTAGCCTATGATGTGTCCACTAAATGTAGAACAAAACTTGTCAAAACCTCTAGTTTCTCATACTGCGTGAGCTTCATTGATCATTTCTTAAGCGCAAATAACACATATTCCTACCCTCGATAGAGGTCCTCTAGTATTCTTCTTTTTAAAGGTCATTAACCTTGGATTCTTCCCAAAAATCCAAAATATAAGCCTAAAGCTAAAATCATGTAGTAGACTTCCTTAATTTAAAGAAACTTTAAGTTGCCCATATCAAGTTCTAAATGCACTCATAGAGATACCACATTCCTTTATTTGAGTTGGTGATAACCCAATCACAGAATCATTTTTCGAAAATACCTTTGCACCTTTCAAATGATCGAATGTCTTCTATTCTTGGAAAAGGCTACTTATTCTTGATTGTCAGATGGATAGTGAATACACATCCTTATTTATCTGTAATTCTTTCTTGTTAAGAATAAAGATAGCCCTTATATTTGCTGTGCACGAAGTTTTTCTTAACGATGTAGTTTCAGATTTACTTCTAAAAACACTTAACATCCTAAACGAGCATTCTAAATTCTAAAATTTATTTAGTAAACTCATAATATATTACCCTAAAATATATTAAAATCTTGTGGATTAATTCATCGAATAAGACCTTCAAATAAATTACTCAAGTGAACAAAACAGTTTCACGAGCACTGTCCTCTTTTGCTAAAACACACATAACTAACTCCACGGTCATGCAATCAACATGATTACAAATCTCAGAGGTAGAATGTTTATCACACTATCCATCCAAATTGGTTTCATCCTAAAATTCAAAACATACATCCGAGGATTAGTGTTCAGAGTCATACCTATGTACTGGAATTTGTTAGACAGTTACACTGCTTCATTTTATGGACAGTAATCACATCATTTGACCTCAAATAAATCAATTTTGAGTCCCCAAAATCTCTGAAGTATGTCCCTACTTCATCACTTCCACCATTATGCTGTATCTTTTAAATTAACAAAATAAAATCTTCAACGACCTAGCTCGACATTAACTCCTCCAATATATTAGTCCCAATGAAAGGTAAGGATCTCATAAAATTTTCATACTCGACCTATGGATGGTGGATATCATTTAAGTCTCTCAATATTGCCATAGAAATCGGTTGACCTTGCTCGTAGAAGGTCTCTACTAAATGCTAATTAGAGTGTGCGTTTGATGTCCGATACCTGTACCTCAATATCCTTGATATGGTTCCATGCCTGCAATATCATTTATGAAAGTCCAGTGGGTTTACTGATATTGTATTTTCTTAATCATAAATTTGATGTGTGGCCTAAAATCTTAATTGTGTTGGTCTCACGTAAACATTTCTAGGTACAAAAATCCACACTACGTGCTCAAACACATACTTCTAACATAACATGAAATCTCCATGAATTATATCAGATACAATCATAACTTCTGAAACATAAAAGAAATTCATCCAAATTTTCATTTTACCTCGCGGTTGGCATGGTGCGAGATGAAAACAATGGTGACTCATAATTTAGTATAAATTTTGGTTCAACATAAAGTTTTTGAAAATTTGAAACAAAAATATTTTAACGCAAGTCTACGGAAAAGTAAAACCGCGCTCTGATACCAAACTGTAATGCCCCGAGCACCACGAACTTGTGACATTGCTAAGATCTTAATTTGTAAAATTCTACCTATATTGTTCATGAAATGTGGAAATTAACTTGGACTAGAAGCATTAAGGCTTCAGAGAATCCATTACAAAACTAAAGAAATTTTCTTTCGGAAAGTTTAGATTTTCAGCTTGTACAGCTTTCTGAAATAAATTTCGTTTGACAAAATGAAATCCAAAATTTACAAATTTCAAACGGTAGACATCTTACACATAGGAGAATTACAAGTTAAAGCTTTGTATACAAATTCAATCAATAGATGGGTCGTAATTAATTCAAAACCGGATCTATTTGTTCTTGGGTACATTCATGTAGCCCTCGGGGAAAAGTCCATAACCGGAGTTTTACACAACCAAAATTCATGATCCCAAATCCGAGAGATAGGCTATCTTCTCCAACTGGAAACACCTCAAAATTCCAAGTATTTTGGTCTGGGTGAATTTTTAAACTTTGGGACAGAAACTGAATATTCCAACACTGGTGTTTCAACTCAAATGAACTAAATAACCACAACAAAAATATCCTATCCACCAAGAAACAATTTCCATCAACAATTCAGTCTTCAAGCTTTCAAGAAATACTAAATTAAAATATTCCAAAATTTAAACAATTATTCAAACTAAACATGACTTAAATGATTTCATTTGGAGTTCACATCAAAGCACCATCGCACTCATCCACGTTGCCATTGATCGCCTTAATTTGAAATTGTTAGGGGGTTAAGTTTTTCATAGAAACACTCAATAGACTCTTACACAGGTTAAATCCAAGCATATCATAATTTAAGCATATATTCATGTCATTCAAACTTTTAATAGTATATGTATATCAATGATCAGGCGACGTACTAACATTTGATGCACTACTACGCCACCAAGTTCACATTTCTGGTGCACTACTATGCTACCAGCTCATATTTAAACCCCATTATGAGCCATATATAACATATAATCACATTTATACATGCTAAAATATAACATGAATTAAAATAAAACGGGGTTTGAGTCTACCTCCTTTGAAATATGTCTTATGGTTAGAGCACCATGTGCATGGACTTCAAAAGCACTAATTCTAGAAATTTCATGCAATGCCTTTATTTTCCTTTCCACTCTTCTTCTCAAATATATTTCTTCCCTCTTTTCTTTCACTTATAGTCGTAGCATGTGCTTGTGTTTGGTTACATTGGAGTCCTAAATGGCTGAAATTCCTTCTTGATTTAGACAAATTTCAATTCAACTAGGAGTCCTAGAATTTGGAATTAAATCAATCCCGAACATCCCTAAATTGCTGGTAATTATGACTATCATGTTTGAAGTCTCTTGAAAATGTGATTTAGGCTTGTCAAAAAATAAAATAAGCTAAAAGTTTCTATCTACTTTGTCTCGATCCTATATATTCAATTGTATTTTTTTTCTTGAGGCCTTTATCCACGAAATAATTTGAACTTTGATTCAAGCCCAATATTGGAACACTAATGCTCTCAATTACATCTTGATATCGAATATTCGATAGAAACTAGAAGTCTTAACTGAATAACAACTTCTGTAGCTACTAACTCTAATAAAGTTTGATGATAAAACATAGCTTAAACCTTAACTATAGTTTGTCACAAAATAAATTTTCATAAGTAAAACATAATTAACATAAACTTGACTAAGTGAGCATGCTCAATTACATGACCAACTTAAAGCACATAAATTGGAGAAAACTTGCACCAACACGAATTACTTTCTTACAAGAATTTGGGAAAAACTATAGCTTTAAAAATATGAAATTTTTCGATCGTTGCATCTTCGGGCAACACACATATTGTAGTATTATCATCATCATCATCACTATGTTTTTTTATAAGGAGCCACCTCTTCCTCAAATGAGTACTCGTTGAGTCTCTGGAAAGGCCTACTCAGATTGCGATGTCAATCGAGAAAACTTAGTCCATTTGTTTGTTAGCATCCAATATGCTTCTCAAATTCATATGATTACTCATGATTCAAAACTATAAATGATGATGAATGAAGAATTAATATGTATTGAAAAATGCATCAGTTAATTTAATAAAATTAATTTAACATGATATTTTATGCAAATAAACATACATTTAATAGTCAAAACAATTATGGACTTATAATATCTAACCTTCTCAAACCAAAGGGAAGACTAGTTAGTTAGTTCCTAGGGAATATAACATTGACTCATACAATGCTCCATCTCCATGGTCACCTTCTCTTCTTACTTCTTCAATTTATTCAGCTACAACATGTATCATATAATAGTGTCATGTAGCCTAAAAGAATTGGACACATATGCCCATAATAATTACAACAAACTCACGTGTCCAAAATAAATAAAAGCTCGCCCAAAATAATAAATATTAAAATTAATCATTCAATACATCTACATGATCGAGTTCATAATCATCTACTAAATATACATTATGTTGGTAAATGGTTTAATATTGTGAAATAGGTCAACTTTGAGCCCAAATTTCAGTGGAACCCGTGCCTTAATATCCATTTTTATATGTGAATATATTTTAAATGTCTAGTAATTAAGATCATCTAAAACAATTTAGACAGATGGATTGAAACTATTTATTAGTTAATTAATTAATTATTCAAAACTTAATCAATTAATTTAAACAGTGGATTTATTTAATTAAAATCCAATTTAAGCATTTTGTCGAGGCAACATCGTCGCGTACTGCTGCAAACAGCAGTCAATGATATACTACAATAATAGCAGTGCGAGGTGTCCTATATTGAGCAACCGTGCTCGCTGCTGCCAATGACACCAATGATCGTCAGTGCCATCATTTTTCAATCCATTTTTCGTCCAAAATCAATTTTTTTAAAACCAGATTTTAGAACATGAAAAGTAATTTTCTTAAAAGTTAGAAACAAGAAATAAAAAACAATCAACCATTGATTGTTCCAAAGATTCAAAAACAATTTCCAACAAAAAAAAAATTGAATCTGATACCATTGATGAGAATTTACTTAATGATGCACAGCGGAATTTAAATAATCCCAATTCCCACTGAGGATCTTCATTGTGTTTACATAGAAATTGTGATAAGAATTATACATTTAGTTAATTATGCAAAATTCTTTGACAATTTTGAAACACGTACAATCATGATCTGAAAACCACATATGTCCAATTGTCCATCCTCCAATGGTAATTCACATAAAGGAACAAGAATGAAAGATTAATGTTTCTCTTTTCTTGCACTAGTAAGATTATGAATGTATGGTATTATTTCTCAAACCTTAACAACTTATTTATAGAAGTTTAAATGGGTTGACCCATCCATTAAATATATCGGATCAATATTTAATTAATCTAATTAATTAACTTAAGTACATTAATAAGCAATAAAATTAATTAATTTTACATATGTCCAACACAATCGATTAATTAACTAGTAATGTCATTCCTCAAGTTCTCATGTTTGTGTGTGACTCATTATGTTCTCAATCACGATATTTAACGACGTGAACTATTATTTTGATCCAATCAAAATAGGATAAATTAAAACATCCTTTTAATTTTATTAATTCACATTCATTGTCCCGGAATAATGTCTAGCAATGTGTAAAGGCAATACATGTGATATGAAATGTTACGTGGTGTAACAAAACCAAACTTTGTTCTTCTATCGTGAAACTATAATCCCTTCGTCAATATGATCCGATCAATTACAAGATATGGAAGTATGTCAATCTCGATTATCGATCATATCTTTCATCCTACCCTTAAGTCAATATTAATTGAAAACCTTTTTGGACTTATGAACATACCTTGGCCGAGAATTTTATTATCAACTAAATGAAAAGTAGATCATAATCTTACTATCCGAGAATTGTAACAATTCTTGTGATTAACAAGTTTTCAAAACTTGAATCTACAGATTCTATTAATATAATTTATTAGAATAGTAATTCAAATAAATAATATATATGTCATAAATAAAATGCATTAATCATATTAAAGTGTTTACTTCCAAAATCAATTGACCTAGGACATAACACTTACCGTTGATGCATTAAACCCATTTATTCTGACATCATCAATTCTATATTCTGCCTCTAAAGTTTTCCAAACACTGGCACTCACAATGTTTTAATAAATATCATATTCTACCATACAGAGCATTTAGAATTTGATTATGGATATGGAATTGAATTTGTGCTAGGTTGTACCATGAAGTAGAGTCTCCACCTTCATTATTTTCTTTTGTGGTGAAAATTAGCCCAAGAACGATCAACCAATATTTCATTTATTTTTTCCATCAAGGTTTTCAAGTTTAGCACAATGGTGTCTTCATGAGATGCCATTCTTACACTAGTGATTAATAAGGCAAAAGAATTAATTATAGAGATATAAATTTCCCAGTGTATATTTAACAGGAAGCCCCTATTTGGTGGGTATTAAAATTAGATTTTTAGTAGATTTTGACAAAAGTTGATAAAATATATAGTTGAAAAGTTGTGAAACACATAAAATATGGTTAAACTTAATTATTGACTTTGAATTAAATTAAAATTTAATTTCTATCAATCTGGGGCTAATAAATTTTCATCGGTCAAAGCAAAGATTTCAAATTTAACTAAAGAAATTTCAAACAAGAAAATATTTTAAGTAATTGTATAATCAATACGAAACAATTATTTCATATAATATTTCAATATAAACTTACTAGGCGAATTAACATAATTTTACTTCCTAATTATACTGTAAAAACTTTCTGCAGTAACAAGTCTTAACAGTGTGAAAGTGAAACTAAAATTATGCGGAAAACAAGATTTAATTACCAAATACAAACAACGTTGTCACGAAAATATTCTTTCATTTGAAATACTGCAAGTGCACGGTTCATTAAGTTCAAATATCGTACTCACAGAGATTTTACTAGTTCAAACTCGAATTAACCTAACATTAATCTCAATTGTGAATATTTGGGATTTTTCTATAACTAAATTGTCGCTAACTAATATACTTATGAATGCGAGACCTAAGTTAACAAAAACCAATGCAAAGTTGTAATTAATGCAAGTTCGATGAAAAGTGTACTAGAATCCTGAATTCCTTATATCAATCCCCTTTAACCCCAAACCTTAGGAATTCGAAAACACAAATCAATAATGAAGATCAGTCTTCCTAATTTGTTTAACAATATCTTTCGAGTATAATTCAACATATTCTCACATGTGACCCAACTATATTTTTATGAGTTTGCGAGTATATAAGAATGTATTAAGGGTTTATGAATACTTAAAGATCGCGTAGAGCGTAGCGGTATATTTCTATCATCTATCGACTCTACGACGATTGATACTATGTCTAACTTATTTTCGATCTTTCAAAGATAAAATAAGCCACATAACTCATACAACCATTGCACATATAATTGTAGAGAAAATTAAATTAATTTCATCATTCAAAGTCAAAACCATGCTTTAATATCAAAAATAAGATTCAAAAGTTAAAGTTTTATAATACAAGGTTCATGGTAATCCTAACACTAAAAAATATCTAGCTATTCATAATGTCGGAATTAAACAAATAAACTTTAAAAGATATCACCGATAAATTGAAGGAACGTGATTAATTTCCAAAATTTTCGAACGAATCTTTGATTGATTCTCGCACAAAAATTCTGGAATTTTTCTAAATTCCTAATGTCGGCCATTTTATTCTGTCCAAATTCTTGCCTTCTGCGTGTATTTATCCCCTCTTTAAGAGAAAATTTCATAAGTAAGAGGTTTAGTTTCACCCATTTCAAATTTAAGAGATAAGGTTTAAAATTACAAATTTCAGATTCTTTAAGGTTTAAAATTTCAAATCTCAGATTTTTTTAAATTTTATTTATAAATTAATTAATTAATTAAACATATATTTAATTTATTAAATATATTAATGTCACAATTCCATATAATTTGGTCACAAATTTTATATAATTGGTCACAAATTATTTTACGGTCATAATTCAAAAATTTTATAGATCACAATTTGTTCATTGGTCACAAATAAAAAATTAAAACATCACAAATTATTTTATGGTCACAATTCAAAAAATTTATATGTCACAATTTGTTCATTTGTCACAAATTAGAAATTTTATAAGTCACAAATCGCAAATATTATAAGTCAGAACTTAGTAGACCTCACAAATTGTCAAATTATCGATCACAAATTAATAATTTTTTAGGTCACGCATTATTTCTTGGTCACAATTTATATTTTTCATTGATAACATATTGTTTATCAGTCACAAATTAATGAACTTAGTCACAAACAACCAATAATCCGTCACCACCACCAAAACTTGTGACCATCGACCGAAACACTCCATCCAGTAACACGACGCCACTACCACCATCTCGACAGACCCATCACCACCATCTCGCCATCACCTCCGACCACCACCACCAAATCACCAGCACCACAGCCAATGTTATCAGTCACCACCACCGCCAAAAATTAGATCTAAAATTATCAGTCACATAGCACCGCACCCAACCACTGTACACCACCAAAACCACAACCACCATCATATCCAATATAATCACCGCCATTGTTAGATCCACCAAAACCACCACCACTACCACCATCATATCCAATATAATCGCCGCCACTGCCGGATCCACCAAAGCTACCATCACCCAAACATCACCAACACGAGCACCACCACCACAGCAGCCCCTACCCACCAACTGAAAACAGAACAAAAAAAACCCACACCAGATCGTGGCACTACAGATCTTGATCACGGAGCATATCAAAACTCGATCACGCATGCAACGAGGTTGAATCAATAAAAGAAGTAAGAGGCAAGAGGTAGAGGTAGAGGGGTTGAACCATATGTGATCTCACCTACAGCGGTGTGTCACTCTCACTTGGTAGCACGTAGTGGCACTCGCTTTCATCGTCGCACAACAGTTGAACGACGCTCGTGAATGTGGCTCATTGTCCAGCGTTGTACTTGTCGCCTTCGCTTGGGTCGCGCTTGTCGCCATTGTTGAACTAATGTGTAGAGATAGGGAACGATGGGGGTTGGCTATAGATAGAGTGAGAGACGGGGAGAAGATAAATGAAAAGGAGGACAATTGGAAAAATGAAATGAAATTGATTAGGGTTTTTTTGAAAAGTGAAACTTTTAATCTGATTTTTGAAATGGAATCTTTAAAGTTCTCATTTTGTGTAATTTCCTCCCTCTTTAATTCCAGCAGCCGCACGTGTTGTAGTCAAATTAGGATTCTAAATCTTCCATATAATGAAGTAAAACCCCAATTAAATTTGAGTCCCAATCAAAAATTGTGTCAAAGCAAAGCATGATATACAAGAACTAACAGAAGAACTTGAAACTATCTACCATATCTCATCACCACTAACATAACCAATTGCACACTATACAAAAACCAAATATACCAAACATTAATAGCAAAATCAAGTTTACATCCAATAACTGAACTACACCATCAATCCGTACAAAGTGTAAGACATCTTGTTACAGTTGTTCACCTTTGCTATGTCCACCTTTATCCCCCACATACTTGATTTCTTGTATTGTTTTTGGTAAGTTTTAGTTAATTTTAGCTTTAATATAAATTTTATTGCTTTTTTAGTTAGTTTATTTCGTTAAAAAAATTTACAATGCTTCTTACTTACTTTTCCAATACTTTTTATGTAAAGTTCAAGACACGGTGATCTTGGTCAATTTGATTTAGAGATCAAATGCACATTCAAGTTTCAAAAAAGAGAGCAACTTGAAGCATGACAAAAAACAAAAAGATGAACACATGGTAGAAGGTAACTTGAATCCTATTGCGACCGGGCAAATTTAGAGGTAGTACCTCCAAACATAGCTGCAATGGATGAGAAAGCAAGGCTCTTGGGTGAATATATGATTCTACCTATTGTGGAAAGTCAATCCTGTATTGTTTATCAGGTATTTGGCCACACAAACTTTAGCTTGAGGACTGATGTGATCAACATGTTCCAGATGCACTACAATTCTTTGGGAGAGTTACGGAGAATCCCAACGCTCATATATCAAGATTTATGGACATGTGTGCAAGTATCGAGTATCTAGGGATGTCTAGTAAAGCAACCAGACTGAGGCTCTTCTCATACACAATGAGAGTCTCAACATAGGAATGGTTAGATACTTTCTCATCTCAAAGCATCACTTCTTGGAATAGCTTGAGTCAGAAGTTTCTAAGCAAATATTTCCCATCGAATATGATTGCAAAGCTGAGAGATGAGATAACCACATTCCAACAATTGGACTCACAATGTTATTCAGAAGTTTAGGAAGGATACAAGGGTTTGGTTGGCTAATGCTTACAACATGGATTGCATAAGTGGCTTTAGGTACAATACTTCTACATTGGTTTGAATCCAATTAGTATGGCTAACGTAGACTCTGCATAGGATGGTTCTATTACAAAAAGAACTATGGATCAGGTCTACCAAATCATGGAGGACTTGGCATTCACTAGTGCACTTTGGCCTACTGAAAGGGCAAATGGAAAGAAGGTTAGTGGAGTATATAAAGTTGATTCTTTGACATCAATATCAATTCAATTGGCATCGATTCAAATAGTCAAATTGAAATGCAAGCATTATGGAGAGAATCATGAGAGTGTTGACTACATTGTGGGTAGTCATTTTGCTCAGATGGTAAATGATGTAAATTATGCTCAAAATTTTCAAAGACTGCAACACAATCAGAATACTAACACGTATTACCTAGGCTGAAAAAATCATCTAGGTTTCTAGTGGAGAAACAATCAGCAAGCCTAATTGGCACCACAACAAACTATACCGCCAAGATTTCAGCAGACCGAAAATAAGTCTTCATTATAAGACCTTCGATAGGAATGTAAAATGCATATTTTTTCCTTCTTATTTTATGTGCTCGTATGATTATTTTGAGCCAAAATGTACTTATTTTGTTCATATTTTGATTTAGGTGGCAATTCTATGGATATGGCGTAATTTGAAAGAAATAAGCGAACAAGGGCCAAAAGAAAACAAATGAAGTTTGGTGACTGAAATGCAAATACTCAAAAGTTATGTGAAACCTCACAATGAAAATTTGAGAGTGTTAGAGGTCAATTGGATGAAGAAATAAGTCAAACGGATGAAATACAATCAAAGTATTGTCACATATCAACTCCTAGCCGAAAAGGTTATGCATCGGATTTTCGATCTCAGTTTGAGACCCATTTTTGACATGGAAAATGATAAGGGCATTTTTTATACGTTTATTTTGGTTCACAAACATGAATAATTGTCGATAAACATTCGGAATAGAGCTTAATTTGTGTGAATTGTGTTTGTAGGGCAACAATGAAGATTATGGTGGAAATTAGAAGAAAAGTAGAGAAAATGGGCCAAAACGAAGGAAAACAAAAGTTCAGGGACCAAAATGCAAATAATCAAAAGATGACCCGATGCCAACTCAAGAGCGGACATAAGCTTAATCATACATTGAGGAATGCATGGGATGATTGGAGGACAAGAATGAACAAAAGAGGTCAAAACAAGAGAATAATGAAGTTGGAGGACCAAAATGAAGATATGTGATAGTTGTTTGTACCATGCGGCCGCAAGGTGTAATCTTCCATGCGGCCGCAAGCAAGGATGCAGGGAAAAATTTTGGGAAAAAAGTTACTCCTTGCGGGTGCAAGGAATTTGTCCTTGCGGCCGCAAGGAAGAAATCCGGCGCGAATTTTCTGGTTTCCTTATCCGACTCCAACACGTATGGTAATGATTCTAGGGCAACTATAAAAGCTAAAATACGTCTAGAAACTAGGGTTATGCCTTCCTAGAGAGAAAAACAACCTTTTTGGAGCAAGAACGAAGGCAAGGACGAAGAATTTCACTCCAAGATCCAAGATTTCAAGCTTTACATTCAAGAATTGGGTGATGTCTTCTCCTAAATATTTTCTTTATTATTTTAATTTATCCATGCTAGGCTAGGTTTTTAATTGTATTAGGTGAACGATGAACCTCGTATTGTGAACTTTTAATTTCTATTTTGCAATTTGATATTTAAACACGTTTGATGGATGTTGAATGATTTATATACACTTTATTGCCTCTACAATTATATGCGCAATAGTTGTATGAGTTTGGGTGATTTATTTTATGCATTCGAAAGAAGGGAAATAGATTCTACAAGGTATAAATCATCATAAGGTCCGATAGGGGATAGAAATATACCGCTATGCTTTATGTGAATCTCTAAGTGTTTACAAAACGTCATGCATTCTTTTATATTGCATTTGTCATAGAAATATAGTCAAATGGTATATTAGAATAGGTTCAATTCTACTCGAAAGAGATTATTGAATAAGTTAGAAACATTGATTCTTCAACCAATTCATCGTGTTGTCAAATTGTGAAATAGGAGTTACAAAGTAAACTTGCTTGGTGATTCGGGATCCTAGTACGCTTTTTCATACATTAATTTCATCAACATTTTGCATTCGACATATTCTTGCATTTAATCATAATTTTAGTTTAATTCACGTAGTAGTCATAGCTTCATCAAAAATCACACAAACTATCATCTTGAGTTTAATAGATTCGGTTAAGGTCGAGATAATAATAATCACGTTAAATCAATCCTCGTGGGAACGATACTCGAAATTCTAGGATTTCCACTTTATTACTTATCAACGAATCGTGCACTTGCGGTGATTTAAATTCGAAACATATTTTCGTGACCAAGTTTTTGGCGCCGTTGCCGGGGATTGAGTATTAACTTGATTTTTATTATTTAGACACTAATTCGAACGTATTTTGTTTTCATTTTCGTTGCATTTTAATTTATTTTATGCTATTAAGTTTATTTACACATGCTGAACTTAGTGCTATTAACTCTATTCACTTTTTCAGGTCTTGCATGCGAAGGTCAGTTGGCGGTGAATTACTCCCAACTAATTTGGAAATTGAACGGACCTTTAATCGAAGACAGAAAATAGCAAGAGCAGCACAACAGGAAAATCAAGAAATAATCCAAATGGCTAATCAACAACTACCACCGATGGTTGCACCTGCAGCTCTAGCCAATGATGGAGCACTTGATGATGGGGATGCCTTGCTTGGGGATTTTCTATCACCGTTTGTTGTTCAAAACCAATCTAGCATTGTCTACCCAGCTTTCGAGCAGCCAAATTTTCAGTTAAAGACGAATGTCATTCAGCTTTTTCAGAATGGCCAGCAATTCTACGGGACAGCCAACGAGAATCCACATACACATATATCCCGTTTCTTGGATATGTGTCAACATTTCAAGTACCCAGGGATATCAGAAGATGCAATCAGACTGAGGCTGTTCCCGCTCACTCTTCGGGATAAAGCACTTGAATGGCTCGATTCACTCCCGGTAGCAAGTATAACTACGTGGAATGACTTGGCTCACAAATTCTGTACCAAATACTTCCCACCAGCCAAGGTGGCAAGAATGAGGCACGACATATCCATATTTAGCCAAAATGATACTGAGTCGTTCGATGAAGCGTGGAACAGATTCAAGAGCATGCTACGGAAGTGTCCTCAACATGGGTTCGATCAGAGAACACAAGTTAGGTTTTTCTATTTGGGACTAACTCCGGCGTCCAGAAGTATGGTGGATTCATCATCAGACGGCTCCATAAGCACTAGGTCAATTGCTGGAGCTTGGGAATTATTTGAAAGAATGGCTAATACTTCAGCCATGTGGTCTATAGATAGAGGATGCACAAAGAAATCAGTCGGAGTGTATGAGGTGGATAGCTACTCAGCATTGTCTGCAAAAATTGACTCACTATTTCACAAGATGGAGAATATGACACAGACAGTGAACTCAGCACAGGTCAGGAAATTAATTTGTGAAGAATGTGGAGCAGAACACCCCACAGCCGACTGTCATATCCTTACACAAAGACTGGAACAGGTGGATTTTTCCCAATGGGGTCAACGTCAACAAAACAACCCCTATTTTGAAACATACAATCCAGGTTGGAGAAATCACCCAAATTTCTCTTGGGGTGGAAACCAAAATCACAATCAGAATCATAATCGGGCTCAGGGACAGTTTCAGCAGGAGAAGAAACCTCAGTTGGAAGACATGTTTGTAAAGTTCATGGAAAAGACCGATAAATATATGGAAACCACAAATCAATTCATGAGGAAAACTGAAACAAACTTCCAAAATCAAAGTGCAGCAATTAAAAATCTAGAAACCCAAATGGGGCAATTAGCTTTGTCTATGACAGGGAGGGTACCTGGTGCATTACCGAGCAACACCGAAATAAATCCTATGGAGCATGTTCAAGCCATTATTACACGAAGCGGAGTTCAGCTGCCTGAGATACATGTCAAGAGACCAGGTGCAAATGAAGAGCGAGTGGAGTCTTCTGAAGAAGAGAATGAGAAGCAGGTTGACAACACCAAGAAGACATCAGGAAGAGAAAGTCTAGAAAAATCACAACAAGGGACAGATAATTCGATAAATCCCTATGAGCCACCCATTCCATTCCCACAACGGTTGAGGAAGCATCAATGGGAGCAACAATACAAGAAATTTCTTGAAGTTTTCACGAAACTCCATATAAACATCCCATTTGTCGAAGCACTGTTCAAAATGCCTGGCTATGCCAAGTTCCTGAAAGATATTCTATCCAAGAAACGAAAGCTAGAGGAGCATGAGACAGTAATGCTAACAGAGGAGTGCAGTGCCGTAATTCAGAAAAAAATCCCATCAAAACTGAAAGATCCATGAAGTTTTACTATACCTTGCACTATTGGTGAATGTTATTTTGAAAAAGCTCTTTGTGATCTTGGTGCAAGTATTAATTTAATGGCTCTATCTGTTTTCAGGAAACTCGGACTAGGGGAAGCCAAAGCAACTACAGTGACACTGCAATTAGCTGATCGATCATTTGCACATCCGAGAGGGATAATTGAAGACGTACTAGTCAAGGTGGACAAATTTATTTTCCCAGCAGATTTCCTCATTCTGGATATGGAAGAAGACAAGAATATTCCACTTATCTTGGGCAGGCCGTTCCTAGCTACCAGCAGAGCTCTGATAGATGTTGAAAATGGTCAGTTAAATTTGAGATTTGGTGAGGAACAGATCACTTTCAGTGTTTTCAATATGATGGATGAGCATGTCAAGTCAGATAAGTGCTATCGAATTGATGTGGTAGAGGAAGTGGTGCATGACAAAATTGTGTTTCAAAACTTTTCAAACACTGTTGATGACCATAATGTGCATTTTCAACCCAAAGAAAATCATGAGAAGCAAACAATCTACATTTTTGAGTTCGAGGCAGTTGATGAGGGAAAAGCAGACGATGCGGATAAAGAAAAGGCTAAGGTTTGGAGGAACGCTGGAGTAAGAAAAAAAATGTCATTGAAGAAGCTAATAAGGACCTCCAAAGCTATATTCAACGTACCTTAACAGACTAACAAGGAATAGTCGAGCTATAGACTATAAATTAGCGCTGGATGGGAGGCAACCCATCATTTCTGACCTTTTGTTCATTTTACTTTATGCATTCAATTGGTAATTTTTTCTTCAAGTTCTTTTTTTTTTTTTATAATTTTTAATAAGATTACTTTTTCATCGTCTCTACAGGTAATCAAAGAGCCTATGCATAATCCATACTTCTTTTTCTTCCACCATCTTCACCTTCGCATCTCCATCAATCAGGGGAGTATTCCTCACCTTTTGTTCTCTATCTTCTATGAATTTGTCCTTAATTTTATGCACTGCTAAGTTTGTATTCTATTATTCTTTAAACATTGAGGACAATGTTATATATACGTTTGGGGTGGGACAATGTTCTATATACATTTGTGTGATTGTGTGAAAAAAAAAATTCCATTTGTTATTTGTTCTAAGTTTTACAGTTGCATTGTTAGTAGCAGTTTACAATTTTGTGTGCTTGTGTGGGTTTAACAACTCTGATGACTATGATGTTAGATATTGGATTATGTACGAGCCATGAATGATGAAAATCGTGCATTATTAGCTTGATCGATACATGTTAATGTGAAACTTGATTTATTTTGCGCACGACACTCATGCTTGCATACTGGGCTACTGATTTGACTCATTGTTTAGAGATAGTTGACCATAGAAATTATACTCAAAAACCCTCTTTTGTGCTAAACCATGACCAACTTTTTAGAAGAGTTTAGATGTGATTGAACTGTTGCAAGGGAACTTTGAGACGAGTAGGGGCTCCGTGCATGATGTTCTGTGTGGATTGTCTTAAACCATTGAGATGAAAACAAAGTGAAAGTTTCAAGTTAGGTTGTAGTTTTTGAAATTGGGTGTCTAAAAAATAAGGGGTATTGCACTAATCATTGAGTAAACAACGACATTTGTTCGAGCCTATATAACTCGAGTGATTAAGCCTGTAAGGGTTTAAAACCTGGTGCCCTATGGTCATCTGACTTGGGAGTCATCGGCCTAAAGCTCGCTACAGGGGTTATATAGAAAGCAAAGGAAAGATGTTATGTAAAAGAAAATGGTATCTATCTATCTATTGATGAATTATATACAGACTCTTGTATATGAAATGCATTGATTAACCCCAGACACTCAGTTGACAAAACTATACCCCTAACGCGAGGCAACTAACTCAGTTTAATCTACAAGGTTGAAGAAATCAAAAAAATAGGAGAGCCCTTACTTATTGAAGTGTGAACTTGTAATGGTAAGATCTATCTAAGCTAAGAGAGGGAAAGGAATAGATGTGAATAGACTCAACCTTAGAACACACCTCGGGATACTTAAGTGAAAATTATAAGTTTGGGGGTGTGTGTATCTCTCGAGCGAAAAGGAAGAAAAAAAAATTGGACTACATTGGGTCGGGTATGAGTCAAACATGATCCTAACATGTTGGTGTGAATTCACACACACACACTTCGAGTTTTGCATATAACATGTGGAGATTGATTTGATTATTCGTGGCTGAAATTGTTCATGTGCCCTTACTAAGTTCCAATCCTGAGATACAACAAAGTTGTTGAACCATGTGCTACTTGGAAGTAAGTTATGAATTTGTTTGAGGACAAACAATGAAGCAAGTTTGGGGGAGTTGATAAGGGCATTTTTTATACGTTTATTTTGGTTCACAAACATGAATAATTGTCGATAAACATTCGGAATAGAGCTTAATTTGTGTGAATTGTGTTTGTAGGGCAACAATGAAGATTATGGTGGAAATTAGAAGAAAAGTAGAGAAAATGGGCCAAAACGAAGGAAAACAAAAGTTCAGGGACCAAAATGCAAATAATCAAAAGATGACCCGATGCCAACTCAAGAGCGGACATAAGCTTAATCATACATTGAGGAATGCATGGGATGATTGGAGGACAAGAATGAACAAAAGAGGTCAAAACAAGAGAATAATGAAGTTGGAGGACCAAAATGAAGATATGTGATAGTTGTTTGTACCATGCGGCCGCAAGGTGTAATCTTCCATGCGGCCGCAAGCAAGGATGCAGGGAAAAATTTTGGGAAAAATGTTACTCCTTGCGGGTGCAAGGAATTTGTCCTTGCGGCCGCAAGGAAGAAATCCGGCGCGAATTTTCTGGTTTCTTTATCCGACTCCAACACGTATGGTAATGATTCTAGGGCAACTATAAAAGCTAAAATACGTCCAGAAACTAGGGTTATGCCTTCCTAGAGAGAAAAACAACCTTTTTGGAGCAAGAACGAAGGCAAGGACGAAGAATTTCACTCCAAGATCCAAGATTTCAAGCTTTACATTCAAGAATTGGGTGATGTCTTCTCCTAAATATTTTCTTTATTATTTTAATTTATCCATGCTAGGCTAGGTTTTTAATTGTATTAGGTGAACGATGAACCTCGTATTGTGAACTTTTAATTTCTATTTTGCAATTTGATATTTAAACACGTTTGATGGATGTTGAATGATTTATATACACTTTCTTGCCTCTACAATTATATGCGCAATAGTTGTATGAGTTTGGGTGATTTATTTTATGCATTCGAAAGAAGGGAAATAGATTCTACAAGGTATAAATCATCATAAGGTCCGATAGGGGATAGAAATATACCGCTATGCTTTATGTGAATCTCTAAGTGTTTACAAAACGTCATGCATTCTTTTATATTGCATTTGTCATAGAAATATAGTCAAATGGTATATTAGAATAGGTTCAATTCTACTCGAAAGAGATTATTGAATAAGTTAGAAACATTGATTCTTCAACCAATTCATCGTGTTGTCAAATTGTGAAATAGGAGTTACAAAGTAAACTTGCTTGGTGATTCGGGATCCTAGTACGCTTTTTCATACATTAATTTCATCAACATTTTGCATTCGACATATTCTTGCATTTAATCATAATTTTAGTTTAATTCACGTAGTAGTCATAGCTTCATCAAAAATCACACAAACTATCATCTTGAGTTTAATAGATTCGGTTAAGGTCGAGATAATAATAATCACGTTAAATCAATCCTCGTGGGAACGATACTCGAAATTCTAGGATTTCCACTTTATTACTTATCAACGAACCGTGCACTTGCGGTGATTTAAATTCGAAACATATTTTCGTGACCAGAAAACGATCTATTTGTAAGATTACATTTGTAGTAAATGTGACCTTTTGAGTTAGCTTTCCAATGCATCTTGAATCGCTTCAATCAGATATTGGTAGTGAAAGATATGACCAAAATACTGAACTTTGTCCAATTATATTGGCTCGGGCTGCTGCCCGACCCTAGAATTCATTAAAATAAGCCAATATTTATGCCTGGGTGACCATCCCATTTTCTACTGGGTGCCTGCACTGGCCTAGTTGGAAAGATTTTTCTAGTTTCAAAATTTAAGTCAACTACATATGGAAACAACTATAAATACATGTTTTAAAACCATAGAACGTACAGAACGCCTCCTATCTTCATTCTTCATTATATTGCTCTTAGAATCTTGAATTGTAACTAAACTCTTACGCTTGGTCAAAGGAAATTGAAGTCTCAGAACCACATATTGTGAGATATAAATAGTGATGTGAACCCCGTGCAACGGTGACTACGAAACCCACAACGAGATTGATGCGGAACCTAAGAACGCTAATTAAATCCAATTTTGGATTTGAACCCAACAAAATGAACCAAAAAATCTAATGATAACAGAGATGCGTTGAACCCCTTGATCACAAGATGAAGAACCCAATAATCCGATGTTTGAATACCACAAGATTCAGATCTTGATAAGTTCAGTAGTTGTTCAATGGAAGAACAATACAAGCATTAGCCTTTCAATTCAAAATTGTCAAAAGTTCCAATACAATAAAAGTTTTTGGTATTTATACCAAACCCTAAAAACTAGGTAAAACATGCATAATCTCATAAATAAGGTAAGGAATTGACTAAACATAGAATTCTATCAATTATGGAAAATTCGCGAAAATAAAATATTCTGCCGAGATTTTGGCCTATGCGACCGCATAGGCCATTTGCATACGGTCGCATAGGCCGCATGAAATTTCCTTGTTGCTTGCCGGTGGTGGCTATGTGATCGCATAACTTGGATAACTATGCAGTCCCATAGTTACTCATTTGGCCTCCGTCTTCAGTTACTTGAATCGAGTTCATCTATCCCGATTCCGGCCTCGACCCCAACATGGAACTTGCCCCATTCTTCGTCACGATCGCCATATCGACAACCTTAGCTTGAGCAAGCAATGCCATTGCTTCTTGCACTCGTTTTGCTCTTGATCGAGTCATCGATCCTTAACTATCAATAGATCTTTCCCCGGACTTGTCATCGTTCCAACGGCACCTTGGATCATATCAAATAGTTTTTCTTATTGTTTAATTCTTATTTTGCATATTGAATATTCTTTTACACTTATTTCCATAATTGTTATGTTTAATTGCTAGGAGGCCTAGTAGTTTGTTATTCGTTACAATCTATAGCTAAGTTAAATTTCAAATCCGTAATTGTTTGATTCCTTTTAACTTGTGAAGCAATAGAATTTGATGATTTTATGTGATACATGTTATTGAATTTTAAGAAAAATGTTTAAATAAATTGAATGCAACCGCTGATATTTGTGTTATCTAGTTCATCGATTTCTCTATAGTGTAAAGCTGTTATTAAATTGAATCTTGAGCGATGGTCTTGGATTATTTAATAATTAGGGTTAATTAGAATGCTCGTTTTTAACTAACTAAAATTAAGGAGAGAGGAAAATAATTCCAACGATGAATATTCAAAATATGAATTGAATTATCCTTGCATCTATGATCAATTGTGGATTTTCGACGGTGGATGTGGACTTAGACCAATGTCAATCTTTTGATTGTTTTTGTTAATTTGATTTTCATTGTTATTAATTGCGTCATTTACAATTGTTTGCATACAAAAACCCCTCAATTAATGTACAAAGCATAAAATATTGAATTACATACTCTTCATGGGATTGACCCATACTTCCACTACTACATTAGTTTTAGAGGTTAAGATATTACTTTTTGGTGCATGGGACAGCACATACCAAATCTTGGCGCAGTTGTCGGGGAGTGGTGCTAATTTATTTTTGTGCTTATTTCGTTATTTATTTTATTTTTGGAAAAAAAAACTCATAATTTTCTATTTTTTTAGTAATTTATTGTTTTTAGGAATTTTAGTATTGAATTTTATTTGTTTTCTTACTCTAGCTTCTTTTTAATTTGTTTTTGTTTATGTCCACAACTCGATCTTCTAATCAAGGTGATTTGCAATATGATCCCGGAATTAGAAAGAACTTTGCGCAAGTTAAGGAGTGGCGATCAGTGGAATTTCATCATAAACAATTTTGATCCTGAGACCCTATTCCCTAGTGATTTTGAATCAAAAGGAGAAGAAATCATGGCCGAAAATAGGACTTTGAAGGGGCTTCTCCTAACTTGAATTAACAACCTCTATGCATTATTTTTCCTAACTTAGATGCTACTACTACTTTCGAATTAAAATCTAGGTTAATTCATTTTTTACCCACTTTTCATGGTCTTGCAAGTGAGGATCCACACAAGCATCTAGAGGAATTCCATGTGGTTTGCACAAGCATGAAACCTACGGGAGTCACCGAAGAACAAATCAAACTAAAAGCCTTCCCATTCTCTTTAAAAGATTCGGCAAAGGATTGGCTCTATTATCTACCTTCCAGAAGCGTTACTACATGGGATGGGATGAGAAGATTATTTCTGGAGAAATACTTCCCAACTTCAAGGGTAGCTAACATCCGAAAGGAAATGTGTGGCACAAGGCAGAACAACAGAGAGTTATTACATGAATACTGGGAGCGATTCAAGAAATTGTGCGCAAGTTGCCCCCATCACCAAATAAGTGAGCAGCTCCTTATTCAATACTTTTATGAGGCCTTCTACCCACAGATAGGAGTATGATTGTTGCTACAAGTGGAGGAGAGTTGGTAGATAAAACTCCTAAGGCTACAAAGAACATGATTGTAAATATGGCAGCTAACTATCAGTAATTTAGCGCTACACTCAACACCCTGTCTAAACATATTAACTTGGTAAATGTTTCATCCATTGAACAACAACTAGCGAGTCTAATCACTCTTGTTCGTCAAATGGTTACAAGTACTATGCAAACAACGAAGGTATATGGAATTTGTTCATTGGTAAGTCATCCAACCAATAAGTGCCCAACACTTCAAGAAAAATCCGTTGAACGCGTAAATGCAGCCGGTAGCTTTCCTGGACAACCACAGAAAAATTATGATCCATATTCAAACAAGTATAACCCATGATGGAAGGATCATCCAAATCTTAGCTATAGAAAATTCGCAAGCAAATCAACATGTGACTCAAAATTGCCCAAACTTTCAATAATATAAGCAGTCATACCCTCATAGACAACAACATGGTCAAACTTCTAACTCTAGTATGTCTTTAAAAGATATTGTTAAATCCCTAGCCACTAACACTTTGCAATTTCAACAGGAGAGCAGAGCTAGCATTCAATGTTTGGAGAATCAAATGGGTCAAATGGCTAACGCGATCAGTCGGTTGGAGTCACAGAATTCGAAAAAATTGTCATCTCAAATAGTGGTGAACCCAAAAGAAAACATGAGTGTAATCATGTTGAGGAGTGGCACGAAGGTTGAAGCTCCAGTAAAGGTGGCTCCTACATCGTCGAAGGAAGAAAAGGAGGAATATATCATAGTAGAAAATAGTACTCCCAACAATACTGAAGTAAGAAAGCATAAGTTTCCTCCTCTTTCCGATTATAAACTAGTGTCCCATTTCCCTCAAACTTTAGTAGGATCTAGGAAATATGAACGAGATCATGATAAGCTGCAGAAAATGTTTAGTAAATGCGAGGTAAATATTCCACTTATAGATATTATTAAACAATTGCCTCGTTATGCTAAATTTTTGAAACAATTGTGCACAAGTAAAAGGAAACAGAAACTAAGGAGGATTGAAAGGGTACAAGTTGGAGACCAAGTATCTGGAATTATTCTAGAGAAACTTCCAGCAAAGTGCACGGATCCAGGTATGTCCACTATCCCGTGCATGATAGATGACACTAAACTTGAAAAGACCATGCTAGATTCAGGAGAATCTATTTATGTCATGCCACATTCTGTATACACTTCATTGAAACTTGGACCTTTAAATAAAACTGGTGTGATAATTCAACTAGCGAATAAGTCTAATACATATCCTAAGGGGGGTAGTTGAGGATGTTCTCGTGAAAATTAATGAGTTGGTTTTTTCTGCTGATTTTTTTTGTACTTGACATGGGAAGTAGTAATCGAACTACCTCTATTTTGTTAGGAAGACATCATGTGCATCTTAGGAAGCCAAATTAATGAATTCTTCTTAAGGATTCATTCTATTAATGAGCATCTTAGGAAGAAGAATCGGAAGCTAGCTTTGAACACTGAGTTACAAGAAACTGTTGCAATATTGAACAATCTTCCGAAGTTACAGCATTCAGAACTATTTTGTATTACTAATTTCTAATGAGAAGCCTCTACTTTCTATTTTGCAGACTTCCATTCTAGATTTGAAGTCTCGCCCCAGTCACTACAAGTATGTAATCCATGGAGGTGGAGGAACATTGTCATTTATCATTCCCATTAGACTTGGTACACCTCAAGGAAGATCAAAGCCAATCATGATAGACATGGGCTAAATAAGGAAACATTGAGTAGAGCCAAAGACAATAAACAAAGGCACTGCTTGGGAGGCAACCCAAGGGAAGTTCGTTCATTTATCTTTTTATTTTTTGTTTTCGCACTCATTTTGTTTTTTTTAGTTATCTTAGTCCTTTTCTTTGCATTACACTTTACATTGAAGACAATGTAAGCTTTAAATGTGAGGGGTGATTTAGATTTATATTGCATTAAATTGAGTTTAAATTTCAAAAATTTTGGAAATTTTTTGCGTGATTTTTCAAGAAGAGAAATTGAGGTTAAAAGATTTTTTATTGTGTATGCTATTTGCTAGAATTAATTAGGCTTTTGAAGAACTCATAATATGATTAAATAAAATAATCTTACAACTTAGAGTTAATTGGTTGAGTTATTTTCTTTGAAGATGGTAGTAACTAAATTATGTAGACAAAAAGTCGATGAAAATTTGAGCCTTTAGACTAACATATTCATAACAGTCTCATTATTTCTTTCATGTGTGATATTCTTCCATGGTTTTTTTCTCTAGAACTTACCTTGATTCTCTTCAAGATCACATTGACATATGCATGCACGAACGTGATTAAGGTCATCTTTGTTACATAAATTAGCTACATTAGCCAATAGCGTACCTTGTGATTGAATTTTCCCTTGGTGAACCTCTTTGAGCCTTATTGTCTTTTCTTTGTGTAAACCCACGTTACAAGATTTAAACGAGAAAAAAACATTTGTACCCAAGTTTTAGAGCTAATGGAGTATTTTTAATCATCATGATATGTGTGGATGTGCAAAAAAATAAGTGTGGGGTGTCAAAAACTTTGATAGTGATATGATTTGTAGAAGGGAACATATTTCAATTTCAATTCATAAGTTCCATTATGGTGTAGCATTTGGAGTTTATATTTAAAAAAATGAATGATAGAAGAAAAAGAAAATAAGTTATGAAAGAGGCAATGGCATCCGTCCTACGATCCATTTCGTGTTTTGATGCGTTTTTTGATGTTCTTTCCATTTTTATGGCTATTATTAGGATTTTAACATGTATCATATATATATATATATATATATATAGTTGACTCTTCTTTACAAATTAGATAAGTTTGGCAATATTGTAAACACAATATCTTTGTATTCTTTTTCTATATTGTAGAGAATTCTCCTTTCCTCTGCCAAATTTCTTGTATTGTAATTTTTACTTTATATTGTATCATATAATCTCGTCATTAATTCCTAACAAAATCCATCTTATCAAATGAACTGTAATAAGATTCTAAATCAAGAACGTTTCAAAGTAAATGTCACGTTCATATCTAAAGCAAGAACTCTGCACATGGAGGAATATAGCTCAATCTTCCCAATATAAACCTGTTGTCAAATTCAAAAATTCATCTGCATCTCACAATTGACAAGATATGCACGTCAATTTCACCAATGAATGAATTCACCCAAAAAAGAGGGTAAATTATCGTTGATTTATACGCTAAATACAGAAGATCTTAATCCATACTAACCCTCATCTTCAAGTAATACAAAATTATCTTGTAATAATCACATAAAGAATAGAAAAATGAAAATTAAGACAGTTCTCCTTCATCTTCGGGAGATAATCACATGAAGAATAGAAAAATGAAAATTAAGACAGTTCTCCTCCGTCTTCGGGGGCCTATTAGGCAACAGGATTCCAAATCAACAGCTGCTGGTTTCTTTCATACTGAAGCAAGAGTTATCCTTAATTTTAGCCATAATGGATAAACAGCTCAAAATATCAAACTTATATAAAAAAATTACAATCGAATGGCAAGTACAAACGATTTTTGGTTATTATTTACAAAAGTCGAGTTTCACAGACTGCAAATCTAGTGAGACGTAAGAACTACAGACCATTCTTTCCTTTTGAGGAGAAAAATCTGCTAAATCCACGAGAATGTTTCTCTGGTGTAGGGGTGGATGACGCGGAAGAGGAGCCTGATTGGTTTGGACGGTATTTTGTATGCTTTGAACTCATTGGCGACCCTAAGAAACTGTATGCTTCAGAGTCGGATGGACTAAATGGGGCACTGTACAGATCCGGGGGGGAGCCGGAGCAAG
Source organism: Fraxinus excelsior (assembly GCA_019097785.1). Classification (NCBI taxonomy): domain Eukaryota; kingdom Viridiplantae; phylum Streptophyta; class Magnoliopsida; order Lamiales; family Oleaceae; genus Fraxinus; species Fraxinus excelsior. The sequence goes on from CM032642.1 coordinate 5,190,210, forward strand.
CCCTCTGCAAATTGCTGGAAGAGGCATTCATTTCTGCTGGATCAATATCTTGCAAATTCAAGCCACTTATAATTGGCTCTTCTTCAGTAGAGGCTTCACTCTTCTGACTTTTCCGACTATGTGGGGATCCTATAGAGTCAGTTTGAGGACGTAAAGCTTTCAACCTCTTACCAAGAAGAAATATCGTTTCTTGACACTCTGCAAGCTTCTCTGCAGCAGCTGCCAACTCTTTCTCCTGAAATAATTGTAGCATGTTAGCTAAGCTTAAAAAAGTATGCTTATATTATAAGTTTTAAAATAATTATTTTTTTATTGGTCGTAGCCTGAACTAAAGTAATTACTCAATTGACTTTTTTAACGTAAAAGTTACTTTCAAAATAAGCAACTTTTCCCCCCAAAAAAAGAGAGAGAGAGAGAGTAGTAACATACCTAAACATGATTTGAAATAAAACAAACTCAAATAAGAATCTTCATGTAATTTCAAAAACAATGTGAAATTCTTTTGTCAAAGCAGCTATATTAGCTATTAGAATCAGATTGTCATCATAAATTACCTTTGACATTGTGATCTCAATGAGAATTCAAGTGCAACAGCTTACAACATAGATAAGAGCATGTTTTGTAAGCTTAAAAGAATTTTTGCTTCCAACCATGTAAAGATACAGAGAGATCCTCTTAAAGTGAAAAAAGTTACTTTGAAATTTCTCTCGTGGAAATGCAAGGGATTTACTATTGCAACAAAGGAAGAGATGCTTGCTACAAAACTTGTAACAGACTCTCTTTCAGTTGGTTGCAAATACTTAAGGTAGCTGCCATGAGTATGAAGTTAACAAGCGGAGAATTCACTCTCAAATCTTTGGCAATTGTAAGAACAAGCATCAGCAATAAAAAATCATGTTAGAAAAATGAACTTGAAGAAAAGAAAAGGGTCGAGAGCAAAAAAACCAGGCCAATTTACCAGGATTACGAGACACATTTATCTATTCAAATTTAATCTTCAACATACCCCCCAACGTGCAGGCTGAAATCATTTTTTTATGAAAGGTGACATGCACAATTTTCATGAACAGTGGCGACAAGACTGAACAGAACTGCTGTTTGGTCTGTTTATAGTAAAGCTTATGTTGTTTGAGAGGGGAAAACTTTTCGACAAAATGTTATCCATAGTATGAATGCATTGAAAGGCAACATCTCTCACAAAAGCTCTGAAGGAAATTATCTATTAAACATAAGTAAAGGTCGTAGTGACTGTAGATAATACACCTGGTTAGTCTTGGCGTTAATATCAGCTGCTGCACTCTCAGTCCTGGCATAAAAAAAATTAAGCCATCCATGATTAGGAATTCGAGATGGAAAAAAAAAAAACTATTAAGATCTCAAACTATTCAATAACAAATTACATGGATAATCACAGAGCGTTGGAATAAGTATTAGCAGAAAAGGTTAAAATAACAAAGCAAAACATTGAAAATGAACCAGATGGTATTCATAAACATGCTTTTTTTTTTTTGGACGTAATTTCTTAAACAGGAATTCATGAAGTTCTATTAGGCTATCTTCTAACTTTAAACCAGTAACTTAGGAATCCACAACAGGTAAGCATGTCTTGAACATTTGACCCAAGCAGGCAATGTTTTTAGTCATTAACAGTTGACAGATAGACAAGGAGTGATTGTTAATGGTAGAAGGGCCGTAAGACAGTACAAAAGCGACATCTCCATACATAATTTTATCAGTGCTGCATAATTTGGAAGTACGGGATGCAAATCCATGTGCTGTGGAACATTGTGAAGCAAATTGTGTAATTATGTATAGGTATTTAAATTGATTAGATTTCTAATCAAGAAACAGAACATGGATGGTGAAGTGATCGTGTTTGGGAAATCAGAAACTTTGTTTCGGACGAGTGTGTTTTACTCATGAGTTTTATTCCATTTTTAACTTAATTATGAGCTATAAAGTACGAGTAGTGAACGTTTTTTATGTGTTTATTAGTGTTGTTTTGTAGAGGTGGTGAGCTGATGCAAATAAGGGAAAGAAAAGAGAAAACAAGGCTATTAGCATGAATCAAGGAGAAAAGATGAACGAAAGGGGCAAAGAGTCAAATCACAATATCAAGGAAAGAAGAGTGGTTCTCGGCGCCACAAAGGGAGCACACCAGAGGTGTGGAGCTGCGGTGCCAAGGCGCTACGAAGTTAAGATTGGGGACAGAAGTTTGGCGTTGTGGCGCCACGGGGTGTTGCGACACGGCGTTGTGGCCACTCTTGTAGATGAATGAAGTCCCTTTTTTGCCCAATTTTGAGCCCAGAAGAAACCCTACATTCACACAAATGTGGAGAGGAGTATAAATACAAGTTATTGGCACTTTTATGGGGGTTCCACACATTGAGAGAAAGAGAATACAACTAGAGATTGACGAGCACAATTCTAGGGAGAAAAAATCAAGAAATTTAAGTTTTGAAGCATTGATTAGAAGAGGAAGAAAATATTGGTGCAAGCTTAATTTCATTTTCCTACATCATTATTCAAAACCCAGTGATGTATTCAATAACAACTCCTTGTTTTTTTTTTTTTTTTTTGCATTATGAGTAGCTAAATTTCATATTAGGGTGAACAATGTAATCTACTTGAAACCATTTATTTATTATATTCAAGATTCTTGTTATTTTATCATACATGTGTTGATTTTACTACGAGTTTAATGAGTTAAATTATTTGATCACTAATTTGATAATTTTGTTAATCTTTTACGAATCGAGATGTAAGTTTGAGATTTAGACCATATAGTAAAATCGGATATATTAGTATAACGTGTAGATATACCTATAGTACATATTGCGATTATTATATAAATTCTTATAATTAATATTTCGATTAACTGAAGTTGATTCACATAGAAATATGGAATTGAATTAGTTAAATAGACTCAATGAAAACTTAAGAGGAATAAATTGAATACAATAGAAAAATTCGATCGAACGCTGTATTAGACTCTTGAATCTTGAGTTAAGACTTAAAGGTGATCAATATGTGAAATTGTTCGGCCCTAATATCCATTCATTATTTGAATTTTCAATCAATTTTTATGTGCATTTTAATTAATTTCAAGTGTTTAAACCAAAAAATCACAACATATAATTCTTTGTTTGTTTTCATCAAATAGGAGTTAGAAAAATCTTATTAAGTTCTAAAATATAGTCCTCGTGGGAACGATAATTCGGACTCAAATGTCTAATATACTACTTGTTACGATATCGTATACTTTCGATAGAAAAAACGTAAGTTTTTGGCACCATTGTCTTGGTCTATTTACTTTTAGTCTTAATTTATTTTATTTTTAACTATTATTTGATTTGTTTATTATCTTTTATTAACAGATAAAAGATGTTCGTTGTATGCTCCATATTCAAGTTGATGATCTTGAATAACTTGACTCGAAGATAGAATGTATTTTCAGACGAAGACGCAAAAAACACAAACAAAAACAACATCAAATGACTAACGATCAAAATATCTCTATTCCTATACGGCCAATTAGACATGTTGTCAAAAGAGTAGCGACATCACTGGATCAGCAACATGAGCGAGTGGAAATAAATGGAGGGGACTTGCCAGTTTCAATGTTCTTGACACCCATAGCAGCACCCGCGCGCTCCAGTATAGTATATCCAGATTTTGGAGATGAACAACTTTTAGATAAGGGCAGATTGGATTAACTTGACTAGTAACACTCTCCAATTTTATAGTCTAGCTCATGAAAACCAGAACACACATCTCCAGATTCCTCAGAAATTGTTAGAATTTTCATGCCCTAGGAGTCTATGAAGACACTATCAAGCTGTGGTTATTTCCCTATGCATTGCAAGATGCTACATTGAAATGATTAGATGTTGAACCTCATGGAAGTATTACTATATGGGAGGGACTTACTAGAAAATTCTTCAATAAATTTTTCCCACCGGCAAAAATAGAAAAAATCAGATTGAAAATTCAAAATTTCTAATAGAGAGATGGGGAGAGCTATCACTAGACATGGAACAGATTTAAAGATTTAATGAGAAAGTGTCAAAATCGTAGGATCGCCATAGGTAATCAAGTGCAATACTTCTACACCGAACTAATCACCATTATCAAAATCTCAAGTGGATTCGTTTGCTAGCGGATCGATCATTGGAAAATCCGTACAACAATGCATGGATTTGTTTGAGTTAACTGCCATGACACATTCAATGTTTTCATCCGAAAGAGTGATACCACAAAAAGGTATGGAATTTATGAATTGGACAGCACAACATCTACCAACGCACAAATAGTAGCTTTCACAAAACATGTAGAGTTACTGGTGAAAGCACAAACATAAGGAGCACATATAGTGATAACTAGTCCAGTATATAAAAATTGTGGAGCTAATCATCCCAAAGAAAATTGCTTGTTTATGGGTTTTCCTGAAGAACAAGAAAATTTCATTCAAAATGTTTCCCGCAATTTCAACCCATATGGACAAACATATAACCTAGGTTGGAGACCACCGAAATTTCAGATGGTCAGATAATCAGCAAGGGAATGGTTCAAATAATACCCAGCAACAGAAGAAATCAAGTTTAGGGGAGATGTTTAATCAGTGTATACAAAAAGACATACGAGGTGTTCCAACAAATTGACACAAACTTTCAAAATCATCAAGTATCTATAAAGAAGCTAGAAACACAAATTGGGCAGATAGCTCAACAGGTTGCAGAACTCCCACAAGGACATTGTCAGGCAATACAATGATAAATCCAAAGAAGCGAATGCAAGCTATTGCAACTAGAAGTGGAGTACAACTGCCAAAGATACATGTGAAGCGACCAAACAGAAAAGATGAAAGTTGAATAGGATGATAAAGAAGAAAAATCTGCACTAATGGCAAAAGAGGAAGAAGAGATAGAAACATCAACAGTGAGAGCACCAAGTCCTATCAAGGCTTATGTGCCACCAATTCTCTTTCCTCGACAATTGCAGAACAAGAAGTTAGACAAGCAGTTTGCTAAGTTTGTGGAGATTTTCAAGAAATTGCACAAAAATATCCATTTCGCGGGGTGCAATTGTACAAATGCCCAGTTATGCCAATTTTTTTAAGGAAATTATTTCCAACAAAAGGAACCTGTAATAACATAAGATTGTCTGTCTGAACGAGGAATGCAGTGCAATTCTCTCGAAGAAACTACCTCCTAATCTAAAGGACCCTGGGAGTTTTACTATATCTTGCACCATTAGTTCAAATTACTTTGAGCATTCATTATGTAATTTAGGTGCGAGTGTTAATTTAATGTCACTCTATTTGCAGGTCTCTTAAATTGGGAGAAGCAAAACCTACAACAATCTCTTTGCAACTGGCTGACAGGTCCATCAAAAGACCAAAGGGAATTATAGAAGACATGCTAATCAAGGTTGATAAATTCATCTTCCCGGCAGGACATGGAAGAGGATTCAAATATCCTTCTAATCTTGGGAAAACCTTTCTTGACCACTGGAAGAGCGCTTATTGATGTGTATGATGGGAAAATGACTCTTCGGGTGGATAATAAGCAGGTTATATTCAATGTGTTCAAGGCAATGAAACACCCATTAACTTCAAATACCTGTTGCTAAGTAGATGTTCTTTAGGAGCCTGTAACTGATACATTTGATGCCGAACATCCAGCAATTCTTATGAAGTAGATATTGCACAATCAAAGTCAACGGATGCAGAAAGAACTGAATATGTTGTACAATCGGCTGAACAACCTATGGGAAAGAGACATTGGCAATATGAGTCTCTTGGTAGCAATCCATGACCACTGGTACCGTCAGTAAAGAAGGTCCCAACTCTTGAGTTAAAGCCTTTACCATTACATCTACATTATGCGTATGTGGGAGAATCTGTTACACTTCCAGTAATCGTTGTTAATGATATGATAGAGGAGAAAGTTACTGGAGTTACTAAAGAAGCACAAAACTACAATTGGATAGACCCTAGCTGACATAAGAGGAATCAGTCTCACTCTTCGCATGCACAAAATCTTAATGTAGGATGAGTCAAAACCCTCAGTGGATGGTCAGTGCAGATTAAATCCAACTTTGAAGGAAGTGCTAAAATGGCTAGATGCAGGGATTATCTATCCTATATTAGATAGTTCTTGTGTGAGTCCAGTACATGTGGTGCCTAAAAATGGTAGATTATAGTAGAGAAGAACAATGCGCCGATACCAACACGGTTAGTAACGGGGTGGAGAGTGAGTATAGATTACAGTAAGCTGAATTATGCCACAAGAAAATATCACTTCTCATTACCCTTCATTCATTAGATGTTGGAAAAGATAGCAGGGCACTTTCATTATTGCTTTATGGACGGATATTCAAGGTACAATCAAATAGTCATTTCTCCATAAGATCAAGAGAAAACAACATTCACATGCCCCTATGGAACTTTTGCCTTTAGGAGAATGTCTTTTGGCCTATGCAACCCTCAACAATGTATAATGGTCATATTCTCTGACATGGTGGAAAAGTATATCGAGGTATTCATGGACGACTTTTCAGTATTTTGAGATTACTTTGATGACTACTTGGAACGTTTATCGTTAGTGTTACAAAGATGTGAAGAAAAGAATATGGTGCTTTATTGGGATAAGTGTCATTTTATGGTGAAGGAAGAAATAGTGTTGGGGTATACGATCTCTTCATAGGGTATTGAGGTTGACAAAGCTAAGGTACAAGTGGTCGAAAAATTGAAGCCACCTACTTTAGGAAAGAATAGTGTTGAGGTATAGGATCTCTTCATAGGACATGCTAGATTTTATAGAAGATTCATTAAAGACTTTTCAAATATTACAAAACCTTTGTGCAATCTACTGGAGAATGATGTGTCTTTTAACTTTTGAGATGAGTGTATACATGCCTTCAACACTTTGAAAGAAAAGTTAATGTATGCACCTATTATAGTGGTCCCAAATTCGGAACTACCTTTCGAACTCATGTGTGATGCCAATTATTTCGTAGTGGGATCAGTGCTAGGTCAACGCAAGGGAAAGGTATTGAATGTTATCTACTATACCACCAAAACTTTAACAGATGCCCAGATCAACTACGCAATAACTGATTAGGAAATGCTAGCAGTAGTATTTGCCTTCGACAAATTTCGTTCTTATCTGATTGGTTCAAAGGTGATAGTCTACACAGACCATGCAGCTTTGAAATATTTGTTCGAGAAGGACCCTAAACCCAAGCTAATTCAATGGGTTCTGTTACTGCAAGAGTTTGATATTGAAATTTGTGATAAAAAAAGGAACAAAAAACCAGGTAGCGAAACACTTATTGAGGATAGAACAGTCGAAGGATTCAGATGAGGTAAATATCAATGAAATATTTTCATACGAGCAGTTATTGCAGTGGAAAAGGTTCCATGGTATGCAGACATTGTTAACTACTTAGCTAGTGGGTATGTGGATCCAGACATCACTTATTAGCAAAAGATGAAGCTTCTCCATAAAGCAAAATTCTATTATTGGGATGATCCAAATTTATACAGATGCCTTCCATAGGATGAGATGAAGTCCATCCTATCACGGGTTCATGAATCAGCTTATGAAGGACACTTTGGTCCCATTAAAACAGTAGCGAAGGTGCTTTAATGCGGTTTCTTTTGGCCAACATTATTTAAGGACTGTCACAGTTTCTGTTGCTCATGTGATAAGTGTCAAAGAACAAGTAGCATATCGGCCATCACGAAATACCACTAAACAATATTCTGTAAGTGGAAATATTTGATGTATGGGGTGTTGATTTTATGAGACCTTTTCCATCGTCTTATAACAATCGATAATCTTAGTGACACTAGACTATGTCTCCAAATGGGAGGAAGCCAAGGCGTTACCCACCAATGATGTAAAAGTGGTGGTAGATTTATAAAGAAACACATTTCAATCGATATAGATCACCTTGAGCCATCATAAGTGGTGGTTGGGACTCACTTCTATAATCAGTTATTTCAGGTTGTGCTTCATAAGTTTGGGGCACAACATCGCATTGTCGCGCCTTATCATCCTCAGACGAGTAGACAGGTTGAAACTTCTAACAGACAACTGGAAAAAAAATCTGGAACTAAAGGTGAATGCATCTCGAAAAGATTGATCCAAGAAATTGGACAATGCTTTGTGGGCTTATTACACTGCGTATAAGACATCGATTGGAATTTCGCCTTACCAAATAGTGTTTGGAAAAGCCTATCACTTACCAGTTGAGTTTAAGCACATAGCATCTCGGCATTAAAGCAATTAACATGGATTTAGAGAATGCTAGGAAACATGAATGTTACAACTTCATGAATTGGAAGAATTCAGAAAAGAAGCCTATGAGAATGCATCCATATACAAAGGAATGACAAAGCAGTGGCATGACAAGAACATTAGACGAGTTTTCAGAGTGGGAGATCAAGTGCTCTTGTACAACTTTGCTATGTTGAATTTATGATTTGGATTAGGTTTGGAAAAAGTTTGGGAGAATTTTAAATTTGAATTGTGGAAGGAGTGCAAAGCGTTGAACTTTACTTCCTTCAGTGACAAAATTTATAATTTGACTACTTATTTTAATAATAAAGGATTTGCAATACATCACTGCGTTATTGAGTGGTTAATAGTGACATGATTTGTTGAGGGTGTTGTGTTATTTGGAACATTTATCATATTTTGCAAACTGTGTTGGTTTTTTAGGACATTTTGGGTTTGCTTGTGGTAGATATAATTGTTTGACATTGGTTTGGTTTTGGGAGTGCACCATGCCACCTAAAAAGAAATCAAAGTCTTTGGCCTCTTCGTCAAGAACCTTTGACAGCAATAAATTTGTGAGCGAGGAAGCTGAGAAAATATATCTTGACATGGTATTTCACAAAAATTGTATTCCAGAACAGAGTTTTGACGACCTTGAGCTCTATATGAGAGAGAAGATTGAGGGCAACAAAACAACCACAGCCAGGGTTAATACCAATTGTGCATGAATTTTATGCAAATGCTAAAGACCGCATGGGTTTATAAGGTTATGTCAGGGGACAATAGATTCGTTTTGACCGCACCTCCATCAATAGGTTCTATGAAGATGACTTCTCCAAACTGCGTGAGGAGGGGGCAATCGATCCAGTAGACATACTTCGAGAGTTGGCCCACCCTAACACCCCATGGAAACGTTCTGGCACCAATGTCACTAATTTTTTGACCGCGGGCATGTTTCCTTAATGCAAAATGTGGCACTATTTCATTTGCTAAATTTTTGTCCAATAGCAATATTAGTAAAGTGACAAAGGAGAGGGTATTGTTGAATTATGCTATTCAAAAGGGCAATGTTGATGTGAGCACCGTCATTTACACCAACTTCTTACACATACTTCAAGGATCTATAACTGCTGGTCTAGGTTACCCTTCATTAATTTATACTCTATGTAGAGAAGGGGGAATTGTGACATCTCCGATAGAGGAGATAGTTCATCCTAAACCAGCTCTGACGAAGAAGATAATTTGGCAATTCACTAACAGTAGTTATTTTTCGTACCCCACCATAGGATACAAAAGCCCAGACATCCCGTCCCCATCATCCTCCGCATGTTGTTCGCAGACTGATGAAATTATTGGTCGAATTGAGGCTATGCAATTGCAGCTAACTCAGAGACAAGAAGAGTTGGGATTTTGGAGTAAAGAGAGATGTAATGGAATCCAATATCAACTTGATCAACTTCAGGTATCCATGACCGATCAATATAAGCAGTTGTAGACCTCTATGTATACACAGTATCAATATCAAAACGAGTTTTTCTTGATGTTGGCCTTTGCATACCCCCACGTCATTTTCCCTATAGCCGTCGTTCCCATATCATCCAGCGAACTAGGATCCATCTCACCAAAGCGATGGTGATGAAACCTACTGATGTATTCAAGGAAGTCCTACCCCTTCTTTGTATTTATTTTCACACTGGGGACAATGTACGTTTGAAGTTTGGGAAGGTGAATCAACAGAGTAAATTGCTACTATATTTTGTTTCGTAGTTGTGTTTGTGTGATATTATTTGATTTCGTGTGAAGTGTTAAAAAAATAAATAAATAAAATTATACATGATTGTGTGAATTAGATTGTTTTGTTGGCTATGGTGAATATGCTTGAGAGCATGTATTAATTTGTGAATTGTGGATGAATCATATGCGTTAGTTGAATTTTTTTGTTTATTCATGTGAAGCGGTACAATTTTTATGCACGATAATTGAATATAGCGTCGTACAGGAATAAGAAGATTCATATGTATAAGATGAATAAATGACTTAGATGCTTAATCCCTTAACCTTTGATTCACAACGTCATTTAACCTTCTATATATAATATTTTGGGTGTTCTAGCCGGTAAAGGAAACAATTCAAGATTGTGGTGATTTCGTGCATGTGAAAATGGTTTGTGTGCAGTGTCTTTGACTTTCTAATATAAGTTTGGTGATGACCGAATACTAGGAATCCAAAAGCATTGCACTTATTAAGATTACGCCTCATGTTAGCACATTTTTTACTCGAATTAGTAAGTTCGTATGGGTATCTTGAAACCTGGAATCCTTTGGTATTCAAACGTTTGGGAGTTACTCACTAAAAGCTCGCTACAGGGGTCAAGAAGAGAAAAACGGGTGAGGTCAATATTGAGTTGAAAAAAAAATATCAAAAAGAGAAAAATTATATGCAAGTGTGGAAGTAAGAACTGATCATTACGAGACTAGATAGCTAGTGGGCTTGAATCACTTGGTAAAAACTTGATTGTTGAAGCACTCATAAATGAGAGAATCATCACATGAATGAATTGTTGAAGTTACTGGTTAGCCTAAACCAAATTTGAGTGGTGTAAAAAACTGATCAAATAAACTAAACTTTAGAGTTACACCTTAGAGAAAGAATGAAAGAAACAAGGTTAGGGACGTGTGAATCCTACAAGCGTAGAAACGATAAAATGAACTATAAAAGGTTTGGACATCAACTGACTTGTAAATGTAAGGCATCATATTTGATTCTTCACGCACACACTCGTTTTGCATTGAATACATGGAAGTTTGACTTTTGTATTATGATTTTGAAGCCGTTCATGGATTGATATAATATTCTCAATACTGAGCCAAAGGGCAAGCTATCTGACTAAGTTTTCGTGGTATGATTCTTAATACTTTTGTTTGATCGAGGACTAGCAAATTGTTCAGTTTAGGGTATTTGACGACTGTGTTTTACTCATAAGTTTTATTCCATTTTTAACTTAATTATGAGCTAGAAAGTACGAGTAGTGAACGTTTTTAATGTGTTTATTAGTGTTGTTTCGTAGAAGTGGTGAGATAGTGCAAATCGGGGTAAGGAAAGAGAAAACAAGGCTATTGACATAGATCAAAAAGAAAAGATGAACGAAATAGGCAAAAGAGTCAAATCACATTATCAACGAAAGAAGAGTGACGCATCGATGCCGTGAAGGGAGTACACCAAGGTGTGGCGCCATGCGCTACGAAGTCGAGATTGGGGACAGAAGCGTGGCGCCGCGGTGCTACAGGATGTTGTGATGCGACACTTAGATGAATAAAGTCCTTTTTGGCCCAATTTTGAGCCCACAAGAAACCATACATTCACATAAACGTGGGAAGAAGTATAAATACAAGTTATTGGCACTATTATGGGGGTTCTACACATTGAGATGAGAGAAACAGAATACAACTAAAGATTGAAGAACGCAACTCATGGGAGAAAAATATCAAGAAATTCAAATTTTGAAGCATTGATTGGAAGAGGAAGAAGATCTTGGTGCAAGATTAACTTCCTTTTCCTACATCTTTATTCAAAACCCGGTGATGTATTCAATAACAAATCCTTGTTTTTTTCTTTTTGCATTATGAGTAACTAAATTTCGTATTAGGGCGAAAAATATAATCTACTTGAGACCCTTTATTTTTTATATTTAAGATTCTTGTTATGTACATGTGTTGATTTTGCTATTAGTTTAGTGCGTTAAATTATTTGATCACTAATTTGATGATTTTGTAAATATTTTACGAATCGAGAGGTAAGTTTGAAATTTAGACCAAATAGTAAAAATTCAGTATATTAGTATAACATGTAAAGATACGTATACTAAATATTGCGATCATTATATGAATTCATAGAACTAATATATCATTTAACTAAGGTTGATTCGCATAGATATATGGGATTGAATTAGTTAAATAGGCTCAATGAGAACTGAAGAGGAGTAAATTGAATAAATAGAAAAATTCGATCGAACACTATATTAGACTCTTGAATCTTGAATTAAGACTTAAAGACGATCAATAGGTGAAATTATTCGGCCCTAATATCCGTTCATTATTTAAATTCTCAATCAATCTTTGCGTACATTTTAATTAATTTCAAGTGTTTAAACCAAAAAATCACAACTTATAATTCTTTGTTTGCTTTCAACAAATTGGAGTTAGAAAAATATTATTAAGTTCTAAAGTATAGTCCTCGTGGGAACAATAATTCGGACTCAAAAATTCACTATATTACTTGTTACGATATCATATACTTGCGATAGAAAAAAGGCAACAGTTTCCTTTTAACCATAGTTGAAAACTATATCCTAAATATTGGTTTAACAATTTATAGGACTAAGACTCAGGAGCATTTGCAAGACCTAAATGCCTATTCGATTCTCAGGTGCAGTAGAAATGCACAAGCTACAAAAAATTTATTTCAGACAATATAAAATAAGCCCTCAAAAATTAAGGATTAAGTACCAGTTTAAGTAGGCACATAAGCAGCATTGGTGCAGGAAGTCTTCACGAGGAAAAAAATAATCACTAACCTTTGCAGCTGCTCCTGAAGATCTCTGCATCTGGTCAGTGCATCTTGATGACTTCTTCTCTCCTCTTGTAACTCATTTTCCAGGCTATCTATTTTGCTATGGAGGAGGTTTACTTCAGTCTGTATCTCATCTGCCCGTGTTTCAAGTGATTTATACGATTCTGCCATGCATTTGAGCTGAGTCTCAGCCAACCTGTTCGACTTTTGGGCCGATGTTAATTGTGACTTAACCTCAGCGAGAAGATGTTCAGTCTCAAGCAACTGAGACTTGGTGCTTTCCCAGTTTTCAGTACATGTAGCAAGATCAATTGCCATATTATCTCTCTCCAATTTCAATTGTTCAAACTCTTCCAAAGAGCATTTCCACAAAGGGGTTGTTGATTCGGAGGTTGGAACAAGATTTGCATCATGTGAAATCTCAGGATCAGAAGTAGTATCAGAAAAGTGGGCACAACTATTCGGACTCTCTCCCAATGAGTCCACTACACCCTTGTTCTCCGGTAACACGATCTTATCAATACAGTCAAAACTGCCGTTTTCCACTTGAGAACTTCTATATCCAAGGACATTAAAGTGAAGCACACATGCTTTGATTAATACTTGAGAAAGATCTAGAACAAAATCCATCAGAATCGTGCCACTTCTATTGATGTCATTATATTTGGCAGAGAATATATCTAGTTTTTGTTTCAACCCTACTCCATCTGGAGATGTCCCCTCAACAGCCTTAGCTTCTTTACCTAGAATCATTACAAAGTGATAGATCTGAGAAATTGCAACTTCTAACTCTTGGTTAATGGTATGTGCAGCCGTAGTACATAGTTTGCCTTCTCCAGACAAAAGCATTTCCCTTTCCGCCGGAATTGCAGGATACTCAGCACTGGTCTGGTGATCACTTGAAGTGACAGGACAATGAGTCGCCTCAACAACACAATTCACCGAATGGTGATGAAGAGTATCCAGAAAATCCTGAACAACACGACAAATGTCCTCCAAAGCTCCTTCCATGTCCTTCTTCATAGACATTGATTTAAGCACCAAAATCTTCGATTGGAGTTTCAGAAAGATAGGCTGGTCTACTTGTAGTTGAAGACTTGATGCAGTTGCTTCTTCGTTAGGATGTTTTTGGGCTTTTGAATTATTATCCTGACTAGATTGAGCATGTGGGCTTGCGGTGACTTCTACCGTATCCTGGTTCACGATTCCAGATCTTGCATTGGATATATTACCAGATGTATCTGCCCTGGAAACTGCTTTATTTGAATTATTTGAAAGAAATGCTAATTTCTCCATCTCCAGAAAGTCATCCATAAGGTCCAAGTGACTTGCAGTTTCAGATTTTTGTAAATTATCAACATACTTTTGCATCTTGAAATTAGAGAGCTCGGACGTCAATGCTGTAGCACATGACACCGAACAACCGGCATCATCATCATTGCCATCTCCAGCACTGGAGATCAAGCTTGGTGAATCTTTACAATTTTGACTATACGAACTGTCAATTGCAAGCTGAATATTGGATTTGGGAGGACTTTTCTGCTCACCGTTAGCTTGCATTTGCACCTCTAAACTTTGAAGCTTGCTGGCTGTCTTGGCACATATACTCCTAGAGGCTTGCAGTTCACTATTACGGTGCGACAATGCTTCTTTCAAAATCTTTGTTTCTTCTTCCATTGCCAATAGACGTTCTGCAAGTTGCTCATTCTCTTTCTGATACTTCTGCAAATTGTCAAGTGAAAATTCAGGAAGTTGAGGCATGTGTGGAGAAGGAGGCTTTACTGGAAATCTTCTTAAATGGGATTCTCCATAGTCGCGGCTGAGGTTTTCAACTTCATGTTTCATTTGGGCTAGTGCAGCAGGACCTGGCAATTTCTTCCGAACAAGACCTCGTAACCTCTGACACTCAGCTTCAAGCTTAGCAATTTTCTTTACTCCTTCAAGGTGCTGTTTGTTTGCTGCATTTGCAGACCGTACACTCATGTTCTTCTCCTCATTACGAATTTCAATCTCTTTACTAGCAATATGGAGCTCATAATTGAGTGACTTTATTTCCTTCTCACAGGACTCAATGTTGGTCCTAAAATGTTCTATCTCTGCCTCAGCTTGTGTTTTCTCTTCACTTAGCTTGATCAGCATGTTGGAGCGTTCTTGCAAAGACCTCGATAGTGCAGCATTTTCAGCAGCAGACCTGAGTAAAGTTTGGTCCAAACTAGCTGTCTTAGCTTCAAGGTCAAGCTTCATCTTGTCAAACTGTTTTGTTTTGTTAAGAATAACTTCATGTAACTTTTGTTCATGCTCTTCCTTCAAATTTCGTATCTGCCTCATGCATTCCTTAAGAGCACCATCAAAATGTGATGCCCGATCTTCAGCAGTAAGCTTTAACAGTGTGACAGATTCCAGTTGATTTTTCAATGCCGAAGCTTCTGCCTCAGCCTTTTCCCAACCTGTGCAAATGGATTTCAGCAAATAAGTGTCCACTGATTTTTGATTGTTATGCAGAAAAGAAAAGCTAAGCAACAGTAATCCAAATATTATTAGCTGTTTCAGAATGTATGGGAATCACATCCATGTCAAACCTGAGACAGCTTCTTCAGCAACTTTGGCATGTTGTTTCACCAGATTTTCTTTATTAGTTAATTCTGAATTAGCATCAGATAGTTTTTCGTTCAATTCCTTTACTTTATCCTCTAAAGTCATCACTCGTTCCTCATATGACATCACTTGATTCTCTAATCCAGTTACATGTGCATATGACTCCATTGAAATTTGGACATGCTTTGGTTTTTTACGATTATCCTGTTTAGCCTGTAAGAAAAAGAAAAAATGTATGCAAAAAACATTAAGGATAAATTAAGAACCAAATCAATAGCATCAAAATGGAAAATTCCTAGCTGGGCTTGGTAAAGTCTTTTCAACTCAGCCATAGAAAAGAACAAAATTAACAAAAGGGAAAATTACACCTACAGTCCTCAACTTATTCAAAAATGTGCATTCTGGTCCTCATTCATTTTTTTCGGCTAACAGTTTTACAACTTCAATTTTTGTAGAAAGTGGATCTTCAGAAATGCATTTCGTCCAATATGGCAGTTAAAACATTGCATGGGTCGCAGATGACTAAGGATTTTGGTTGAAAGATGATTTATATGCACTTTCAATTAGAATAAAAAAGCAAATGAAGGGAGTGCAGTTCAACTGCCTTGTCCTGTCGATCCTGGGAGGCAATTCCTCAAGACCTTCAGCACTAAAAGGAGCAAAGTTATCTCACGGAAACAACATAAATTTGTTGGGCTCCGATACTGAAGTTCATAATTTATTTATTTGCTAGCCTAATTGCAGTGCATGTTCTGACAAATAAGTAACTTGGTTGTTTTGAACTTTAACCAATGAAAATATTTTATGGCCGACTTAGTGACTTATAAGTGAACATTTTAAGCTTAGCAAAATATGTTCTCAATCGCAAATGCAAGAACTGCATGCTATAATATTGACAAACCTGGTCAGCCTGAGTTTCCGCTACATTGGGAGGGGCAGTAGGAAAGCCTGACACTGTAGCAAGTGGTTTCTCAGGCACTTGCTTTTCAGATGACTTTTTCTTCCAAGGCCAACTTCTTTTATCCATTATATGCTATTTGTCCAAACAAGATAGCCAAATATGTCAGTTAATTTTATTCTCAAAAGCAAAAAATCATCATTTGGACCTCAAAAGTGCACTCGTGCTTAATCAACAAGAACAACCTCAGTGTAGTTCATGGCATATACCACTTAGTCATTTATTTAGAATTCCTTGGAATCAATGATAATATAATGTCAGTCTAGAATTATTACCAACCTATTTTTCTTGTCAACATATTAACACAAGTTTTCTACGGTTCTAACATCAGGTTACAGTTAATTATTAAAGCATTAATAGTGCATTATTACATGTTTTAGCAACTTCCTAACTTCTTTTTTTAAATGGTCCAGTAGGAGTGAAAAATCCTGGTAATATGCACTCAAGTGCAGAACTGGGAGCTTTATTCCCCAATAAGGATGAGTAGACATTATCCACAATTGATGTTTCCATTGAAAATATAAAAAATGGGAAACATCAATCAAAAGTGTAAGCATTGTTCTTGAATTCTACTATAAACGCCACGCTATGCATCGCTTTACATTGTGCAACACTTTGAAGTTTTAACATTTACAAGCCTAAGGGATGAAAAAATGGAAGAATTAATTATGAGTTGAAAACGAGAAGCTGAGACCTGAGAGTCAAAAAGGTTTCCAGATTGTAAGATTAAAATCAAGGGCAAATAATTGGAGGGTCAGCTATATACATAAAGAAATATTCCCATCAAATCATTAATACATATCCAACATTACAAAAATTATGCAAATTTTAAAGCCATGCAGCTATAAGAGATGATTAAAAATATGACAATGGGGATAAAGAAAAGGATAGGCCACCAAAATCAATGAAAATACACCATGAATATGACATCCACATAATGAAATAAAAATACCAAAAAATAATGTCAAAACTCCAAAAAATCAATTGTGTCCTATATTATTAATCATCCAAAAAAAATATTTTTTGAATGGCATGAACAGTAAAATGAGACCATCTTCCAAAATTTGAGACAGGAATTGATCACAACAAATGAACCCAAAAATATTAAAATCAAATTGTTGTTTCGAACCTTAAAAAGGTGTAATCATCAAGAAATTTCGTGTCTTTAATCTGAACCCAAAATGGTTTGCACTTGAATTTTGACTAATGAATTAAGATCCAAACAATTTCAACACAGAGAAGATTCACAATAATCCTTGAATAATTTCAAATATAATTGAAAACAAAGAAAAATAACCACATAATAATACAAATTGATTCGAGCCCACCTGGAAAACAAAAATGATAAACGGAAGGTTCTCTCAAAACATAAACCCAGAAGGCAAAGTGCTTAAAAATGTGAGAAAGAAGAGAAAAATGGCGTCTACAAAGAAACAGAGTAAACAAAACAGAAGACAGTAAAAATTTAGTCCCTCAGTGATTCATCAGCTACCAAATTACAATGGTAAACACTAAACATAGATGAACACAAACACATATACGTGTCTGTGTGTGCATGTGTATGTAATCCCACTTACCAGTGAGTAAGTATAATTGCTAGCAAAAGCCAATTTGCGTCCAGCTTGTGAATTTAAGATAGAATAAGAAAAATTAAGATCTGGGTTTGAAAATGCTGCTCTTTTACTCTGTGTGTGCGCGCGCGCGTTCTTGGAGGGAGGAGATGGTGGTGGAAGTAGTGGCGAGGAGCGGGGTGGCGTGGGGTAGGAAGTGAAATATTCTGCTTTAGGTGTAACTTAAAAGGCTATATATTGAAGTTGTTCCAAGAACAGCCGCTCTTATTTTGGAAGCAAAATTGGGAAAATAACATTATTAGTTGTTAATCTATTGTTTGTGTAGCAAATTGGTCTCCAATATTTAAAACATAGCAAATTAGGCCTTGATTTTTATTATAAATTAGACAATCAATCTCTAATAGTGAAAGACATTTAAATATTTATTAGACAGTCGTGAGTCCCTTGCATATTCAATTTTATGAAGCTAAGGGCTTGTCTGTTGTTGATTAAAATCAACAAAAGAATTGCTTTTCATACCGTTGAAGAAGGTAACGGTCAAAAAATGAAGATTTGCTGCTGATTGTTGTGTTTAACGGTCAGAAATTAACGGTCAAAAAAGCAATTCTTTGAAAGGAAAATCAGCACAAGACAAGTCATAAGTTTTATTCCCAACTTAGGTCGATAAACACATGAGTAAGGATAGCAACAGAACGGTATAAAGATTAAAATGTTTCAATTTCCTTCTCCATTTACTTTTTATTTATTTATACTATATTTTAAATTTGAACACATAAAAATGTAATTATATAAGGAGTTGCAATGAGCTAGTATTCTCTGTTCCAACCCCAATTCCTTGGTGTGATGGAAACTTTTCGCCAGAGTTAAGAATATTGGCAAGACATTTATCATCCTTATCTAGGAGGACCAAGTGATGATTTATTGAAAATTTAGAGCGTGTTTTCTTCGGTTAAAATCAAATTTTTTAGTTAATATTTTTTAAAAATTGAATGAAATGTATGGTTAAAAAGTTTATATTTGTAAATTTGATAAAATGTATGACTGGAAACGAATTTAAAGAAAAATAATTTTTTTAAAAATGTAGCTTAGATTGTTTCCTTCACTATAATAGAGCCCAAACGGGGACTAAATTGTTAAGGAACAACTTGTTCGTTTTAAAAAAGTGGAGGATCAACTTCCAAGTCATGCAGTAGGTTGGGATACAATTGTCAAATTGTTTCTCCATAATTTCGAGCAAACGAAAATACATATTATTTTCGCCTGATGTCTATGGTAAAAATAAATATGTATGAAATATTTTTATTAAATGGCGAAATTGCCCTTCGAAAATGAGATTATGGTAAGTGGGTGACAGGATAAAAGCTGAGCTGTGTTTTGGGTGGGGATATGGAGTCAATAGCCAGCTCATAATTTAAGTATTTTTATTAATATCTAAGATTAAATATTTATTTAAATAAATTAAATTAAAAATATAACTACTGTGACAGGGATCTTTTTATTGAATAATGTATTAACTATTCAGGTCAAGATCGATTTATGTTCGATTTAACTAATCTTACTGAATCGAGCTTAATTTTTATGAAAATGTTAGAATTTTCTCATAGAAAATTTTTGGTATTCTTAATTATTTAGTTAATATGCCCAAATTAGGATTAATAGTTGTTAATCTATAATAATCAGAAGAAGAATAGAAGTAATTAAATTAGGAAAATGATAACAACCTTTTAACAAATTTCACATTTTTTTTTTTTTTTTACGTATGAACCCGCAGCCGTAGGGATGGCAAAAAAGTTCGGCGGCTCGCACGGCTCGGGCTCGGCCTCATTTTGAGGACTCGGCCCGAACCGGCCCGCAAAAAAAAAAAAAAAAAACCTCCCCACAAAAATTTGTCAACTTATTCCACTCATCATGAAATTAATAAATTAATTATAAGTGACAAATTTATCTCATAATGTATCACATAGATTATTTTGAAAAATGGGTTATATTTGTTTGTTTAATATTTATTGTATTATTAGTTTATTACTGTTTTCATTTCTCTAAAACTCTAAGTAGCTAAATATTTAAAGTAAGCATTTTCTCATTTACACAAATGTTTATTATTCTATATTAAGTGAAATTATTAGTGATATATATTGCTTGATTACATTTAAAAATTGAGCTAATTTCATCAATGGTTACTAAAATTTGTAAGAAAATTTAAATCGATCATTAAAAAGATTTTTTACTTTGTTATAATGGATAGTTACTCATTTATAAATTTAACATGTTATCCGACATTAGGCTATAAGGTGCCACAAAAAAAAACTCGAGCCGGCTCGGCTTGGCTCGTTGACATCCCTACGCAGCCGTTACCCGTGAGTGCGCACTAGGTAAAACTCACTTCATGTACAGTAGCCCGCAAACCACATAACATTTTTTTTTTTACGTATGAACCCGCAGCCGTTACACATGAGTGCGCACTAGGTAAAACCTTCTCCATGTACAGTATCCCGCAAACCATACATGAAAAATAAATCGCAATAGGCAAATCCGATACGACGAGCTCGATCGAGAAAGTGTTGACAGTGAATTAGTACAAGAAATGAAAGAATTAAATCAAAGCAAACAATTAGAAGATATTAATACATATCTGCATATCAATAATTAACAATCATGAAGTGTTGAAAAGAACATCATTTTTGTTTCCTTATTTATGTCCCTTTTTTTCAAATTATATTATATTATCTGCACGAGAAAAAGGACGTATTGATAGGGTCATAGCACCCCATATTTTCTGCAGGCTTTTGGTAACCTCCAATGATCTCTTTCACTCGACTTTTTTTGTCAAATTAAATTTTAATTAGGTCGATTAGGGTGTAAAACGAGTTAAGTTGTCAAGACATAAGAATTAGATGACATTTTTAGAGGGTTAATCTGAGTTGTCCATCTATGTCGATTCATGCTAGCCACCAAACTCAATAAATACTCGACAAAGAAAAGAATTAGATGAGAATATAAGTATACATATGTACACTTCATGTGTGTGTTGATGCTGAATTATGATTAGTTAAGATATTGGCTACAATTTCCTCCAAATCATGATAGAATGTCTATTAAGCAACCAATAACACTGCAAAAGGTTAGACGAGTGGTCACTTTCAAAGGGCTGGATACATGACTAAAGTCTTTATCATAGCGAAATATTTGTTATTGTTAGGATTCCTGGGGGTGTGGTCCCGCCACTCCTTTGCAATAGGGTTCTAAAACTTATAACTTGGTCATTCGAGGTCAATAAACTTGATCATCAACTGAGTTTCATGTATTTCGTCTCTAACTTGATCAATCAACATTCCAAATATGTCTGTTTTTCACCCCATGTCGCAATATCCAACCAGTGGCCTCGACTCTACTTTCAATGTCAACATCAATTGAGTTACAAAGCGTTACATAAAAATAAATAACATATTTGACAAAGGCTGAAAATATATTTTCTATCCATATATCTCGTAACATCATAATTTAATATTCACTTATAATCCACATGTCGAACGATCCACTGTATCTGAGCACTTAAAAGACCTGCCAAACAAGCACTAACGGTTATCAACGACAGTATGTGGCTTATATAATAATTCATCTAAAAAAGGAAAGTTTATTGTACTCCAATTTCAGTCACTTTCATTTTGCTTTCAAGTAATTAAATATTGCACCATACCTCATCAAGACAATGCGGTTCGGTAGGTTTGAAACCATTATACCCGATTTTAATTAGTGGAGCCCCGGTGATACTAATCGATTTCTACCTGTTTTAATTGAGAATATTAATTTAAAAATCTTTATTTGCTAAGCTTAAAATGTCAACTTATAAGTAGAAAAATCATATCTTAAAATAAATAAGAATTAATTCGAAAAAAAATTTAACACTGTCGAAATGTTTAGACATAAAATGCCATATAAAAGTAACTTTTATCTTATTTAAGTTTAGCTACGTTTGGCTAAGATTAAAAATTAAAACTTATTTATTTTAAATATTTTTTCTTATTCTCGAATAATTTCAACTTTAGGCCCCGTTCGGTGGGATTAAAATCCAATTAAAATTGAAAATATTGTTGTTATTGAATCTCACTCGTCTAATAAAAGTCAACAATAACGACTAGTTTTTCAATTTTAATCTGATTTTAATCCCTACCGAACGGCCATTAGAAACTGACTTATTTAATTATAAGTAATTTTGTGCTCATTAAACACACGTTTGCGTGAGGCAAGCGCTAAGGGGTTTTCTTTTTAATTAATGTCTCATTTATTGGCAGGGACCACACAGTTTTCATTTTCGCCTCCAGCGCAGTAGCCCATACGATACGACAGCGTTTCAATTAACCAGTTCCCTAACAAACCGGGATTTGTCGGCAGAAAAACAGCCGATACAGACAACAAGGGGAGTTTCTATCGTCGTAGAGAGGAAGTAACTGAATTTTGGGGCAGTCTGTTGGTTATGTACTTTGTCTGAATCTGAAAAAGGCCAAAATGGGTATTTTGATACTACTTTGTTGGTCACAAATAATTCATTCCGCACGACATAAAGTTATCAAAATTTAGACTCTACGTCTAAAATTGCTCGAATAACTTTTTAATTAATTTCGAGTATTGTTGATGGATAGATTTGAAATTCACGTTAAACCATTTTGAAGACTTGTAACAAGATGTGGATCAATCTGTCTAGTCATTAGAGACGAATGATACAATTGAATCGACTTCGAGAGTTTACTGAGTTATAGTTGGAGAAAAATTATGCCCAACTAACCATACCAAAAAGGTCTCAAACTAGGGTAGCTTTCTAAGCATCATATTGATGTTTTGTCATCTAAGGACGATAATCTCACTTCATAGGTTAGGGACCGGGAGTGCCACAAATGGAATATTCGAGACCGGCTTCACAAAGTTCAAAAGTTCAGAATTCCAAGAGAAAATTTCCCAATAATTATTATTAATATTCTTTTTTTTTCATCTTAACTATCTTCGTAATTTTATAGCTCAAGGAATACAAACACGGCAATAAATAAGGTTACATTTCAAAGAATCTGAGGTACGTCAAACAAAACTTTTGAAAAGTCAAAAATCGTTTATGAGACTAAGAAGTCGATTTTGAGTATATTTGGATAATTTTTTGGAAAGATTTGTTTTGCTCATGAAGTTTTTAATAAGAAACAGAAGCTCTATCGAACATGTTCTTATTACTCTTAAGAAAAAATATATATATTCTCTTGTGACCGTAGATAACACGAATGTGATATGTGTGCGCGCTCGAGCGCACATAAATTGACAATGACAATATTAAAATTGGCTAATGGATTCGCAAAAGCAAGAAATAGTTTTGTACTCACAACCAATACAAAAATAACTTTTATTCATTATCTTCATCGGGACAACATAGTTTATTGCTTTCTTGCTGTCTGCCTTTCTTTATGTTTACAACATTAATTCAAGAAACAAAAAATGTTAAATTTGGAAAAATAGTGTTTTGCTTTTTGATGCTTATTCATTTTACGATTCTCTCTGTCCCTTTCATGTAATTATGATAGCTCACAGTTACAAATGGAGATACATCCAAAACCTACTTTCACACATGGCTAGTTCCACTGTGTGTAAATGTTTTCTTGTACATTTTCATCATTTTAGAAAGGAAAAATTTCCCTTTCAATTACACGTCGATTTCTTGTTCTCCATTATTTTCACCTACACATTTTTCAATAAAGTAATATTATACGTAAACCCAAAATTTTTCTTTCATTTTTAATCATACATTCTCCATTAAATCATTATTCCAAAATGCATTTTTGACTAATATGGGGGCGCATATTTAATATTGTCTTTTGGTGCTTAGATTGATCTTTAGTCAATTTTACTTGACACTTAAGAGTTAAATATTTTTCAAATTTGTATTACACTAAAAACAAAAAAAAAAATAAATAAATAAAAAATAATGAATTTGAAACACTATGTCCTTTCTCTATTTTCTTGACATTGAAGTCAAAAACTTTTGATTTTGTGACGAGACAGGAATAATAGTTGCATGATATCAAGACTTAAGCTCGAGCGATAAGGGCAAAATTTGAAGTCTTATTTGAAGGAAAAGGTGAAATATAAAATTGAAGCATTGACAAAATTTGTGGGTCCCGTGAAATATGGGATAAAAAAATATGTTCGTGGGACAATAAATTTTACTTTGCATATTCGAACAAGGCAATTTTGCGCCCTTAGATTTTGATTGGACAAAGTCATAATGGTGGACTTTGGAGATATTTTTTCAACTTGATCGATCATCTAACAATAGTTATTATAATAAATGAAGGGTAATTAATATACAGCTTTACAAGATTGAGACAGCTCATTCATCCTAATCTAATCTAATCACATTCAAATTCTTGATTGGACTTAGTTTTCTGAGTAGCACACTCAATTGACTGTCGTTTTGCTTTTGGTTGTTTTTCGTTTTAGAACTATTCTTAGCTTAATTAATTAGCTTCCTTTTAAAGGCAAAATCCATGCATGAATTATGTTTGTGCTTTTGAGTGAAATAATTGATTGATTTGTTATTAACATCTTATCATGTGTGTGTAGTTTAAGCTTTTAATTTGAGCAAATTTTATTTGAATCATGTGAGTGATTTTACTTCCCACCAACTAAGGGCATGTTGATGAAGGTGTCAAAAGTGCACCGAATTAAGCCATTTTACATGAAAAATGTTGACCACCTAGATGACAGATGCAGTGTTGGCAGGATATGATTGAATATAAAAACTTACTGTTTTAAACAATCCAATTCCAGTGAATGCTATGTGGATCGTAAGTACCCATTAGTCATCGCAATGAGGAAAGCCAATTCAACGAATCAAATTCTAAAAGATTTTTTTGGAAGAGGATCGAGAAACTCAAAGTAGATTTCTTGAAATAATTTTTGAAATCAAACTAACTTATATCTCAAAATACTCTTAATTTCTTTATCGATTTCATAAAATCTAATTGAACTCCTTACTCAAGATATCCAAATCACCCATGAAATCTATATGCTAAAGTGTGTTTACAAAATCTACTTAATCGATTCTTCTCACTCAAAAAATTTATCTGCTGGAGTGTATATATCTCCTTAGTCCTTGTACAATTATCCAAATAACCCACGAAATATTTCTGCTCGAGTGTATACGAAATCGAATTGATCGATTCTCGTCACTCAACAAATTTATGAAAGCATGATAAAAGTGTCCAAATCACCCACAACTCTTACGTATAGATTATATATTTTTGGTCTAATAAACGATGTTGTGTTGTATAGCAATCCCAATAATAAAGATAACTAAACTAAGTGAATAAAGTGGTACTTAAATACAAAATGAAACTTCACCTAAATTTGTTCCATTATTGAGAACAATTAATTTAGTGCCATGGAATTGATTTCTAAATAATTCTACAAAAATAATTATCGAAAATGAAGTTTGATCATTTATAAATATTTAATTGAAAAATTAGCCAAACGAAGAAATTATTTGAAAATTTATACTCTTCAATACATTGTCCACTGTATGCAAAATCTATCTTTTCATTGAATAGTCATTATGTATACGGTTTTCCTTCCCTAATTGTTTTGTCAAAAGGACCCTTATTTACGAAAAGGAGATATTTGTGTAAATAAGAGTAAGATTAAAACTTCATTGGGTCATTTTGAAAATTAGACCCTTGTTTGGTTTAGGTAAAAATTATATTTTAGATTTTAATAAAAGTTAAAATATGTGATTAAAAAATTGATAAAAATTGTAGATTCCATGAAATATGATCCAAAATAAATTTTGATATAAAAGAAGTTTTAAAAAATTGGAGCCAAACAAATCTCTTATCCTGTGTCGTTTATTGGGCCAAAAAGCCCATCCAAAATTCTGGCTTGTATGGTCATAAAATTAGGATCAAATTTCTTGCAGTATTTGCCCCACAAGAAGTCGTTTATATTTTATGCATTTGAATTGAGTAAGATTTTTCCCAAGCTTTATCCTTCAAGTCGAATTTAAACGGGTCTTTCGAGTGAGACCATTTGATTTTGAATCGAGCCAAAAAAATTATGAGTTCGAACTTGATTTTTCACAATATATGAACCAATCTTAGATGAACTTGAACTGACCTCTATAAATTTTCATCAAGTCCCTAAAACATATTCATTTTTTCTCAAATTTACATTCTAATCACGACTCGAATCTATTCCTAACCCGAAATTAAATGATTAAAATATATTAAAATTAGATTATCTATATGATTGCACATATAATAAATTTTATTCATAAGATCTATTATAAATATGTTAATTTTGTCGAGTTCTAAACTTATTGTGAGTCTCCCAATACTATAAAAAGTAACTAATTAGACAATTGGTGATCAAGCAATTACATAATGCAACGAATAAGCAAAATTAATAAAAAAAAACACAAGAAATAAATTAGACTATTAGTTTTGAAATTAAATAAACAAACAATAGTGTTCATCTTCACCCAATACAAAAATGGATATCATAATTTTATATAAATTACAGGAAGAATAATGAAAAATATCATCTGAATCGTAAAATAATGCAAGAAATCCCGATCTTCAATCTCAAGTTTAAAATCTTTAAAATCTTAATGTAATTGTTCTTCAATTCCTTGCTAAATAGTGAATTTGTTGACCTATAGTTAACTTCACGTTTTGATTATAACAAACAAAGTGTTTTTCTTTATAGCAATGAATTCGAGTCTTCATAGCTATAGTTGCAAAATTGATCAATTGGAGATGAAAAGATGATTACCAAAAGACTCGTATTCGACGATCAATTAAAATCGAGATCGAAGTCGAGCATTCACGTCAAATCACTCAAAGACAAAGAATTTCAATAGTCAAACATCGAAGAGATTATATTTAGATGTTTCGGATTCATATGTAAATGTAAAATACTTTAATCCTTTAGCGATGAATCATTAAAAGCTCAAATGAATGAATTTTTATGCACGTGGAAAATTACTTCATAAAAACACTTATATAGAAATTATTTTTCAAAATGTAAGTATTTCAGTTTGATATTCAAACTTTTACAATATTACTTTATGTTGAAAAATGTATTAAAAATGTCCTTCAAAAGCATGCATTTTTTCAAAACAATCAAAAAGCAAAAAATCTGGAAAAAAGTTTAAACAGACATTCGGTTCGCCAAACGGTCCTTTTTTAACCATTCTGATTTTTTATGCACAACGGCTAGTTTAGTTGTCCTGTTCAAAATGCAAACATCCAAACAGGTTGTCTGATTAGTCTAAAATTCTGGTGTTTTGATTGCTATAAATGTCATTTCACTTTGCATTAATTATACACTTTTTGAGAGCATTTAAGTGAGATATACTTGATCTAAATTATATTGATTTTATATCTTGTTTATCTTTATCAAAGATTTTACTTTGAAAAACTTTTGATTGAATTAATTTTTGAAAAACATTTTTCTCATCAAAGTTTTTTTCACCTAAAAATTGAGCTTCATTCATTACTAATCATTATAGTGTTAGCATATTGATCTTTTTGTACATAATTTGATCGTATCATTTATTAAGAGAGGAGTTTCAAATTGTAAAATCAATTCTCTTTAATTAAGGTCCCGTAAAACTCAATATTATATAAGGATTAGTGCTCTTTGTTTGTAACTCATCGGAAGTATTGTAAGGATTTGGATTGCACGTAAGTCAATTAAATATAGTGAAAATGCATCACCCGTAACGGATGACGTAAATTATTGTTTGAATCGAACCTCCACAATTACAACATTTGCACACTCTCTTTCCTTTATTTATTGGTCTCGTATTTGTGTATTTTTATTTGATTGACTTATTCATTTTAAATTTACTTAAACCTGAATTTTTTTTATTTTTTATTTTTTGAAAAAAAAAAATTAATAATCAATTCAACCCATGAATTTTATAATATTATGATGTATGAAGAGGTTGGAGAGAGTTTCTCCATATTTTGCCCAAGTTTTCAATTTATAGAAGGCCACTTGGTAGAAATCGGGGGAAATATATAAGAATAGCCTAAATAAGGAGGCCATTTATACACTTTGGCCTTTGACCATTCAAAAGTAGCAAACTACCTAAAATACCCCTAAATATAAGATTTACAACCAAAGTAATCATAATATAAAGAGAATAACAATTTAGTCCTAAAAGATTTATTTTAATCTTAAAACAATAATTTCTTTTCAAAAAACTAACTAAACTATGACTAATAATTATAAAATGAAAAGACCTAGATCTAAAAGAGGTCCATATAAAATTAAAACGATTGTAAAAAATAAAAAAGAAATTGAATTTGAAAATGAAAATGAAATTGATAAAATAGGATATCAAGAACAATTATATGCTGCTCAAGAAATATTAAAATGTTTTAAAGAAAATTTAATTGAAAATTTTGTCAGAGGAATTGTTAGATCTATAATTGTAAAAGATATACAAGATATAATAGATAAATTAGAAAAAAGGAAAAAGAATATCTCAAAATATAATATTCATTTTGAATCAAATATAGATATAATAACAGATCTTGATATTATGAATTCTCAAACATTATTAGACTTTGAAGATTTAATTAAAAACCTATAGATGAGGAAACCTATCACAAATAGATTACCACAAGAATATAAGAAATTAAGATTCAATTTAACTTTAAAATTTTATATATCTATAACTAATAATATATTAGAATTTGATAAATTAAAAGAATACATAGAATACACAACTATTTAAAGATTAATTAGATTTTAGATTTTAAGAATTATTTGATTTTTGTTCGCTTTAAGTAGCGCCCCAACTGATGGTATCAGAGCCATAGAGATCATGGACATTACAATTACAAAAACAGATTGGTATTACAAAATAGAAGATAGTAAAGAAAGTAATATATTTTTAGAACATATTCCTAAAAAGATAAAAACAATAACGTTAATAATAATTAAAGAGTTACCTCAAGAAATAAACGAACAAATTATAGATAACCTCATAATAGGAACATTAAAAGATGAATATATATATGAAAAAATTATTATTGAACTTGAAAAAGAAGAAATGATGTTATATTGCAAAAATTATGAGTAATAGAATAATAAAAATAGATAATTATTACACATTAGAAACAGAAAAATGAAGTTATATATTTTTAGAACTCATACCCAATAAGTTAAAAATAATAACATTAAGAATAATCAGAGAATTACCTATGGAAATTAAAGCACAAATATTACATAAACTAATTATAGAATCAATAAAAGAAAGATTTATATATGAGAAAATAATAGAAACTTTTGAGAAAGAAGAAATCAATTTATATTATAAAGAAAAATATGAATCAGATGATTTGTAAAAACTGTTAATAGAACTAATGGAAATAAAAGAAATTCTAGATAAAAAATTAGTAAGAATAAGAGAAATAAATCTACAAATACAAGATAAACTTTTAAAACCTGGAAATATAACAAACTCACAACAAAAACAAATATTAAAATTAAAACAAGAAAGATATAAAATAAGAGCAAATTATTACGAAAAAATGAAAGAATTAACAAATAATAATTATGTAAGACAAAAATGTGATAAAGTAATAAAAGATTGTAAAGATACTGAATGTAGAACATATTATTTATGTCAATCAAAGAAAAGATAAATGTCAATTGGTGAGTATATAGAAGAATTAAAAACACTAATAAAAATATTAATAGATGATGTTCAAAACATAAATAATGAAATAAAAGAAGTAAGAAATGATATTAATATTCTAAAAATTGAAATAAGAAAAAAAAATAATAAAGGAAAAGAAAAAATAATAGATAAAAAACTTATAGAAAAAGAAATGTCTAGAATAGGGAAAAAAACATACTGAACAAGAAAATATAAGAATAGAAGCAGGTAGTATGGATGATGAATTTAGGAAAAAGATTTTACCAAAAATAATAGAAGAAGAAGAAAAAATGGAAAAATCTAAAGAAAAAGCAATAGGAAAATTAGAGATTAAAGAAAATCAGGATAATATAGAAGATAAAGATGAATGAAGAATTAGATTTACTTATAGAAAATTGTGATCACTTAAATTTAGAAAATATAGATGAATATCAAATCTTAATGAACACTGGAGGATGACCAAATAAAACAGAATCCTCTAATAAACAAGAAGTATTAGACCCGGATGAAAGTTATGCACCTATCTACATAAAACCATATAGACAATATTATGAAACAATAAGAAATAGACAACCACCAAGAGGAAATAAATACAGTAATAAATTTGAACTAAATGATAATTATGATAAACCTGTCAATCATGGAGGAGCAAAACTAGATTTAGATTGTAAAATATATATTAAAAAAGCCTTAACAACTTGAGCAGACTCAATGATATTATTCTTTTTATATAACAAAGATGATACATGGGAAAGTACTGAAAGAAGAATAGACTTTTTGGTAGCATCTTTTGAAGGAAATGTTAGAAATTGGTGGGATAGAATAAATAATAATACAAAAACATTAATAAGAAGAAATGTACAAACAGAAATAATAAAATCAAATAGAGAAGGTATAGAAAGATTAGTAAACTATATTTCAGATGAATTCTTAGGAGAAGACTGGATAAGAAATTTTGATGGAGAAGCAATAAAAGAAAAAGAAAATGCTAGGATAAAATTAATAAACCTAACAATATGTGATATGTGTAAAATCAAAGAATATACATGTGAATTTAAGAAATATTATTATATCCAATTTTATAGTAATGAAAACCAAGATGTATATAAAGATATGTACTATAATAAGCTACCAAGAACATGGGGAATATATTTTAAAATAGAATTTGAAAAATATATTAAAGAAAATCCTAAACACCTAAATCCTTAGGATCAAGAATAAAATTCTTATTTGAAAGACTTGCATATATATGTCAACAAAGACAATTAATGAAAAAGTCAGGAAAATTAACTAAAATATGTTGTGAAGACATGGAAAAACCTACACAATGGGGATGTAATCCTGAAAGAAAAAATAAGAGAAAATTCAAAAATAAAAAATTTAAAAAATTTAGAAATTTTAAGAAAAAATATATAAAGCCTAGAAGAAGATATTATAAAAGGAAATATAATCCAAATAAACAACAGAAAAACAGACCTTATAGAAAAGATAAAAGCCAATGCAAATGTTAGAATTGTGGAGAAATATGACATATAAGCCATGATTGTAAAAAGAAAAAGGTTAAAATATTACAAAAAGAATATTTAGAAATAGAAAGTGAATTAAGTGAAATATCATATATTGAACAATATTATGATCAAGAAGTATATATAAGCGAATCAGATTCAGAAAAGAATAATGAGTCAGAATCTGGATAAAGAAATTGAAGAAATAGAAAGAGATAATATAGATAAGCAAGAATACGAAGGAATAGAAGGTTATGGATTAAAAGTAACATTTGATAATAACAAATTCAAGAAAATGAGAAAATTATCTTTAGATTTAAAAATAGGAAAATGGGAAACCTTAGATAGAATATGGAAAAGAGAAAGAATAGAAATAAATGAGTATCATAAAATTGAAAAAGCTATAAATGTTAGAACAACACAAGGAACACATAAATTAAATCTTTTAACAAGAAATACAGTAGATGAATTATTAACAAAAATTAGTAAAAAACAAGGAGAAAAAATTCAATACGTCTATTTAGCAGGAATACAAATAATGTTTAAATCCTTATTTAGAGAAGGAATATATTCACCTTTAACCGTTAGTTTACATGATGGAAGAATAATAAATTTAAAAGATAGTCATTTAGGAACCATAGAAGGAAACTTGACATACCAAAAATTAATATTTACTTGTTACCCAAAATATTGTGTCTCAATTACAGATAAGAGCTTCAATGAAGTCTTAGGACTACATTTTAAGTTACATAAAAATGATATAATGGAACCAGGAGATAAGATTATGACTATAGAATATAAAGCGTTGTACACATTTACTAACTCCAATTATGGAAATATATACTCTAAAAAACCATACATAGAAGTTCACAAGGAATGCAAGGATATTAGTAAAATAATAGAACCAAGCAAACAAATAAGTTTAATTCCTAAAGAATATGAATTTAGTATACTCAAGGATAAACCTGAAATAGCAGAAGATAAATAAGACGATTATTCTGATAACATAATGTTTAGAGATGGAAGGTTAATTAAAAGGTCAACAAGCCTTAAATTACCTAGAAAACATTTAGGAGGAACTAGTAATATAAAAGAAATAAAACTTCATAGAAATGCTGGAAATATGAAGATAGAAGGAGAATATTATAATGGAAGAGAATATATTGAAGGACCAAATATACTAATCGATACAGGAGCAAGTGAATGTCATATAGCTTCAATTAGAAATAAAGAATTAATGACTCATAAAATTGAACCATATAGATATGTAAATTTTGATGGACAAATACATACTACAGAATTAGAAGTCAAAGTACCAATAAAAATAGGAGGAATTCAAATGGTAGTACCATGTTATATGGATAATAGTATGAGTACAGATCCTCATATACTATTAGGAATAAGTTTTCTAAATGGATTAAAAGACTATAGTATAAAAAGAGAATGATTATATATAACACATAATGGTCAAACTATATTATGCGAAAACAGGTAAATGAATAACCATATAAGTTTTCTATTAGCCGTATATATACAAGTTACTATAGTAGAAACAAATATAACAACATGTGCCTTAATAGATACATGAAGTGATATAACAATATTTAAAAACTTCTTAATAAAATCATGGAATGAAAATAGTAAAATAAAAATAACAGGAGTAACAGGAGAAAGTACACAAATAATTAATAGTGCTGATAAAGTCAGTATAATACTTGGAAGTAAACAAGTAATAATAAATAAAATATTTAGTTACAATAAATTAGATTGTGATATACTATTAGGAAATGACTTTATCCAACAATTTCAATATTATAAACAAAATAATTATATGATAATGTTACAAACACCATGTGCACACTTATTAAAAATTCCAAGGGAATTTAGACCCTATAGAGTTCAGCCAGCCCAGCGTGGTGAAAAATGGGAGAAAAAACCAATCATAAATAAAGATATAAATACAAAAATTCTATACAAAAGAATATTAAAGGCAGAAATAGAAATAAGTATAGAAAAAATTATAGAACAATTAGAAAAGACATGTGGAGAAAATCCATTATTATTTTGGAAACCATACCATCCTAAAGCTAAAATAGAACTAACAGAAAATGTTATAATTCAAGTTAGAACAATGATGTATACTATACAGGATACACAAGAATTTAAAATCCAAATAAAAGAATTACTAGAACAAAAACTTATTAGACCAAGTAATGGACCTCATAATAGTCCAGCCTTTATGGTCATGAAACATTCTGAGCAAGTTAGAGGAAAGGCTAGAATGGTAATCAATTATAAAGAATTAAACAAATATACTAAATTTGATGGATACTTTTTACCAAATAAAGAAGTCCTAATAAACCTTGCAAAAGGAAAACAATATTATTCCAAGTTTGATTGTAAATCAGGCTTTTGGCAAGTCAAAATGGAAGAAGATAGTATACAATATAATGCATTTAGTACACCTCAAGGTAAATATGAATGGTTAGTAATGCCCTTTGGTTTAAAAAATACACCACAAATATATCAAAGAAAAATAAATAATATATTTAGAAAGTTTGATGAATTTTTAATAGTATATGTTGATGATATATTAATATGTTCTAATACTAAAGAAGAACATAGGAACCATTTGATACAATTTATAAATGAATGTAAAAAGGAAGGAATTGTTCTTTCAAAAAAGAAAGCAATAATAGAAAAACAAGAAATTGATTTTCTTAGATTATCAATAGATAAAAAAGGAATAAAATTACAAACCCATATATCCAAAAAGATAGAAAGTTTTCCAAATAAATTGGAATCAAAAGAACAAATACAAAAATTCTTAGGATGTTTAAACTATGCAGAAGGATTTATTGAAAATCTTTCAAAAAAGAGACATAAAATACAAGTTTTACTTAGAAAAACAAATACTAAAGGATGGAGTGAAGAACATACAGAAATAGTTAAATTATTAAAAGAAGAATGCAAAAATTTACCAAAATTAAGATTACCAGATGAAAAGGATAATTTGGTTGTTAATACAGATGCTTCTGATAAGTATTGGGCAGCCATATTAAAAACAGATTTAAATGAAATTTGCAGGTACTCAAGTGGAACTTTTAACCAAGCAGAAATAAATTATACTACTCATGAAAAAGAATTGTTAGCAATTATTAGAGGAATAAAAAAGTTTTCATTATTCTTATTATCTAAAAAGTTTATTGTTGAAACTGATAATTCTAATGTTATAGGATTAATTAAAAATAAGTTGCCAATGGAGCCTCAATATAGGAGATTGCACAGATGGCAAACATATTTGTCATTCTATAATTTCGATATTATTCATATTAAAGGTATAAACAATTATCTTGCTGATTTTTTAAGCAGGAATATCGAGTTTGGAGATGGATAATATCAAGCAGGAGATATCAGAAATAAAATCTGCGGCAGCATATGCCAAAGATGAAGCTGATGATATAAAAATTGGAATGGAGGCATTAGCTGAAACCTTAAGTTATAATGTCAAATTATTACTTGAGATCAGTGCGTCCCATACCAAGGTTACCAATGAATTAAAAGACCGAATTGATGCTCTTGAAGCACAATTAGAGTCTACAAATACCAAAAATACAGGGATTGATGTTTCAGCACAATCTCAAAATACCAAACAGGTACACCAAGCGGAAGCAGCAGTGGACCCAGTCAAATAAAAAGAGATACAATCATGGAGAGTCCCCGAAAGGTGACAATAAAAAATGATGATAAACATACAAGGGTGATCAAAATCGCAGATGAAGATGATGAGACCCCTTTAACACCAAGAGAAGAAGAATATAAAGCTTTTGCAAAACTTGTCTATGAATTACAAGATGATGAATCCTATTTCATCTCCACAGGAGAACATGTTTACCCAAGGATGATTGTTACAAACGATGGAGACCCTAACATGGTCAAAATGGCAGCAGACTATGGATTCTTGGATTTAATCTATCCAGGAAAATATTTAAAAGAAATTGAAAAATTTGATGATATCTTCCGAGGAGAAGTTTCAAAATTTGCCAAAGGAAGACCAATATATCTTAAATTTTACTCAATCAGTCCAGAAATTGATGGAAGGATATATTATCCTGCAGAACATATTATTACAGTCGGATATGTAGGCCGAAATTTCCAGATTGAAGTAGGCCAAAATAGAACGTCATTGCCAAACATTAACAGATCATGGATGAGATCCCGAAGAGTCTTAGGGATGAAAGTTCTCTACAACAAGGCAAAAAATTTATATGATAAAAAATTTCAATGCTTATGCTAATATGAAGGATGGACACTCATGACAAATAATGGAAATGATAAATCATCAATTTTAAAAGAATATATCCAAAAGTTTGATATTCATCAAATCCATGAAAGTCCATCAACCATACA
Source organism: Fraxinus excelsior (assembly GCA_019097785.1). Classification (NCBI taxonomy): domain Eukaryota; kingdom Viridiplantae; phylum Streptophyta; class Magnoliopsida; order Lamiales; family Oleaceae; genus Fraxinus; species Fraxinus excelsior. Next base: position 5,225,810 of record CM032642.1, read on the forward strand.
AGAATCATGCCAATTGAGGGAATGCCCCACATGCTATCCAAATGAAAAAAGGACAAAAATATAAAGAGATAAGAGGCCCCGCCGCTATGAAGAATCTTGACAAACTCTATATGAAGACAATAGAGGAAAAGAAGATGTGAAAGAAAGGTGGACAGTTGGAAGAAATAATAGAGCTACAATTATGTAGTGAAGAAACTATTGTAATAATAGAACTCCATTAATGGAGTATGAGGTAATAGATGATGTAAGAGGCCAATAATCGAGCCTCATGTAGTTGTATAAATAGAGGCCTTTAGGCTAAGATAGAGGCAGAATGAGTTGAGAAAAAACACTTAAGCTTTCATATTGCAAGAAAAAACACTTCTGTCTTTTGATATAATCCTTGTACCAATTTCAGAATATCAATAAATAATCCATTTCCTACATAGAAGAATGAGTTTCTAAATTTTCATTCCCATAGATTCTTGATAGATCTAATAAGAGATTTCTTTCTTATTTTAACAACAAAAACAGTTTTTCTTTAATCCAAGTCTAGAGATTTGTCCTTGGAAACGATACAGTGAAGGCAAGAAGTTGAATAGCAAAGATTCCGTTAAGGCAGGAGGCCGTTGAAGGAAACAATTTGCACATTCAGAGCCGGAAGGTCACTCGATTCTAAGAATAAAAAGCCAGATTAAAATTAAGGTAGAACTACTATTTCTTGTTAAATTTTGAAAGAATTTCTTAAGATCTTAGAGAATCGTAGGGATTATAAATGTTTATGGTTATTCATAATGTTTGGATTACTGTCTACCATGATGATTATATTTTATAATACTATGATGATGTTTATATAATATCCAGTCATGCCAGGATATACAGTTAAAGGATTAGATGATTTGTTAAAAAGAATATTTGAAAAAGTAGAAAATATTAAATCCCAATTAGAAAGTACAGATGAAATATCTGAGGAATACATTAAACTTATAAGAGAATGTGAACAAAAAATAGCAGATTATGCTAATATATTAGATCAAAGAATGGATTAATATTTTAAAAATCAAAATATAAGAAATACAGAACAGATCCGAAACCTACTTTAAAATAAAAGGACATGCCTTGCAATAAAGAAACCTATTTCATTAAGGGTAAAATAGACTTTTCTACGAAAACCCCAAATAGACTAAGTCAACAGACCAGTTTGAATAATCCCCCTAGAAATCGTGACCCAGTTAAAATTAAATAAGAATTCTGATTCAAAACGATTTTTACACCGCTGGTCCCTTGGGTGGTTTTCGCTTAAATCGGCGCGTCCGCTTGTCCTTGTGGCCACGTAAGCCCACTGTTTTCATCCCTAAGTAGCTTTCTCTATTTTAGTTATAACTTTTTTTTTTCTAATATTCGACTAAGGAGATTCAAAATGCATTAAAAAGTTAATTCAAATGGCTAAAACTCTTCTATATGTAAAATTTCTCCAATTTTGACGTTTTCTACCAGAAAAATGGGTCTCAAATTTAAGCTAAAAATCCAGCGTATAACGTTTTCGACTGAAAATTGATTTGTGAGAAAAACTAGCAAGCAATGATTCTTCCAACTCCTAGTAAACGAAGCCACCCTATATCGATTGGTGGGGGGGGGGGGGGGGGAGGTATGCTATAAGTAGGCAACAAAGTGGTTATCAAACAGAATATGTTGGTTTAACGGAAAAACTAACGGAATTTCTTGATTTAACGGAAAAACTAACGGAATATCTTGTTTTAACGGAAATTTTTTTTCTACCACCCCTTACTTTCAAAATTATAATTAAACTAGGTTTAAGCTTTGCTTAGTTTATATATAATTTTTTTGGTTCATTAAATAATTAATGATGTAATGTTTATGTAATTGATAAATAATTACACACTGTGATATATTAATTTTAATTTGAATAGTGTTAAATTCTAAATTAAAATGTATAAGTTTGTATTCTGTACTATTATATTATATTACATTTTGTATTTAATCATGAACTTTTTGTACATAATAAAATAATAGATAACATTATAATACAAAACTAAATAAATAAATATTTTTTCTTCATTGAGTTCAATGTACCTTACCAAATAAACTATTAACATTTTTAAATTGATAATCTCCACGTCCATTTTGTTTTTTTTTTGTTTCATTTTTTCATATTGACTAAAATGTAGTAGTACAAAACTTTTTGTATTTTTCATTCATTTATTAATAATGTTCTAAAAAGCGTAATGCATTGCGAAACGTCGATATTGAGAATCAAGAATCACAAGTTTAGGCGTGTCAATACGAAAAATAAGCGTCATAATACGTTTCGTATTTTTAATATTATTTTAATTATTTTTAAGACATTAAATATATTTTTATTTTAAAAAATAGCTTTTTTCTATATTATAAAAAAATAGATTTTTTACTATATCATAAAATCATCTAATATTTAAAAATAATACTTACTAAACATTTAATATAATACTATAATATTGCTAAATAGTGTTAGAAGAATTTTAATTTTTTTATTAATTAAGGAACTAAACATGATCATTAATCATAGGATTTATACGAAAAGTTTGTGAATTTGATAATTTCGATATCTGAAAATGGAGATGAAGGATTTTGATTCACAATCGAGAATGATTCCGACGTGAAGTTCGTGGGAATTCAACTGGGGTCAAACCGAATGCAATAAATACATAAAAATAATTCAAAGTAAATCTATCTTTATTAATTAGATTCATTATATATCCTACAATTAGTCCCAACACTAAAAATTTAAAATAAATATGTTAAAATAGTTTACTCTGTTAAATTAAAATATTTTAAACTTATAGAAAATAATATCTAACATTAATATATTAATAATCAAGTGCAATTTAAATTAAATTTGAAAATTAAATAAATGAAAGAATGAAAGTGAATATTACAATTTAATTAGTTGTAATTCAAAATCAAATTAGTCAATTAGACATACATTTGAAAATGATTTTGATGAGTATTTTAAAATTTTTTTTTGTCATTATCCCATATGGGAAATTTATAAAACTATTGGAGTTAAGAGTATATATAAAATGCACAATCCCAAATTGAAAGTTTATGAAACATTTGGAGAGAAGTGTATCTATAAAATGAGCATGATATCCAATACTTCTACATGGGCTTTAGAATTGTAAATTTTGAAACCCAATTATGGAGTTAAAATATTTTTAAATTAAAAAAATTCCGTTAGTTTTTTCCGTTAAATCAAGAAATTCCGTTAGTTTTTCCGTTAAATCAACATATTCCGTTTAATAGACACTTTTTATATATAGAAGATGATGATAATAATAATAATAATAATAATAATAATAATAATAATAATAAATTAGCTTTTGATAATTCCTTCAAACTAAAATATCTTGTAGCTAACTTATTCGAATCGACTTTTTCTTGAATCTGATTTATGTATCTAATTACGATTTATCCAACGAAACCAATATTCATATATTTACGATAACTTCATCAATATCTAAACATTTGACACAAATAAAATATAATTTGATAAATGTATCATTTAATCCCTAACTTTCAAAATATTAAAATATAATATATAAAAATTGAATTATATTTTATGAAAATTTTCAAGGTATTACATTCTCACCCACTTAAAATTTTTGTTCTCGAAAATTTACCCGTCACTTGTCAGTACTAAGTCTAACACATGATATACATATATTATCGTAACACATATCATACTTTAGCGATAAAATGAATTGCATTATTACTTAAAAAAAGAGTAAAGACTTAAGTCATGTAAAAAGTTTAAACCTCCGTTTGTTTCTCATTAAAAACTCATAAAAATGAAAAATATGACAATTATCTATCACATCAATCTATCAATTTTGAATTTCTATCTCTTGTGTGGCGTCCAATAACGGTTATATTTTTCATCGTCATTCTACATTAATGAGAATCAAACGGAGCCTAACTAAACTCATCTTCTTACCCCTTAACATACCTTAAGTTTTCTGTTTGTGTTTTTAGGTTGAAGATGATAGAGAGAAGCACTTTATTTAATTATTTATCAATTACATAAATATTACATCATTAATTATTTAATTAACCAAAAAATTACATCTTTATTAATAACAAATAAATTCTTAAACAAAATTATTAAATATAAACTAAGCAAACGTGCATTGCACGTTGCTTGCACCTAGTGTATATATATATGATTCTTCCAACTCCTAGTAAACGAAGCCACCCTATATCGATTGGGGGGGGGGGGGAGTTATGCTATTAAGTAGGCAACAAAGCAATTGCCAAGTGTGTATATATATCGATTGGGGGGGGGGGGGGGGGGGTTATGCTATTAAGTAGGCAACAAAGCAATTGCCAAGTATATATATATGTTTTATTGATAACAAATTATTTTCTGGTCACAAATTACAAAATTAGTTAGTTACAAATTATTTCATGATCACAAACCACAAAATTTATAGGTCACTATTTATTTATCGATCCCAAATCATAAATTTTATAGTTCAGAACTTATTTCATTGCCACAAATTATCAAAATAATGGGTCACAGATAATCAAATTAATTGGTCATAACTTATTTTCCAATTACAAATCATCGAATTATTTGGTCACTTCGTACCAAATTCTCGCCATGATTTCACGATTAGTCACAATCACATATTCCTTTATGTCACAAAATAATCAATTTATTGTTAACAATACCCAAATAATGGTCACACTCTTCCTTTCCACTCCACCGTCGCTGCTACCACCACCACACCAACACCAACTCGCCACCACCACCTCACCACCACAACAAATGTCCTCACTGTCATCCCAAAATCGCAAAACCACACCACCATCACACGCCACAACAATCACAAAAAACACCACCACAGAAACCATCAGCCACACAAACTATCATAACCATTGGAGAAATCAAACTCATAATTTCTTTTTTTTTTTAAAAAAAGAAAAAGAAAAGGAAATAACATATATATGCCGCTGTAGATCAACAACTGTTAGATTAGAAGCACGATGATGGGCGCATAGTCGCTATTGCGCACTAGATCGTGATATCGCGATAGACGACAGTAACATCTTTCCCCATATCATCTTTCCCTAAATCGTCTTTTCCCAAATTGTACAAAATCGTCTTTTTGTTTCTGCGTGTAACGACATCACCGCATAGGTGGAGGTGCAGTGTGAGAACTGCCGCTGCACCGATGTTGTCATTACATTCGAGAATTAGTCAGATGTTTCAATGTGTCTATATTCGCGGTGGGTGGCGATGAGCACCTAGTGTTAACATATGGTTAATCTAAAATCTCGAAGTTTTGATTATAACAAACAAGTTGATCTTATTCACTAACAAGTTGAATTCTAGTGACTATAGTTTTTCAACGCACACAAAAGAATATTGATCAATGACCGTCAAAAGAGTAAGAGCTATCATCACAAATCGAACTCTTGAAGAAAGTTAAAGATCGAAGCTACATTCAAGAAATCAAGACCTAGACTTTGGAGCAAGATCAAATACTTATTTTCTTAGCAAAAATGTAAAGATACTAACACCTTGATATATGGTATAAATGACTATAGCTCAAAACCATTTCATACATTAAAAGGTGTTTCAAAAATGACATTTTTTATCAAGTGAAAAACGACTTTTAAAAACTAACTTTTAAAATAATTTTTCAGCTTAAAAAGTTAATGAAAAATGCTTATCAAAAGACTACACTTTTCAAAAGTCAAATAGCAAAGCAAAAAATTCAAAAAGTCGAATTGCCACCAGGTGGCGGTCGACTCGACATGTTTCAAACGGTTCGATTTTTTACCATTTCGACTTCTGATTTTTTCTGTACAAATGATCATTTTGGTCATCCGAAAATTGGCGATCGACCAGACCAATCATCCGACTTGACAGAAACTTTGACGTTTTTCATCTCTATAAATATCAACTCACTTCTCATTTATTACAAGAACTTACAAGCGTTCAATTGAGTTTCTTGTGAGCTAAAATTATATTGATTTCTCACCTCATTTATTATCATCAAATCATTCTATATTTGAAAAACTTTTGATTGATCTCAATTTTGAAAATCATCTCATTCATCAAAGTTTTTCAAATAAAAACTTTTGAGCTTCATTCATTACCATCTATGAATATGTTAGCATACTTCTATTCTTGTACTCAACTTTGGAATCATCATCTATTAAGAAGAGAAGATTTCATTTATAAACTTATTTTGAATTATAGATCATGTTGAGATCCCAGAAAGCTTAACGTTGTAAAAGGATCGGTGCTCATTGATTGTAAATCACCGGAAGCATTGTAAATGGTTGGATTGCACCATAAATCAATCAATATAGTGAAAAATGAATTGCTCATGCCGGAGAGCTTGGTAACGGGGGATATAGAACATTGCATTGGATCGAACCTCCATAATTATATCGTTTGCTCTCTCTATCCCTTTTACTTAACGCTTTTATTTTGTGCAAATTACGTTGTTCCACTTGCAAATTTGTGTTTAGTTGTTTTCTATTATTTGCTCGCTTATTATATTAAAATTTGAGTTATTAATGAAAATTATATATCTAATTCACCCCCTCTTGGTTAGCTAAATTTGAGCTTTCAATTCGTTAGTCAATCTTGAACTTTCACCTAGTACGAATGAGCGCCACTGATGCACTGTATATAGTCACCCGAGTGGGTGTGCCATAAAGAGTCGTCGAAGTGGTTGCGCTGTGAATAGTCTCCTGATGTGAACTAAGGAGATGATGGATTGAAAATGAATTATTTAGGAGTGGAAGGGTTGGTAGGTGGGGGTATGTAAATTTATTTACTTTTATAATACTATTATTATATATTATCACCTGATTTTTGTTTAATTAAACTTCTCCTTTGATTTAAGAATAGTGATCTTATTGGGCCGAATTGATAGTGATTATTGAGGCTAATACCCAACTATTCAATTTCCTGGACTAGCCCAGATAAACTGAAACATTCACAATTGCCTCCTTATTCGTTAATGTCTTCATGCTTTCACGGTTTCACCTCCATTACCATTTTACAAATATTAATTTATGTTATGTCCCTATTAGGTGGAGATCAAGATTAGATTTTTAATAAATTTTGATAAAAGTTAATGAAATGTATGGTTAAAAAGTTGTAGATCTCATAAAATATGCAATTAAAATTAATTGTTGACCTTTACGTAGATTAAAATTTAGATTTTAAGCCCTACAATTCAAGAGCTATATATTAAAAAATCGGGGAGAACATCTACTCCATAACATTATAGTAGAGGAAAAGGTATGTCTGGTCCAAGGAACGCTGGATGCCACATAACGAAGTTTCGAACTTTCAAGGAATTGGATTGTCTTCGCATCGTAGAATGATATAAAACAAAAAATTAGTCTGCGAGAGGTCAAGATTTTTTTTTTTTAAAAAAAGTCGAAGTATGAATAACCAAGCAAATTACCGTATTTAGCTTGTAGCTACACCGATACTCTAATAATTTTATTTTTTCTTTTTTAGTCATAGCGGACATCTAAGAACTAATTAGAAATTTGTTAAATGAAGGAGTCTGAAAGTACCAAGTCAATTTATTTACCAGTTACTTTTTGTTAAAATACAAATCTAACTTATATTTACACTATGGACAAGAACATTTTAATTAGTCCTTGTTTGGTTGGGATTAAAATTAAGATTTTAAGTTAAGTTAAAATCAACAATCAATTTCAAGTTTCAACCACGTATATTATGTGATCCATAATTTTTCAATCACATATTTTAACAACTTTTATCAAAATCTACTAAAATTTTAATTTTAATCCCCTCCAAACAGTGGTTTAATGTGAAAATGCGAATCTTTGTGCAACACATTAACACATAAGTTCTACTAGTATTAGAATGTCTACGTAAATTCTAAGCCGGATCTTGCAACATGTATATCAAGATTTATATAATGTTACATGGTACTCTACTATTTATTAGTTTTAAAACACAATCAACTTTTTCATCCAATATTTTTCCTCCACTTCATATTATGTAATTTATTATACACATTATGTATAAGTAGCAAAATCCTTCTAAGTCTAACACAATAGATTTATCATTTTTTTAATTCTCAATCGAGGATATTTCTAAACTATCAATGTCCAAACTCTACCTTCTTAAACCCACACTAATAACGAAGGATGACGTAGGTAAAACCAACCGTCAACATTTGGTCATATTATTTAAATTGTTTACATTTCTTTGATTTTTTGTCGCCAATGTTTCTTAAATTTGATAAAAGGGCTAAGCCACCTGAAAAATTAGCTAGTATTGAAAATGGAGAGTTAAAAGGGAGAAATATACAACTAATGTATAAAGAGTCTAAAGGTTAGAATAATTCTCACTTGGCACTCTCAACTTTGTTAATTTGGTGTAAAAATTTACCCACAATTTCATAAACAAATCGACCAAAAATAACGAGAGATGAGAGGTTACTATTTAGCATAATGGGAGATTCTCTATAAAGAGCAAAGTGACCCTGCTCTTCCACATAAATCTAGTAGGAATGAGCCCTAGTTCGACATCAAGAGTAAATCCACGTTAAGCTTTTCCACATTTCACCTAACTAATCACACTCACCCCAACTGTCCAAAACCTTCCCTAACACGAAGAAGACTAGCCTTCTCCACTTTTACTTCATGGAGACAGTGTAGCAGAAGGTCTCCTCTTTGGTCATGAATGAGGTCTTTTCTTGGTCATCCTCAGCCATTTTGATTTGGTGGTAAACCATAGAATTCGTCAAGGAAACTATCACTTCATGCCTCGAGGTAGAGTCCACTAACTTGTCAATGTGGGAGAGTAGGTAACTATCCGTCAGACATGCTTTGTTGAGGTCCGTGAAATCTTGTCGACCTTCAATCTCGTATTTCCTTCTTGATTAGCACAACATTGGTCAACCAAGCTGACTTCTTATATAGATCTTGAGGATGTTAGCTTGCTAATTTCTTGTGGAATGGCCTCACACCCCTTGAGAGTGAACTGACTCTTCCTTTGCTTGATCGGTTTGTACTTGGGAATGATGTTAAGATGATGAATAGGAACATTGGGGTCGATGTCGAACTTACTTCTAGACTTCAGGTAAAGATGTTGGTGTGCTTAAGGAAACAAGTGATAAGGTGATAAGTGCGTTTTAACATACCTATTTGACTGTCAAAACATGAACAATTGTTGATTAAAATGTTGGAATATAGTTTAATTCTATGCAATTCATGTTTTGCAGGATAAAGTGATAAATGTAGCGAAATAAGGAGAAACAAGTGAAAAATAACCAAAATGGAGGAAAGTGAAAGTTCAGGGATTAAAGTGCAAATACTACAAACTTGTTTCCAACCTTGTGATGAAGATTCGAGAGTGTTAGAGGTCAATTGGATGAAGAAATGAGTCAAATGGGTAAAATATAGCCAAGACAATATCTCATATTAACTTTCATGCTGAAACGTTTTGCACCAATTTTCTACATGGAAAACGATCGAACTGGAAGTTGACATCTGAAGTAAGGTTGTAACCCTTTGAGTTAGTATTCCAACGCATCTTGAATCACTTCAATTAGACATCAGAAGAGAAAGTTATGACCAAAATACTAAAAGCTATCCGCCGGGAAAAATACATTCAGGAACTTCAGAGGCTGAAACTATTTGTTCCTTACGACCGCATGGGTTTATGCCTTGCGATCGCATAGAGTATTTTCAAGGTAAAATTTTTGGTTTCCGAATTTAAGTCAACCACTTATGGCAACTTATTTTGGGCACGATATTTCAACCCTAAAACACCCAAGAACGGCCCAAAACGGGTCATCCTTCATTCTACACCATTCTTTCCATATTTTTGATATCAAGAACTCCATGGAAAGTTAAAAACATTGGTGAAGCAAGGGAGGAACTCAATTGAAATTGGTTATCTCGACATCTTTCATTCATGTAATGCGTTTTTCATTGTCTAAATAATTCTAGGGTTTATGTTTCTTGTATTTTGAATTATATTTGAGTTAGATTTAATATTTATTCAAATTTTCATGGATTTAATCACGTTTCTTCCATTGAATAATTAAAATACTTGTTTAAGTTTAATTTTCAAATCATTTATTGGTGTGATTTAATTACTACTATATGTTAGAGATATATAGTCGCTTTTTGAACCTGATTTCAATAAATTGATGTATGATTGTGCTTTGGGAATCATAAATTCTAGGATTACATGTGAAATTTAATTGGTATGTATTGTTAAATCATCCGATTAGAGAGTTAGGATAAAAACTTCTAATTGAGTAGAGAATGCATGAATGATTGATATTTATTGATCCAATCTAGTTGAGGAAATCATGACGCTTCACTATTTTATATATTATCTTAATTCCCATCATTATTTACGATGATTTACTATATTTTTATGCAATAAACAAATTCCCTTCATCAAATTCACGAGAACCCTAAGTTTTTGAACCCCTTGAATCACTTTTCCATCTCCCTGTGGATACGACTCTCCAAAGCTACGCTACAACACCCCGTAACTCTTTGGGCTTAATCAAATTTTGGCGTCGTTGCGAGGAGACGGTATAGAAGTCAAGAAATTCAATCATAAAAGGGTGATCTCGTTCCTTTGCTAATTTGTTTTTACTTTAGTTAACTAATTTCTTTATTGTTCTCGATTTTTATTTTTGTTTACTTGTTTTATGAGCAGGTATCGAGACGGGAGAGAAAGATTTGTGGAAACACCTCTCATAGAGTTTGAACATCTTTTTAACATTGTTTCTGATTCTACACCGATTAACACTAACACCACATCACATAACACAATGTCTGATAGTGAGCACGATGCACCGTATAGAACTTTGCATGATTACCTGTACCCACACGCACATCTACACCTTCATGTATTATGTCTCCACCTAATATGCCACGCATAGATTTTAAACCTGAAATGATTCAACTTCTTCCAAATTTCCATGGACTTGAAAATGAGAACCCATATGTGCATGTTAGGAAATTCGAGGAGGTTGTAGCAACCTTTCACAATCAACATGGTACAATAGATGCAATTAGGCTCAAATTCTTCCCATTTTCTCTTAAGGAAAGGGCTAAGAGCTGGTTGTATTCATTGAAGCCACGTTCGATTGGAACTTGGGCTGAAATGACCTAAGCTTTCTTTGGCAAATACTTTCCCCACCACAAAACTACTATTTTGAAAAAGCAAATATCTTCTTTTATCTAAAAGGAGACTGAAACCTTATATCAAGCGTGGTAAAGATATAAAGGACTCCAAACTCTTTATCCGCACCATGGTTATAAGAGTGGCGCATGATGAGCTATTTCTATGAAGGGTTAACATCTAGAGAGCGTCAGTTTGTTGAAATGATGTGTAATGGTGATTTCCTACAAAAAGATCCAGATGAGGCTATAGGATATTTAGATGACATAGCTGAGAAAGCCCACACCTGGACTAGCCATAGTGCAACTGATAGCACCAATAGGCCACGAGCTGTAGGAAATCCTTCTAGTGCAGGCATCTATCATCTTAGGGAAGAAGACAATCTTAGAGCTAAGGTACATGCCCTAACTAGAGAAATTGAGAACCTACACACTAGTAGATCAAAGCCTACATCTACTGTTGCTCATGTTGAGTCTTCTAGATTATGTGGTGTGTGTAGTGGACTTGATCATCTAGTGCAAGAATGTTTTGCTCTAGTTGGGATGAGGGGGGCTTATAATGAACATTGTAATGCTTTAGGTGTGTACAAAAAGCCTTTTGCCCCTTATTCTAAGACCTACAATCAGGGTGGCGGAATCATCCTAATTTCAGCTGAAAATCTGATAACCAGCAACCTACTCAGCCACCTAGAGTTTTCAATACACCATCACATCAAACCTCAATGTCTAGGAGTTCTTTAGAGGACACCCTACATGCTTTTATGGAGGCTTAGGGAAAACAAATCAGAAGTTTGAAACCATGATCAATCAAGTTGTTGAGGAGAGTAAGGAAATGAAAAACCATATAACCAAATTGACTAATGCCTTAGCAATAGGGGAAAGTGGGAAATTTCCGGCTCAACCTCAATCTAACCCTAAGGGACAACATATGGCTCAAACTACAGGTGTACAAAACAACTTTAAGGAGATAAATGCTATCACCACTTGATTTGGGAAGGTTGTAGAACCAATCATTAAGCTTAGGGAAGCAGAAGAAAAAGATAAAGACTCTAGTAATTATGAAGAGGTGAGCCTAGTGATAAGGTGGTGGAAAACCTAGCTAGAGCACCCATTCCTCAAGCTCTAAAGACTAATGTGAAAGCTAAATGCCAACATGATGAGATCTTAGAACACATTAGGCAGGTGAAAATCAATCTGCCTCTCTTGTATGTGATTTTTCGAATTCCTACATATGCAAAAGTCCTCAAAGACTTGTGCACTGTGAAAAGGAAGCATCATGTCAAGAAAAATTCTTTCTTAACCGAGCAAGTGAGTGCAGTGATTGAACAGAGAGTTCCACCAAATATAAAGATCCTGGTTGTCCTACAATTTCTTGCATCATTGGGAGTTGTGAGTTTGCACAAGCCCTTCTTGACTTAGGAGCTAGTGTTAACATAATGCCTTATGCCATTTATCTACTGCTAGGCCTAGGTGAGATTAAACCAACAACCGTAGTTTTACAATTGGCTGATCGTTCAACTATAAGACCTAGAACAGTAGTTGATGATGTTTTAGTGCAAATAGACAAGTTTTACTATCCTGTTGACTTCCTAGTTCTAGATTTGAAAATTGATGTGAATATGAACTCCAAAATACATATTATTCTTGGTAGACCCTTTCTTGCTACTGTTAATGCTCTTATCAATTGCAGGAATAGTCTAATGAAGCTATCTTTTGGAAATATGACTTTTGAAGTCAATATTTTTCACATCACTAAGCAGCTTATGGAAGATGATGAGTGTTGTCAAACGTACATGGTTGATGCACTCACTCAGGAGGATGCACCTGCAACCCTTGATTTTAATCCTTTAAACTCATTTATTACAAATTCTGAAATTCTTGCACATTGCCATAATGAAGAATATGCTAATATTTGTGCTATTTTTGCTAAATTTCAGAGTTATGGGTCATCACCATTGCAACCAAAGTTTGAAGAACTGGAGAGTAGCAACCATCAAGTATTGAGAGTCCAACACCGAAGCTATAACCCCTATCCCCAGGACTGAAACATGTGTTCCTTGGACCAGGTAACATTTTTCCTGTAATTACTTCTTTAGAATTAAATGCTTTTCAAGGTAAACAACTTTTGAACATTCTGAATGAACATAAATCTGCACTAGGATGGACTATAGCCTGATATCAATGGTATAAGCCCTCCAATTTGCTAACATAAAATTCACTTAGATAAGGGGACTAATCCTAAAAGAGACCCCCCAGCGTAGGTTAAACCCCACCATGAAATAAGTTGTTAAAAATGAGGTGCTTAAACTGTTAGATGCTGGTGTTATTTACCCCATTGCAGATAGTAAATGGGTTAGTCCAACGCAGGTGGTTCCTAAAACGTTTGGTGTCACGGTGGTTAAAAACGAACTTGGTGAAATGGTCCCTACAAAGACTGTGACCGGATGGCTCATGTGTATTGATTATAGGAAGTTGAATGTTGCCACTCACAAGGACCATTTTTCCCTTCCATTTCTGGACCAAATTCTTGAGCATGTGGCTGGCCATCCTTTTTACTATTTCTTGAATGGTTATTCTGGTTACTATCAAATTGAGATAGCTTTGGAGGACCAAGAAAAGACCACATTTACTTGTCCTTTTGGTACCTATGCATTTCGTAGGATGCCATTTGGATTATGTAACACTCTTGCTACTTTTCAACGATGCATGATGAGTATGTTTAGTGATATAGTAGAAAACTTTATGGAAGTTTTTATGGATGACTTAACTATTTTTAGTACTTCTTTTGATGTATGCTTGTTAAACTTGGAGAGACTTCTAACCCGATGTGAGGAAAATGGGTTAGTTTTGAATTGGGAAAAATGTCAGTTTATGGTATCTTCAGGTATTGTCCTAGGTCATGTTGTTTCATCTAAGGGGATAGAGGTTGACAAATCTAAGATTGAAATGATCTCCAAACTGCCCACACCTAAGACAACCAATGATATTAGATCTTTCCTTGGCTACGCAGGTTTCTATAGAAGGTTTATACAAAAAATTTCATCCATATCCAGACCTTTATGTAATCTCTTAACCAAGGATGCTACCTTTGATTGGACCTTTGCTTGCCCAGAGGCGTTTGAAACTTTGACTGACAAGCTAACTTCAACACCCATAATGTAATCACTTGATTGGTCATTACCATTTGAAATTATGTGTGATGCTAGCGATTATGCAGTAGGTTCTATCCTTAGGCAACGAAGGGGGGAGGGTTTACCTTTTGTCATTTACTATACTAGTAGGACCATAAATAATGCTCAAATGAACTACTCCACAACTGAAAAGGAACTACTAGCTGTAGTCTTTGCTTTAGATAAGTTTCGATCTTATTTAATTGGTTCTCCTATCACAATCTTCACATACCATTCTACTCTTAAGTACCTTCTTTCCAAGAAGGATGCTAAGGCATGACTGATTAGGTGGATTTTACTCCTACAGGAATTTGACATTGCTATTAAAGATAAAAAGGGGGTAAAAAATGTGGTAGCAGACCATTTATCTAGGTTAACTTTTCAGGACAATGTGAATCAATTGCTCATTAGAGACGACTTCCTAGATGCTAACATTTACTATAAATCTTATAAAAAGTGTCAAAAGCTTGGAGCTTTGTCTCGACTCAATATGATGCCATTGAACCCCATTCTAGTGATAGAAGTTTTTAATTGTTGGGGTATTGATTTTATGGGACTCTTTCCACCTTCCTTTGATTATTTGTACATCATTGGGGTTGTTGGTTATGTGTCCAAATAGGTCGAAGTAGTAGCTTGTCGAGTCAATGACAATAAAACAGTTGTGAAATTCCTTAGAGAAAATGTATTATCTAGGTTTGGCACACCAAGGGTTATCATTAGTGATAGGGGTACACATTTCTATAATCGTTCGTTTGAGGCTCTAATGAAAAAGTACGGGGTCATTCATACATCCCCATACCAGTGGACAAGTTGAATTAGCCAATAGGGAAATCAAGCAAATTTTGGAGAAAACTGTAAACCCTAATCGTAAGGACTGGTTGTTGAGATTGAATGAAGCACTTTGGGCCTATCGAACTGCTTTTAAGACCATTTTAGGCATGTCACCGTATAGACTTGTATTTAGAAAACCTTGCCATTTACCTGTAGAGCCCGAGCATCGAGCCTTTTGGGCTATCAAACACATTAATTTTGATCTAGAGGAAGGTCGTAAACTCAGGAAGTTTCAGTTAACTAAGTTGGAGGAATTGAGAAATGATGCTTACGAGAATGCTAGACTTTACAAAGCAAAAATGAAAACGTTTCATGATAGACACATTCTTCGAAAAACGTTTGAACCAAATCAAAAAGTTTACTTGTATGATTCCTGACTCCATAAACATCCAGGGAAACTTCGTTCTAGGTGGTCTGGTCCTTTTGTGGTGAAACAGGTCTTTAACCATGGGGCAATTGAAATCGCGGACCCTAAAGATGGTAGGGTATTTAAAGTGAATGGACAGTGCTTAAAGATAGCGTATAGGCAACAGGTGCCTGTGGAGAAAGAAATTTCTCTTGCAGACCCGGTTTACCACCCTTGACACCTTCCAAGTCCGTCCGTCACTTTACTTTTCTGTATTTCCATTTTTAGAATTTTCTTTTTAGTTTGTTTTGCATTATTTTCGTTTCTTTCGTTTCTTGCATTATCATCCAATTGAGTACTTTCAAACTTCTTATACCTCATGTATTTGTTGATTCACTGTCATGCTCATGTGACATCTTTCCTTTATTTTCCTTGGTATTCATGCTTAAACATTGAGGACAATGTTTCAATTAAGTTTGAGGGTGGAGCATAAGCTTTCATTCATCTATTCATTTATATTTTTACTGCAATTTTCGTATGTTTGTGTGTTTAAAAAAAACTATTTTTTTATCTTTTAGCATTAGATTTTAATTAATGTTTTGTGTGCTTGTGTGGGTTTAACAAATGTGCCAGCTATGATGTGATTGGAATAGGTGTCAGCTGTGAATGATGAAATAGTGCATTATTAGATTAGTTTAGACCAGTTTATGTGGAACTTAACATTTTCTATGCACGTTACTTATGTTTGGCATATTGAGTTAGTGATGCGGTTCATTACGTATAGAATAGTTGAACATAGTAATTTCACTCAAATGCCCTCTAGTGTATTATTCCATAATTCAACTATAAGTTAGTTTGGAGATGATTGAACTGTTACAAGGAAACATTGAGATGAGAAGGGATTCTGTGCATGAAAATTTTGTGTGAATTGTCTAAAACCTAATAAGATGAAAACTAGGTGAAAGTTTTTAGTTAGAGGTTAGTTTAGAAACTGGAAGTCTAAAAGAACAAGGGCATTGCACTAATCCTTGAGTACATTGAAGCATCTTTTCGAGCCTACATAACTCGGGTGATTAAGCCTATGAGAGTGATTTAAAACCTGATGTCCTATGGTCATTTGACTTGGAAGTCATCAGCCGAAAGCTCACTACATGTGTTATATAGAAAGCAAATGAGAAAATATTCAAATAAAAAAAATGAAAAAAAAAATTGGAGAAAACGTGAAAAAAAAAACATACACTCAATACATTAATTATACCCCAGGTATCTAATTGACAAAATACACTTTTGATAAGAAGCAGTAACTTAGTCTAGTCTTAAGGGTTAAAACAATCAGAAATATAGGAGAATCTCGACTTGTTGAAATGTGAACTTGTAAGAGTAAGGTCTATCCAAACTAGGGGTGTCCAAAAGTCCCGAACCGAACTAAATCGAGCGGTTCTTCGTAAGTAAAATACCCGAACGGGTACCCAAATCGAGAACCGATGGGTATGGGTCAGGTCTCAGGTCTAGACCAAGAACCGAAACTCAATAATTTTTTTATTTTTTATTGAATTAATTAAATTAAATTATTTTTTAAATAAATTAACAAATTAATTAAATAAATCAGACCATTTCATAATTTTAAGCATTGGACCTCAATTTTTTAATATGGATCACCAACATTTTAATATTAATATCTATTTCTTGGTATTTGTATGCATTGAATTAATGTTATTCGACAGCTAGTTATTTATATATTTTTGAATTGTGCTACTTTAATTTGTAAAAGTTACGAATGAAATGTCATTAGTTATATTTATATAGTGTTGTTGTGAATGTTAAAAAATTTAATTATGGCATAGAACTGAACCCGAACGGTTCCATAATAATATTTGGACTCGATGGGTCCATTTATTAAATGCCGAAAATTTTGGAATCGAGCATAACCGAACTGACCCACGGACAGCCCTAATCCAAACTACGAGAGGGTAAGAAATAGAATTGAAAAGTTGAACATAGGATGCACCCTTGGAAAATGAGTGAAAATCATAAGTTTGGGGGTATATGTATCTCTCGAGCGAGGAAATGATAAATTTGACTACTATGGGTCAGGTGTTGAACCAATCCCAATCTTGGTATGTTGACTGAGTTTTCACACACACACGTCAGATTATGAATGTAACAGGTGGAGACTGATTTAATACTTTGCACTGTTGTAATTGTTCATTTGTCTGACTACCAAATTCCAAACCTGAGACACGGCATATTGTTAAACCATGTTGCTTGTAGAGTTGAGTTACATCGTTGTTTGAGGACAAATAATAGTTCAAGTTTGGGGGAGTTTGATAAGTGCGTTTTCATATACTTATTTGACTGTCAAAACATGAGCAATTGTTGATTAAAATGTTGGAATATAGTTTAATTATACGCAATTCATGTTTTGCAGGATAAAGTGATGAATGTAACGAAATAAGGAGAAACAAGTGAAAAATAATCAAAATGGAGGAAAGTGAAAGTTCAGGGACTAAAGTGCAAATACTACAAACTTTTTTCCAACCTTGTGATAAAGATTCGAGAGTGTTAGAGGTCAATTGGATGAAGAAAGGAGTCAAATGGGTAAAATATAGCCAAGACATTATCTCATATCAACTTTTAAGCTGAAAAGTTTTGCACCAGTTTTCAGCCTCATATTGAAACCAGTTGTTGACACAGAAAATGATTGAATTGGAAGTTGACATCTGAGGTAAGGTTGTAGCCCTTTACGTTACCTTTCCAACACATTTTAAATCACTTCAATCGGATATCGAGAGAGAACGTTATGGCCAAAATACTAAAATCTATTCGGCGACAAAAATACATAACCATGCGGTCGCATGGTGTTAATCCCATGCGACCGCACAGAAGCATTCAGGGACTTCAGAGGCTGAAATTATTTGTTCCTTGCGATCGCATGGTTTATGCCTTGCGATCGCATAGGGTATTTTTAAGGCAAAATTTCTGATTTTCGAATTTGAGTCAACCACTTATGGTAACTTATTTTGGGCACGATTTCTCAACCTTAAAACACCTGAGAACGGCCCAGAGCGGGTCATTCTTCATTTTACACCATTCTTTCCACATTTTTGACATCAAGAACTCCATGAAAAGTTAAAAACATTGGTGAAGCAAGGGAGGAACTCAATTGAAATTGATTATCTCGACATCTTTCATTTATGTAATGCATTTTTCATTGTCCAAATAATTCTAGGGTTTATGTTTCTTGTATTTTGAATTATATTTGAGTTAGATTTAACATTTATTCGGATTTTCATGGATTTAATCGTGTTTCTTTCATTTAATAATTAAAATACTTATTTAAGTTTAATTTTCAAATCATTTATTGGTGTGATTTAATTACTGCTATATGTTAGAGATATATAGTCGTTTTTTGAATCTGATTTCAATAAATTGATGTATGATTGTGATTTGGGATCATAAATTCTATGATTATATGTGAAATTTAATTGGTTTGTATTGTTAAATCATCCAATTAGAGAGTTAGGATAAAAACTTCTAATTGAGTAGAGAATGCATGAATGATTGATGTTGATTGACCCAATCAAGTTGAGGGAATCTCGACGCTTCACTATTTTACATATTATCTTAATTTTTATCGTTATTTTCGGTGATTTACTACATTTTTATGCGATAAATAAATTCTCTTCATCAAATTCACGAGAACCCTAAGTTTTTGAACCCCTTGAATCACTTTTCCATCTCCCTGTGGATACGACATCCCAAAGCTACACTACAATACCGTATAACTCTTTGGGCATAATCATAAGGTCTTCTTTAATTGGATTATGGGGTGCTTGGATTATTGTGAGGGTCTTTCCTTTAGAGACCTGAATACCATCAAGTTCTTCTACTAGGGACATTTATGCGGTCAAGATCTCCTCCAATTGTCATGAGATCGGCTCGACCGCATTTAACATTGCTAATGTAACATTACCAAGTTGTGATTTGATCAATCGGGACAACAACTATTCCTTAGGAGGTTAGGAACTTCATGTCCATGTGATGAGTATAGATGATAACCCATGAGGTAATATGAGATGGTCGACCAACTAGTAGACAAGTCGGGATGTTTGTTGCTTAGGTCATCATCTGTCAAAGCTCGATCTTGAGGGTGATCAAGAGTTCTTTTGTACCTTTAAGATGTATGGATCCTCCTCTAAACCTATAGAGCAGGGTCTTTAGCGATCGCAACCTATCCCTGAAGAATAGTAGGTTGGCTATACTTTCTTTGTCCACTAGAATCCTATTTGTTGGGAAACTTCTTTACCGTCATAATGATCATTCATGTTGGATCATCAAGACTCTTGGACCAAAGCGGAAGCATACCTGAATCAGATATGATTACTGCAATGAATGAATCCTGCGGTTTTAGTCTTCCAGATCAACACGTTGTTTCTTTATTCTCTCTGAAGATGGGAGTTAGAATAGAATGAACAAAGTACGTAAGATCCGGGGACAATAACCGTATATATATACTGATGACCATTGACCTAATTCGACCTATCATGAAATTAGGAACATGTCTGGTCTCTACACATAAAGACTCGTACTTTAATTAGATGTTTTAAAGCCCAAAATACCAAAACCTTATTAGATCACTTTAAATACGCTTAACCGAAATTCATAGCTTTTAATTTGATACATAATATTTCACATATAAGATCACATGTTCGATTAAAATCCTTAGAAGTTCCCACTTGGGCTATATGTATTACTTTATAATTGTGCATTAAACATAACCTTATGATTTTTCAGAATTTTGCTATCATTACTAAATGCATCCCCAAACAATCCGGCTCATCAGTTCTATCAACATAGGATCAAAGCGATTTTCGCTACTTATATTGTAACTAAACCCATCAATTGTCATGTATATTGATATAACTGAATGACATGAATCAAACATGGATGTGTAGCATAAAAATTAATTGTAATGTGATCTTAACATGCCTATTTCCAATTGGTCCATTTTAATACCTTAGTGAGATCATTTTCAAATAAGTTCAGATATAATAAACCAAAAAACTTTATAATCGAAAACATTATCCAAAATGACAATACACGTATCTAATATGAAAAGCATAGAAATACAAATTTCCACTAAAACTAGACATCATTGTTGATTTACGTTACAAAATAACTTGAGTGATCTTTCTATATTGTCCATAATGCGTAGCCTAGTGCCAAAAATTTTGCAGCCATATTCCATGATTTGATACCTCATAACATGCTATAAACTCCGCTGCCATGGTTGAAATAGCTATAAGTGTCTGCTTAGACTCTTCCAAGAAATAGCACATCCGCCAAGTAGGTAGATATAGCCTAAAGTGGATTTCCTAATCTCTTGGCATCCCGCGAAATCGGAATCAAAATAATCAATGATCTCCAACTGATCCGATCTACTGTATGTGAGCATGTATTTTTTTCGTTTTCTGTAAATACCGCATGAGCCTGTTTTTCTGCTTTCCAATGATCCATTTTCAGGTTACTTAAATATCTCCATAGTATTCTGGCAATTTATACAATATCCGAACGCGTACAAATATGAGCAAACATCAGACTCATTATAGCTGAAGAATAATGAATCTTCTGTATTTCTTTAATTTTCAAGTCATTTTTAGGGTATTGACTTAAACTGAACTTGTCTCATTTAACCACAGGGGTGTCATCTGGTTTACAGTCTTGCATGTCATATCTTTTAAGTAGCTTTTTGATATAGCTCTTTTGTAATAATCAAAGAATAGTCTGAGAACGAACCTGGTGTATCTGAATTCCTAATACAAAAGAGACGTCACCAACACTTTCATCTCAAATTTTTTTGCTAGGAATATCTAGGTTTCATGCAATAAGCTTATATTGTTGCTGACAAGTAATATGTCATCGACATATAAAACTAGAAAAAATATACTTACTCCCACTAAACTTGTGGTATATACAATCATTGATCAAATTCATCTTAAAACCATACGAGATGATCACTTGATGAAACTTGTAATACCATTGACTAAAGGCCTGTTTGAGTCCATAGATGGATTTATTTAATTTACAAACTATTTGTTTTACATCATCTGACACAAAATTTTCTGGTTGTACCATATAAATTATTTCATCAATGTCACCATGAGAAACATTGTCTTAACATCCATCTGATATAACTCAAGATTGAAATTTGCTACAAAAGCCATTATAATCCTAAAAGAGTCTTTCAAAGAAACGGAGAGTAAGTCTCTTTATAATCAATGCCTTCTTCTATGTAAAACCATTTGCGACAAGACGAGTCTTATACATTTCCACGTTACTCTTCGAATCCCCCTTGGTCTTAAATATCCATTTACAACTAATAGGTTTCACACCTTCAGGCAATGGAACGAGGTCCTACACATCGTTATCTTTCATAGACTTTATCTCTTTATTCATGGCATCGAGCCACTTTTGAGAGTTAGAACTTTTCATGGCTTGACGAAAGTTGATTGGATCATCTTCTACCACTCTAACGTCAACTTCATGTTCTTGGAGAAATACGATGTAATCATCAGAAACCGTACTTCTCCTCTCTCCATTGGATTTTCTTAATGATATTGGTTCTGAAGCTATAGAGTTTGTTCTTCTGAAACAAGTTGTTGACCTTCGAGGGAGACACAACGACATTGTCTTGATCCAGAGTTGCTTCTTGAACAATATCAGGGATAGAAACCTGATCTTGATAACTACCAATGGCAATTGGAGGAATTTCAACGTTTTTCTCCTCAAAGACAAAGTCTGTAAGTCTTTCTACCCCCGCAAACTCAACATCCTCAAAAAATCGAGCATTTTCTGTCTCGAAAAGTCCCTTGGTTGTAGGATCATGAAACTTGTAACCCCTAGACTTTTCAGAGTATCTAATAAAATAACAACTGATAGTTCTTACGTCCAGTTTATTTTCATTTGGTCTATAGGGCCTTGCCTTAGCTGGACATCTCCAAATGTGTACGTGCTTCAAACTAGACATCTTGCCCGTCCAAATCTCATAAGGGGTTTTATTAGTGGCCATAGTTAGAAATCTGTTGAGCATATACGCTGCTGCCTTTAATGCTTCACCTCAGAGTGATTTTGGCAAGGCAGAATGAATATTCATACTCCTCACAATGTCCTTAAGTGTTCTATTTCGTCTTTCAGCAGCACCATTCATAGTGGACATAGTGTACTATGGGACGATACCGTATTTATCTAGAAATTTAATAAATAGTTCTGGACATTGTTAACCCGAACCATCATATCTACCATAGTATTCACCACCATGGTCAGATTGATGGTTTTAATAATTTTGCCTAGTTGGTTTTCAACTTCAACTTTATAATTTTTTAACACATCCAACGATTGTGATTTTTTCAGAATGAGATATATATGATATCTAGAAAAGTCGTCTATGAACGTTATAAAATATTGTTGATCATTCCAAAAAAAAACCGAAGAAAATGATCCACAAATGTCCATATGTATAAGTTCTAAGATGTCCAAAGTCATGTTGGCTTGAAATCTCATTTTATTGTTTTGTTTTTCCTTTATACAATTAACACACATATCATAATCTGTAAAGTCAAGGGGATTGAGAATTTCGTTAGACAAAAGTCTCTCAATTTTCTTCTTGGATATGTAACATAATCTCTTGTACCATAACAATACAGAATTCTCGTCGGTTAATTTTACCTTTATACCTCGAGTACTTACATGCAATGATTTATTAAAAGAAGTAAACATATCAATTAAATAAAGATTATCGTAACCTAATAAAGAATCGGAACTAACCAATTTTGAATCATGAAAAAAAACTAAATCTTTCATTTCCGAATGAAAAAGAATAACCAAATTTATCCAAAGCAGAAATGGAAATGGGAATCAAATTCCGTCTAAAACATGGTACAATAAATGTCTCATTAAGATCCAAATAAAATACAGTCTAAAACAATAATCTAAAATTTTCTATTATCTTTACTTCTAGTCTTGCCAGCGCTAACATAGATGTATCTTTCACCATCACTTGATTTTCGACAGCTCAAACAAACCTTCATGGATACATTGATGTGAGTTGTTGTACCATAATTTATCTATCATGTGTGTCTAGGTACTAAAGTTAAAATAACCTAAAAACAAACCAAATGAAGAAGAATATCTTTCTTGGCACGCCATGCATGATAGTTGGTATAGTTCTTCTTCTTATGACCTGCAACTCCATAAAAGAAATAACCACCCTGAGTTTGTTCCTTATGCTGTTTCTTTTGTAATGTTGTACCTGCAGCTTCCTTATCATTTTTTTCTTTCTTGTTCCTTTTATCCTTAGAGGTGGTGGTTAAATGAGCACATTTTATCTATCATGCTTCAATCTTTCCTCTTATTGGATACAGTGAGAGATGAGCTCATTAACGGACCATGAGTTCCTTTGACAATTGTAGCTCACCTTGAATTGATTGAAGTGTGCCGAAAGGAATATCAGAACCAAGTGCGCTAACAAGTCTTCAGATAAATTCAACTTGAGTGCCTTTTGTTTCAGCTTTTTCATTCTTAGCAAACCTCTTCTTAAGGTCCTCAAGGAAACCCCTTAGCCGTAGTCACATTATCTGGTATAATACCCCGAAATGCTTCTGGAATAGCACGCTTTATGACCATCAAACTTATGTGGTTTGATCGTTCCCACTTTTTCATCTCCTTCTTGTCATCAGAAGTACTCTTATCAGTAAGTGCAGTACGTTGATCGACCCGTAAAGCAAGGTCTAGATCCATGACTCTGAGAATAATCATTACATTCTCTTGCCATGCTTTGAACTTCGTGCTATTAAGTATTGGAATTGAATTTATGCTAAAAGAGATATTGGTAACAGAACCTGATACTGAATTAGAGAACAATTAATTGGAAGAGCTTACAATCCTTAATATGCAAATAATAATTTCAAATAATGGTAGGATCCATTACAAGATACATAGCACAACATCAATATTTAGTTTTTGGACAAAAATATTAACTTGTAAGTGGTATTCTCGGTGTATTGATCAAACACTGACAATAAAGAAACATGTCAGTCAATAAATATTTCTTTGAACCGATTTATTGATATACGTTAAACCAAATAATCGCCACATGTTTATCACCACAGGTATATGTGTAATTCGTTATAATATTGACATTCCTCTGAGCCGATCAAATATTCGCATGAATAACACACAAAAACACATTTTAATATTTAAGTTAATTAATTTCTACAAGAGATGTTGCTTTGAAAACTTGCTGCTTCAATTAATTCACTTTCGAATATTATATCTCTCAAAAGAGTCATTTGTACCAAATTTTGAAAAAGAAAATCACATAATTTGAATATTTGAGTTATTTTGAAACTTTAGGGGCCTCATGGTTAATAATTTAGAACTTTATGGATCAAAAATTAATTATCCAAAACTTTAGGGATCTAAAAATTAATTATACAAAACTTTAGGGGCCAATTTAAACAAATTATGAACTTTTAGGAGCTTAATTACAAAAATAGAACTTTAATGACCCAAATTAATTAATTTTCAAACTTTAAGGACTCAATTATTAAACTCAGAACTTTAAAGGCCCAATTGGATGAATTTTAACCTTAAGGGACTGAATCAATAAAAATTCATTTTAAAAATTGCAACCATAACCCTAATTTGAAAATGGCAAAGAATAGCATTAAATAATCTAATTTATACCACAAGCCCCCACCCCAAAATCCAACAACATGTAGATCCTAATTTTTTTTTGTTTTTTTTTTGTTGAAGAACCCTAGGATGGTGCTCATCGACACCGTCCCCCAAACCTGAAGAAGCGATCATCTTTGTCGGCTACAGTGGCAAGCACTGCCCAATAGTTTTCAAATTTTACAAAACTAATACCAAGGTCATTAAATTTGAAAACAATAAAATTTTCAAGAATCAAATCAAAATTTCGATTCTCAATTATTCAACATGAATAGACTCTGATACCATTGTTGGATAATTCTTTACCGTCATAATGATCGTTCATGTTGGATAATCAAGAATTCTTGAACTAAAGTAGAAGCGTACTAAATAAGACATTTTTAACGCAATGAATGAATCATGCGGTTTTATTCTTCCAGATCAACACGTTGCTCCTTTATTTCTCGCTAAAGATGAGAGTTAGAACAGAATGAATAAAACACGTATGATCTGGGGACCCTAACCACACACACACACACACTAACGACCTATCATAAAATTAGGAACATGTCTGATATCTACACATAAATGCCCATACTTTAATTAGATGATTCAAAATTTAAAATACCGAATCTTATTAGATCACTTTAAGCGGGCTTGATCGAAATTGATAGCTTTTAATTTAATACACAATATTTCACATATAAGCTCACGTATTCGATTAAAATCCTTACACTCTCAACTTTGAAGTTGGCAATGATCGTCATAAGGACCATGGTGTCATAGTGAAGAGTTATTATGCTTTCACGATCTTTGCTTCTGAAGGAGAGGCCTTGTCCTCGGAAGGGGGTCAAGCTCAAAAGGTCAATTCAAAGGAAGCCCGAGCATATTATTTTCGAACATTCACCGAATCATCTCCCGAGACGATTCCATCGATAATCATGTTGTGATGCTTCCTTCAATGCCTTTGTTTTTATCCTAAGCTCGGCTTGGGGGATGGTCGATTTAAATGTAATGATTGAGAAATCTCTCTATATGATGGCTTCACTCTCTTGCTTGAGGATGTAGCAAACGTGTGATTGTGGCCATGACTTTTATGAAATTTGTAGTAGAGTCTTTAGTCGTGATTTTTTTAGGGTTCAACTATATAGGGGAGGCTATTTGATTTCCATTAAGATTGTGGCACGAGAAGCATTAAGAGGCATGGACTTCTTATACCTTGATTTTTTGCAGAAAGTGCCTGTAGATGTGTGTGAGGGATGTCCTTCCCATTTGCTTACTGAATTATGCGATCTTTTTTTATCTCCCTTGTAGGAGACATTGGTTTTGGTAGACCTAGGGTTCTAGAGAGACCAAGGACGTGATTGGTCTTGGATTCATCTTCCTTGGGTACATGGGTTTTCCATGTTGATTTACTTGTTGCTGCGAGTCACACACTCATTGATGGTATGGCGGTTGGGCACCGGACTTGGGAAGAGAGCTGCAAGCTCGTCGATGGTTAGGTGGTTGGGTACCGGCCTAGGAAGGTTAGTCAGAGAGATCATCTTGGGTCATCCCTTAGGTGATGAATGGACCATATTAAGGTAGGGGTGAGATTGTCCTACTACTTGTTACAAAAGTCCTCGTGCAAGGCAAACACGATTTTCGAACTTGACGTGCTTGGGTTGGGTCTAGGTGAAAATTATGGCACGATGAGAAACAAATTTCGTTGAAATCATCGTACTTTTACATGTCAAAAGCTTCAAAGAAGTAGTTTAATAAACCCAACCAGCATTATTAAATCAAACACTAATAATTTGTTCCAAAAATATGTGGAAAATGTTCTTACATGGTCGAGTGAACTTTATTTTCCTTAATTGTAGCATCCATGATTTCTAATTGTTTGGCTTGTATAGAATTAATATCATTGCCACTTTAATGATTGTCCCTAGAATCATTTTTCATCTAACTCATCACTGAAACGCTTTCCCTTTGCCCCCAATTCAGAACACAAAAGCATAAATACAAATAATTAAAACGAGGAAGCCTTGCTAGAGTGGTCAAATAATCGAGGCTCGACTCAAGTTCGGTCCATTTAGAAATGTCAGGCTTGTAATGTCACTAAACTTTGGTATTACTTTTGCCCTACACAATCTTGTAAGGTAAAAATATTACCAAGCCAAAACATGTATTAGTTCAAAAAATTGTTTAGACGATCAAATAGTAAATTAAATAGATTTAAGATATTCTGATCAGTAACACCCAAAATATGTAAATAAGAATGTTTCTTTCACTTTTTATAACTTTTTGCACAATCCATGCTAGTAGAAAATATAAGGTCGTCGATCGTATCAAATGTCATATGTTCATCTCAAAATATAAAAAAAACCATTGTAATTACACGAGAGTTTCAAGAGATTGTACGTTTCATCAAATATTAGAGAAAAGTAGTTTAAGTGTGTCGCATCCCAAGTTTATGAGCAAAACTTGTCAATCACATTAATTTTATTTTTAACTCACTTAATATTGTCGAGCGTGGTTCAATTTACACCCTACTAAAGCTCTAATGAAATTGAAGAAATAGTTGAATCAAAATGAACCAAATAAATCCAAGAAAATAAAAATTATAAATAGAGCAAATAACTCTGGTAAAGGCTTGCACGTTAGACCAATAAGGCAATAAGTGACCATTGTTTATAAACAATAATATAAGGGTAATTGGCGCAAAACGTCCCTACCTATGACGGGTTTTGTGGAAAACGTCCATACGTTTGATTTTTTGGTGCAGAACGTCCATACCTTTGCATTTTCTTGTTCAAAACGTCTTTTTCACCAACTTTTAACATAAAATGACTATTATACCCTCCTATATAAATAAGAAAATCAAACATAAGGACGTTTTCCACAAAACCCGTCATAAGTAGGAATATTTTGCACCAATTACCCATAATATAATACAATTATTTCAAAAAGAATTGAGCAATGCTATGAGTAGAGGAAATTACCCACAGAAAATGGATAGAATATACAACATGTGGGCCTTGGTTTATTAGTAATATTTAATTCATGTGGACCCCGCCTCTAAGTGAAATTCAAATTTATGTAGAAAATCCTGCAGCTTTTTTTAAAAGAATTATGTACCGTGACATAATGCAGAACCGTGTTTTACTGATCAATTAAAATCGTATATCTGTCTTTCTTGACTCTTTCTTCTTTACTGGTCCTAGACTCCACTCCGAGTGAACCCGGGACGACTCGGTGGCAACTCGCTCACCTACATGCCATCTCCGTGGGCAGGATTGATTCAGCTCAGCAACTCAGTACTGCTCACCTCATGAGAAAAACAAGAAAACGACGAAAAGAAGAAAAGATTATCTCAATCCCATGTTGGGAACGTCAGAATTTGCTAATGCAGGCTGTGCAAGTGAGCTAAATCGGTCGAGTCAACCCGAGTCAAGATCCGAGCAATCTGTCAAAAATCCATTTAGCATATAGATTTATCAGAATATAAAAGCGGCCGTGACTCGGCCCAGAACTCAATGTTGCTTCTGATTCCGACATGGCAGTATCTTTGAAAATCCTCAAAGCTCATGAATCGGGCCGAATTGTTTTGATTCGATTCCGTGCGGGCCAAGTATCGAAGAATCTCTTCAAACAGTGATTCATCGCAAGGAATGGTCAGTGGGCCCGAATTAGTGAATCCATATTCCTCTTCGGCCTGGATCAAGAGTTTCTTGAATACTGGGTGGTTTAGGTATGTAGTTCGAACGACGAATCTTTTACAGGTGGTGCCGACGGCGATAGCTACATGTCCGGCCGGGACGTCGGGGGGCGTGCAGCGGGAGGCGGCAGCGGACTTCATGCGCCACCGCTTTAGCATCTGGCGGAGACGGACAATGTGGCGGATTTTGCTGCATGCAGACATGTCCTTTTTTTTTTTAATTTGTTCAGATTTGTGCTGAATGAGAGAGTGAGGGGGTTGAATGGGAAAAGGATGAGCGTTATATAGAGTTGGAAGCAAGAAAATGCCCTCAAGTTTGGCGATAATTACAATTGAGGTTAGGTTCGGGGTGAGGCTAAGCAACTCGTGCCAAAAAAGTCTCGATCAAGGCACCGACCTTCTCTTATCACAGCTCTAATCCGAATGGCATGTTCTTCCGCTATTCACTCAATTTTTAGTTTTGAGCAAGAACGATTCTTAAAACATTAAAGAATCTGTATATCTTTACTTCATTTGATTGATTTTACTACACATAATGGTAATACCAAATTATCTACGTCTTTTTTTGACAAATTTATTGGAAGGCGGAGAAGGCATCCTTTCGGGACGCTTGAGCCATCCAGAATGTGTCTATCTTTTCTTCTCACAAATTTATTAGAAGGCAAAGAAGACTTCGTTTAAGCTATCCAGAGTGTATCTGCATCCTTTCTTTGACAAATTTATTCGATGGTGAATCTCATTGAGACCCAAGCCATCAACGAGATACACTCTTGAAGAGTCAACTTACTTTCACTTGTTAAAAAAAAAAAAATTGGATTGATATTCTTGGTTCTGCATTCCGTTCATGTTTTATTGAGGTGCTCTCGGTCAATTTAAAATAATTCTCTTTTCACTTGTTCTTGGAGCAGGAAAAGATGGAGAAAAGAAATAAGAACCGTAGCTCTCAAGTATATGATTAACGAAATGTCAAAGATGATTAACACATTCAACTATTTCAATATTCGGTAGTTTCATTATACTTAACTATTGCTTTTTATATTTGTTTTAAGTATATCTTTGGTGCACGAATTGTAAGTATATAATATTGTTTAAGACTAAACAATATAATAAATAATTCTTTTTTTTCCTATTAGATGTAACTCAACTAGATTAATTGACATAATTAATGTGATCATTAAAGGGTTTTGTCACAAGGTTGGGGAGGACATCAACATTCCTTGTGTTATGCTTTTTCATGCCATGAATTTTGAAAGTAGAATGCATTTAAGTAATCCAAACCCTCCACATGCAAAGCTAGAGAAAAAAGTTCATTAAAATCCATTTTGTTCTAGAGAGTTAGTTTGCTTGACCCTATATATAAATAAGATGCTTTATTTTTCTCAATTTATTAAAAAAAAGTTTGAATTTATGATTTTGTATTCACAATGTACCATGAACCCATGTGCAAGCATGTCCCATCTATTTATTCTTTTCTTTTAAAATTCCCTTGCTAGCTGCCAAGATTGGAAACCTCTTTAGTGTTCTTTTAATTGGAATTTAATTAATTAAATTTTCGATTAATTGTGTTTGGCGAGCGCATGTTTACCAAAACACAGGTTTCCGCAAACTTGTAAAACCATAAGCCTTCAAAAACTATATTTTTTCTATTTCTCATTGGTATTTTCTCCGATAAATTTATGTTCTTTTTTAGTGAAGATTATTACGATGGACGAAAATATATACATCATTGTGTAACCATACTGTAACAAAAAATTATTCAATGTCGAGCGAAATAGGCTCTGTAGTAGAACTATCAACTTCATCATCTTGATCATTTCCCATGAAGCTCTCAATTATTTGCTCAGCAGTCTACATCTCTAAACTTGCGTTATTTCTCCAAGGTAGATAGATCAAGTGGTCCTCAACATCATTATGTGACGATAATTCAACTCTTTGATTGCAAACTGCCTCCACCGTATAATGCTTCATCTAAATTCTCTTAAAAAGTAATTATATTCACATCACAATTTTTATTTGTTGCATCACATTTTAATTGCACTTAATATTTTTAATTTTTTTTTTCATTATAGCACTTATATCCCTCACTATTTTTATTATCATTCATATCCTCAAACTTTTCGTCAGTTAACACATTTTATATTTGATAACGGTTTCATGTCCAAAAGTCCTTTGAAATAGCATAAAACAACTTATTTTTTAATCATGTTTTTTCTTTAAAAAAAAGT
Organism: Fraxinus excelsior; assembly: GCA_019097785.1. NCBI lineage: Eukaryota > Viridiplantae > Streptophyta > Magnoliopsida > Lamiales > Oleaceae > Fraxinus > Fraxinus excelsior. The sequence goes on from CM032642.1 coordinate 5,256,986, forward strand.
ACAAATAATAATAAATAAAAAAATCCCTCATTTCAAATCATGAAAATAAAATATTTTGATATGAACTATCAAAGATGAGATGTGCCAATTATTAGAATGTTGAATATAAGAATTTGACAAAAAAAAAAAGTTAAAAAAATAATTACTATAATGAGCAAAAATTGAAGAACTTAATTGCAATTAATGTGGTGTATCAAATAAAAACTGTGATGGCAATACAACCACCCTTTTCTAAAACTGTCAAAATCGAATTTTATAATTTCGAAAGTAATTTGCAATTGTATACATTGATGTGCAAACAAATGACATGGAAGAAAAAAAAAGGGATTGAAAGAAAAGAAACCCAGTTATTATAATATTCCTCGTCTTCCATGCTATGTAACTGTATATAATGAATGATGTACAAATAGTTTTACTCAATTTAAAATTGTATTATTCTGATACAAGTGTTTTGTTCCATTCAGTTCATAAGTGTAAGACTTAAATCGAGAATTGGATATGATTTTCTTTATGGTTTTTTCTTATCTAATCTAAATAAAATTATGAGAAAAAATAATTATGAATATATTTGCTTTGGTATTAAAATTTGGAAGAAACCATTGAATGGTCAAAGAAGGGTTAGTAGGAAGCCAAATGGACCAGGAGAAAGGGAAAATACATCCCCCCTAAATGTCTCAAAGGGCACTAAAATGTCCCACTTGTAAAGTATTAAGGATATTGACATTTTAGATTATTGTTCAATGTTTTGAGAAAATCTGCAATTCCAACAAAAGGAATGTATTTTCCCATCATAATCCTATTGTTTAACAAAAAGTAGTGATGTTTTCATCGTTTTGTTTCTTGACATAATGTTCGTGCTGTTTGCATACTAATTAACTCACATAGGTATCTTGACAAAATGTTCGTTAAGATTTGAAATCTTTGAAGGAATTCTTGTCGATTAATTTCCGTGTTTTAATAACTTCATTTACAGTTACGTCTAGAATTTAGTTTGTTGATACGTCTTCCTTTGTTTTTAACATGATTAAGCTCTTGTTTGATATGGATTAAAATCTAATTTTTAGTATATTTTGATAAAAGCTGATGAAATATGTGGTTGAAAAATTGTGAATTCTATAAAATATGTAGTCAAAATTAATCGTTTATTTTAATTTAAAATCTAAATTTTAGTCCCTATCAAACACGGGATAAAAGACTAGAAATTTAAGATTATGATTTATAAGTAACTTAGTTCAAAATTAATGCGATTTTATTGAGGTGGTAATAACATATATGAAGAAAGAATTATTGTACTCGTTTTTATCACTAGTGTACAAGTTGAAACAAATTTTGCTCTAGGGAAACGGCCAATTTTATTTCCAATTGAACATTTTTTTTTCCTTTTTTTTTCTTTGAGTAGTTCTACCTCAAGCTTGTTTGAGTCCAATCTTTTACAAAAAAATAATTAAAATAAATAAATAAATAAATAAATATATATATATATATATATATATATATATAGTGTTATGGTGGAAAATGTTTAGTTAAAAAATAAAAATAAATTTTAGATTTTTTATAATATTATTTTATTGAAAAATGTCTGATTCTAACGTGATCATATCACTGTTCAAGAATGTATTTTGATGAAAAAAAGTGGCTCGATCTAGTGTACATAGGTCCCACATTAACTGATGACGTGGCACCAATCATGTTTTATCTACGGCGAGTTCGCACGTATTTCAAAGATTACTGTTATGTCACGTTAAATTCCCATGCTGACATGGCAACCATCTTGGGGACTTAAAATTCCATCTGCTCTTTGTTGGAATTGGGGCCCACCTGCTACCCGCCAATTGGGGCCAAGTAGCCGTTTTCATTTTTCCTATTTAGTAAAAGAGTTTTCTGGACAATATTATATGTACATAATTTTTTATCTATACTCGCAATAGGGTGTGGAGACAATATTTTTGAGAGTTTTTTAATCACGCGGGTCCCACGCACATGTGAGAGTGTGTAACACTTTTAGTAAGGACAATTCGATACAAATAATTTTATTCAAAAAATATTAAGGCCACTCGTCTAATAAAAGTCAACAATAACAGCTAATTTTTCAATTTTAATATGATTTTAATCTCTATCGAACGGGCCCTAAGGCTACGTTTGATTTAGATAAAAATCAATTTTATTTTACTTTATTTTATTTTTTTAGATTTTGATAAAAGTGGATAAAATATATAGTTGAAAAATTGATAAAAATAATAAATTTCATGAGATTGATGATTGAAAATAAGTTTGGAATTTTTTTTTTTTTTTTTGAAAAATGAAATCAAATAGGAACTAAAAATACTTTCCTTTCCCAGAGAAAAAAAGTGTATAAGTTTAAAATAAATAATTTTTTTTTTCATTTATTATCTATTTTAGTTGAAATTAAATACAAGTTATTTAACCCCTGTTTGGTAGGAATTATAATATAAATTTTAATTTAAGTCAAATTTAACATTTAATTTTAAACACATATTTTATGGCATCCAAAAAATTTCAACAATATATTTAATCAAATTTTATCAAAATTTACTAAAAATCTGATTTTAATCACTACTAAAAGGGGCTTAGTTTAAAAGTAATATCGATTATTTTTTTTAAAAAAATAGAAGCAATATATTTCTTATGTAATTATTTTATTTAAACATAAAAAAGTAATATATCAATCCCCGTTTGATTTTCTTTACTTTAACTTAGCCATTGTTTTGTTCGTATTATTTTCAAAATGTATTTTTCTCTCTCCTATTTTCAATCACTTATTCTTTTATAAAATAATATTACACGTAAATTCAAAATATTTTTTTTAACTACACATTCTCCATCAAATTATTATTCCAAAATGTATTTTTGACCAAATTACACATTTATACAATAAAATATTTTATACATAAATCCAAATTTTTTCATACTTTTTAACCGGACATTTTTCAAAAAAATACTATTCAAAACATAATTTTTTTAAAAAAAAATTAAAGGTCACCAAACAGGGACTTGGTGATCTAACAATACAGAGTATAAGAATTGTCTCTCAACGAATAAAAGTTAATCTAGAAATAATGTATTGAAACTTTCCTAATAACTCACATCGATAAAAATGTTTGGCACCTCAACATCCCTTTCGTCTTCCATTTCCAAATCAATTATTTATTTGAATCGAACTATTAAAAAAAAGTTGTTTGAGCCACATTATTTTAGAAAAATATATTCTAAAATAATAAAGTAATGGAAATGTGTGGTTGAAAAAAAAAAGAAAAAGTACTTGATGTGACGAAAAAATAAAAAATATGTAATTGAAAATGAGTAGAATAATGAAAATAAATATGTACCAAACAAGAGTTTAAACTTGTTTTTGAGTTTACCTGAAAGTGCGTATATTAAGGACAAATTTGATGGGTCCCAATTAAAAACAGTTGGCGGGGAACATGGTTGGGGAGAAAACGTCTAGGTTCGAAGTGATCTTAGCTGTACTGAAGAGTTTCACGGGACTCTCACGGCCTTATGGGCCCGTTGGTACGGCTCCCTCCTCGTCCTCTTCCTTTTGTTTTTTTTTTAACCACCAGTTGTCAGCATTCTATAACAAGTTAAAAATTCAGTTCCTAGGTTCTTCACTTTATCATCTGTTTGGCAAATTAAATAAATTATTTATAAATGATTATATTTTATTTTTAAGCATATATTTCAATGAATTCACAAGTATTACTTATTTATCACTATTTTCTATTTATTTATAAATTAAATTGTTACAACCTGCTTGAGAGGTTTTTTCTTCGACTTGTTCTAACCTTTTTTTTTTTTTTTGTGACACCATTTATAAGATGTTGGGAAAATTGATCTTAGTTTTTCGGACACTGATATTGAATGATTTAAAAATGCTTTATTAGAATCAACATACTTTATTGTAATAATGTATAATTTGGTTTATAATTAATCTTTATTATCATCTTATGAAATAAGCTCATGTAATTATAAAGAGAAATTGAAGAAAAACGATGTTTTGAATAGTGAATTTTTAGAGAATGTATGGTTAAAAAGTAGGAATTTTTTTTAGCTATGTGCAAAATATTTTATTATGTTCTTTTTATTTTGAAATAAACCACCACATGGCTTACTTGAGAGTTTTTGCAACTATTTATGAGGTTTTTAAAGTGTCAATTTTTGTGCCTTTTTGAGGGGTTTGGCTTTTTGTGTTTTTAGTAGTAATTATTGAAACAGTCCAACCAAAAAATGAAATTTTATTATTCAGCAGTTTTGAAAGTTTTTTTTTTTTTTGAAAGAATTAAATTGTATATAACCCCATATATTAAAAGGGTATTTATGTAAATATGAAGTAAATATGTATGCCATTGCTTAAAATTCACTATGCCTCTACATAATTTGCTCAATCATTTTTTATTGTGTATGGAGTATCCTTTGGACTAATTATTGTTGCTTTGAATAAGCTATTGCATGCCATTAATTTTTATTGAATTATAAGATTAAGAAAACCAAATATAATTGTGAAGCTAATTTCTACAAGTATGTACACCTAAACTCTTTTTTGCAAAAATACTTCTTAATGACATCCAACTTTTTACTTAGTGAAATTTTTAATTTTTAATTTCATATGAATTTTTTATTCATAAGTGATATTTTACTTATTAGTAATTTTTCTTATAAGCAATATTTTACTTTAAAAAATGAAATATTTACTTATAGTCAAATTTTAATTTATAAGTAAAATTTGTATTTATAAATAATTTATAAACACATAAGTGACTTTTTTTACTTATAAATAAAGTTTTATATTTTATAAAGGAATCTTTGTTTATTGTAGTATTTTTATTTTATATGAACAATTGTTTATATCTAAGTAAATTTTTTGTTGGAAATTGGTTTCCAAAATTGAAAATTTGGTTAAGTGTCTAAACAAAAACTTGGAAAAGTGACTTTCGTGTCAACTTCGACTAGATATTCGGACTTGATCCGATGGTCAAATTATAAATGTAAATAGACTAACTTGTTCTACTCGTCGAGTAGATCGTCGTTGTATATTTAGAATATAAAAATCAATTCCAGATGAATAAGAAATTGCTGTCCAAAGTTGAGAAGAAAAATAGGAAGTTGTGTGGAAAATTGACTAAAGCTGTTGTTAACTTATAGCTGGACTGTCGCTCGAGCAACAGGCCAACTCACTCGAGCAACATGCCAGCGACATGCTAACGAAAAAGTTTATGTTTTTATCGCTCGAGCGAGGTGATTGCGACACGCTGGTGATAATTAATGATGCGACCTTTGACAAGTGTTATTGAGCTTGAGAGCACCACTGATAGGTAATTTTGTCTTAAGAAAAGAGTGAAAATCATTTGCCTCGAATTGTTCTTATTCTTCTTCCCTTCTTAGTTTTAATCTTTGATTTCAAATCACTTTTTTTATATATAGTTTAGTCACGCTCCTGCGGATTAAACTTTGTTTTTGGTTTGTTCGATGTACAACAACCCTTTCGCCAGCACTTGTATTCAACCTGATTCGCTAACAATCTTAAGACAAAGATTTTGTGTCTGTGGTTGTTATTTTTTCTCTTCATCTTTTAGAATACACATTTGTGTGATATTCCATTCTTTTAATTTAGTTGCGTTAAACTTCCGTTTGTGTAATAGAAATGGCCACCATTGAAGTTACTTCGAGTCAAAATGGTTCAAACAATGTGGTTCTGCCATTAGCTATACCATTTCAAATACTGCAATCTCGCATGGGGAAAAGCAGAGAAGTTTGGAGATGTGGACTTCAAGAGATGGCAACAAAAGATGTTATATCTTATCATACTAAACTTGGCAAAGTTTCTGAAGTAAAGTGTACCAACGGTACAAGAAGGAAATAATAATCGTAAATCGATTATTGCGTTGTATGCATGAAGCACTCGGACTTTCTGTGCAAGAACTACATCCTTAATAGATTGGACAATACATTTTATGGAATGATAGTTCGAATGACTTGGATAAGGATCTATGGGATTCGTTGGAAAAGAAGTATAATACTGAGGACGCCCGAACAAAGAAGTTTATAGTTGGCAAGTTCTGGATTATAAAATGGTGGATTCTAAAATGTTGATTAGTCAAGTGCAAGAACTTCAAGTTCTACTACATGAAATTCATGCCGAGAAGATGTAATTGAGTGAATCTTTCCAAGTTGTTTCCATCATCGAAAAGCTCCCTCCTATGTAGAGAAACTTCAAAAATTACCTCAAGCATAAACAAGGAAATGAACTTGTAAGAGTTGATTGTCCGCTTGAGGATTGAAGAAGACCTATTGTCCAACTTGGAACAAACTTTTTTAAAACTAACTCGAAAGCTTTCAATAAGAAACGAAAATTCTCTGATGAGGCACCGCAAAGAGACAATTCCAAGAACGCCAAAAAGTTTAAAGAGAATTGCTACAACTGTGGAAAGGCCGGACATTGCTCAAGCGAATGTCGAAAACCAAATAAGAATGCAAATGCCAGCATGGCTGAAAGAGAAACCCTTTCTGAAGGGATGCAAGAGATAAATTTATCTGCAGTTGTTTTCGAGTGCAACCACATTGGAAACTCAAGGGAATGGTGGGTTGGTACCGGTGCCATCCGTCATGTATGTTCAGATATGACCATGTTCTCCAACTATTAAGAACTAAATGGGGAACAACTTTACATGGGGAACTCTGCAAATTCCAAGGTTGAAGGATAAGGCAAAGTCACTTTGAAGATGACATCCGAAAAAGAGCTCTTCTTCAACAACGTCCTAATGTGCCAGACATACGAAAGAATCTAGTGTCCGGATCTCTACTTAGTAAAAATGACTTTAAGCATGTATTTGTATCCGATACATGTGTGATGGAATGTTCAAAATAAACATTCTTACTGTTGTACCTAGGCAAAGCATTATAAATAAAACTTTAAATTTCGTTTATATTCTTGAATTGTCTTGTTTGTGCATAGTTGATTAGGATATGTGAATTATAAATCTTTGTGTAAAATTATGAATCAAAGTTTAATTCCGGCGCTTAATATCCATCCTAATCATAAATGCGAAGTGTGTGTTGAAGCAAAATGGGCTAAAATACTGTTCCACTCGATTTAAAGGAACACTACACCTTTAAAGCTAATACATAGCGACATTTGTGATTTGATATATGTTCAAACAAAAGATGGTAAGAAATATTTTGTGACTTTCATCGATGACTATACAAGGTATTGTAATGTCTTTCTTTTGAGAAATAAAGATGAAACGTTGGAAGCCTTTAAACTATATAAGGCTGAAGTTGGAACTCATCTCGATAAACGAATAAAAAACATTCTAGTGATAGAGGAGGTGAATATGGGGCACCGTTTGAAGAATTCTGTTCCGAATGTGGAATTATTCATCAACCAACGACACCTTACTCTCCTCAATCGAATGGCATTGCTGAATGCAAAAATCAAACTCTCAAAGAGATGATGAATGCAATGTTGCTAAGTTCGGGCTTACCACAAAACTTGTGGGAGGAAGCTATTCTAACGGCAAATAGTCTTCTTAATCGGATGCCCCTCAAGAAAATGGAAGAGAACCCATATGAATTATGAAAGGTTATTCTCCTTTCTACCAATACTTGAAAGTGTGGGGGTGTTTGGCTAATGTTGAAATCCCTAAGCCTAAGCAAGTAAAGATTGGTCCTAAAACGATTGATTGTATATTTATTGGATACGCCAATAATAGTAGTGTATATTGATTCCTTGTACACAAACTCGAAATTCAAGATGTACATGAGGGAATCATAATTGAATCGAGAAATGCATCATTTTTCGAGATTGTTTTTCCATGTAAAAACAAGGAAAATGTAAGTTCAAATAAAAGAACTTATAATACTACAAATGACACTTCAAATGAGAAAGAACCAAGACGTAGTAAAATGGCAAGAATATCAACTTCGTTTGCCCAAGATTTTCTAACATATGTGGTAGAAAATGATCAAGAACTTTCGATGAAGCCATGTCTACATCGAGCATCGCATTGGAAAGAAGCTATCAATAGTGAGATATATTCGATAATGCAAAACCATACTTGAAAGTTGGTTGATTTACCTCCTGAAAACAAGCATTTAGTGTGTAAATGAATTTTTAAGATGAAATTTAAACCAGATGGATCCATTGACAAATATAAGGTTAGGTTTGTTACCAAATGATGTAGGCAAAAAGAAGGACTTGAATCTTTGATACCTATTCACCAGTAACAAGAATCACTTCCATAAGGTTGTAATTGCGATTGCAACAAAACACAACTTTGAGATTTATCAAATGGATGTAAAAACGACATTCCTAAATGGTGAGTTAGAAGAGGATATATACATGGAGCAACCTGAAGGGTTCGTTTCTTTTAATAACAAATATAAGGTTTGTAAACTTGTTAAGTCATTGTATGGATTGAAACAAGATCCTAAACAATAGCAACAAAAGTTTGACAAAACGATGTTGTCAATCGGATTTAATATAAATGAGTGTGATAAGTGTGTATATGTAAAACATACACCTAATGCCTATATGATTGTATGTCTTTATGTAGATGATGTGTTGATAATGGGCAATAATCATGAATATTGTTAAACACCAAGAGAATGCTAAAAAAGTATTTCGACATGAAAGACATGGATGTGACTGATGTGATACTAGGGATTAAGATCTCTATAACACCGAAACAAATCGTATTTTTCCAATCTCATTACATTGAGAGTGTACTGAAGAAGTGTATTATACCTAAGGAAAGTCTTGCGAAAACCCCTATTGACCCAAGTTTACACTTAGTAAAAAAATACGGGTAAATATGTGTTACGACTAAAGTATTCAAAGGTTATAGGCAATCTAATGTATATTACGAACTGCACTCGATCATATATAACATATGCTGTGAATAAACTTAGTAGATTCACAAGTAATCCAAGCCATGATCATTGGAAGGCTTTAACAAGTGTTCTTAGGTATTTTAATTATATCTTAACCTATAGATTACATTTCACAAAATATCCTACAGCATTGGAAGGATAATGTGATGCGAATTGGAACACGAAGGATTCTAAGTCTACCAGCGGTTATGTATTTACCATTGGTGGAGCTACTGTATCATGGAAATCTATAAAGCAAACGTGTATAGCTCGATCAACAATGGAACCAGAGTTTATTGCTTTGGACAAAGTTGGAGAAGAAGCAAAATGGCTTCATAACTTTCTAGAATATATTCCATGCTGGCCTAAGCCAGTACCTACGATTAGTATACATTATGATAGTCAATCGGTTATTGGAAGGGCTCAAAGCAGCATGTATAATGGTAAGTCTAGACATAGATGTCGCAGACATAATACCATTAAACAACTAATCTCTAATGGCATCATCTTCATGAATTATGTGAAATCAAAGGAGAACGTTGCTGATCCATTTACTAAATGTTTGCCTAGAGATCAAATATGTTGCCTATCGAAAGAAATGTGATTAAAGTCTACTACGTATGGGTCTTTATGATGGTAACCCTACCTTGTTGACTGGAAAATCCAAGATCTTGGTTCAAAGAGACAACTAAGTTATAAAGATTCAATAAAGCACTTAGAAAATTATTTCCTAACTCATTCCTATGATATTAACGTGCTTTCTACAAAATGATTAAAGGTTAAGATACTCTTTTAATGATTTATATATTTTGATTAAGTCAAATGGAGTACGATTGAATACTCTTAATAGGAGGTCACCTATATAAGTGTGAAGTGAGACCGCTTCAATGAGAATTGCTCGAGGCTACAATTCTCTAAACACTTATGAAACCCAAGGGTGGTTCATGGCTAAAATGAATCAAGTTATAAGAACTATGAACGGATTAGGGAAGATCTATGTGTGAGTATTGTTGTCTTGGCTTACATTAACGACTGAATGGTTCAAGACATCACGTTCACCAATTAGCCAAGTAAGTTCGATAGTATTTCACTGAGGAAGGTTCAAAGCCGGAAGCTACCTTACCTGATGCAATATTTTTTCGCTTTCTCTACAATGCATCATGATTTCACATTTCATATGCATGTTCAAATTTCCATTCATGTGGGGGATTGTTTGAAATTGGTTTAGAAAGTTGATAATTTGATTAAATGTTAAAACCAAAAAATTAGAAAAGTGACTTTCGTGTCAATTTCGACCAAATATTCGGACTTAATTCCGATGGTCAAATTACAAATGTAAATAGACCAACTTGTTCTATTCGTCGGGTAGATCGTCGTGGTATATTTAGAATCTCAAAACCAATTCTGGATGAATGAAAAATTGTGGTCCAAAGTTGATAAGAAAATAGAGGAAGCTGTGTAGAAAATTGTCTAAAACTATTGCTAGCTTATGGCTGGACAGTAGCTCGAGCAACATGCCAGCTCGCTCGAGCTACATGCTAGCGAAAAAATCTTTATTTTTATCGCTTGAGCGACAGTGAATAGTGCGACATGCTAGCGACAATGAATTGTGCGACCTTTGGCAAGTGTTGCTAAGCTTAGGGCGCAGCATTTCATTCACAACCCATCATCCTCTCTATATAGGACTAGTCCCTTGGACATCCATTATGCATCTCATATCATATTTGCATTGAGTATTGCATAAAAACTCTTGCAAATCATTTCCAGATTCACTCAAATCGTATTCTTCTTTGTAGAGAGAAAATCCGTCGAAAATTCGGCGTAACTTGTGATTTGAAGTGTTTCTGCCACAAGTTGAATCCGTTGTATCTTGAGAGACAAGTGTCGTAAACCGTGACCACCATTATGGAGCAATTTTTTCTTAAGGAAAGAATGAAAATCACTTGCCTCATATTGTTTTTCTTCTTCTTCCCTTAGTTTTAATCTTTGATTTCGTTTGTCGTTTTTCATACTACATTTCAAATCACTTTTTTTTTTATATATAGTTTAGTCACGCTCCTATGGATTAAACTTTGTTTTTGGTTTGTTCGATATACAACAATCCTTTCACCCGCACTTATATTCAACTCGATTCGCCAACATTTTTTTTGCTTATAAGTAATTTTTTTAGCTATTGTATTTTTATTTATAAATATTTTTTTGTATGATTGAATTTTTGTTTTGCAGTTGATTATTTAGCCCCCGTTTGATACATATTTAAATTTTCATTCTTCTACTCATTTTCAACAACACATTCTTCAATAAAATAATATTTTCAATCGCATCAATAACTTTTCCTTCTTTTTCAAAAACACATTCTCCATCAATTTACTATTTCAGAATATATTCTTCCAAAAAAATGTGGGTCAAACACAACCTTACATAAAATACTTTTTAAGAGATGACATTCCTTAGTTTTAAACAAAATGGGATGTAAATAATTATTTTAGAGAGTAAAATTGAAAGAAAACTTAAAAAATGTCAAAAATCACTGATTTGATGAGTTGAAAAATACAACCTAGAATTATTGTCCAAAAAATTATAAGTACTAATTTTCTCAACCTCAAACAGTACCACCTGGAAACCGTCAAAATCAATTAAAAAAAAAAAAAACTGACAAGTAGGCCCTTAATGATTTTGGAAAGGGTTGTTCGATGAACATTTGCAACTATAACTATTTTTTTCCACGCATTGCTTTAATTTAAACAAGTTCTCAATCTCACATGTAATTTACAAATTAGTAAATAAAAATGCTCATTATTAAGAAAAAAATCTTGCATTATGAATGGAAAATTCTTTTTGCCGTGATAAAATGGTATTGATATCGATATTCAATGAATTTGAATATTAATTCCCCTTTTAAATATTAGAGGAGGCTTGCATATTGTATCTATAATACTTATAAGATGAAATGAACCTTTACAGATTGCTTGGTCTTAGGGTAAACCTCACAACAAAACTTAAACATGATTGATTGTCCGAACTTTTGTCAACTTTAAAAATAATCAAATTTGTTACGTAAAAGAGAGAATATCAATAGAAAAATAATAACAAGAACACATATTTATGTTGAAATTTTAGACTGAAAAAAAAAAAATCACGGGTAGAAAAGTAGGGATGGCAAAAAAGTTCGCTGACTCGGACGGCTTGGGCTCGGTCCGGAAAAAACTCGAGCTGGCCTAGCTCGGGCTCGGTGGCACCAAGCCGAGGCTCAAGCCGAGCCCCATTTTGGGGTGCCGGCCCGTGGGCCAAGCGAGCCTGACCCCATTTAAAAAAAAAATAACTCTTGCCTTTGCGCAGCAACAGCCTGTTTTAGCTGCCTGCGAAGGAAACAACCTTTGTATAAAGTAAAAAAAATTAAAAAATAACAAACAAAACCCGAGCCGGCTCGATTGGGCCCGCAAAGGCTCGGGTCGAAAGTTCGGGCCGAGCTTCATTTTTTTGGCCGGGTTTTGCTCTACTCGGCTCGAGCCAAAAAATGCTCAGTCCAAAAAAGTTCGGGCTCGACTCGAACTTTTTTTTTTTTGGGCTCAGTCTCGACTCGACTCGGTTCGTTGACATAACTACAGAAGAGAAACCCACTATATCAAAAATGATTACAACGTATGAACGTATTTGATGGCTACACCGAATAGTACAATAAAACCCTTAAATACATCATATATATATATATATATATATATATATATATATATATATATATATATATATATATATGCCTGTGCACGACAAGTCCACGAATTGGGTCTCTCAGCCCCATCCCTCCAATACCACCAAATATCTACAATTTTTTTTTTAATATTAGTTTCACTACATATGTTTAACAGCGAGCTTTTCGGACCTAACCAAACATAATTTAGATTACCATATTCTAATAAAATTTATGTCAACATGTTTTGCCTAATTTATGGGTTGATGAACTCGTCTATTGACATTACAAATATAAAAATTTAAGTTTTAAACAACGTACTAAAAAATTTGAATAGGTTTAGTAAAATAAATTCTACATTTTAAATTGACCGATCCGCCTATTAACATAAATTTTCTTTTACTTTCCTCTCTTATGTGAATGTTTTTATATTTTATGTAATTCTGAATTTCAATCTCATCATAATTTATTTAGATATGTAATAAATTCAATCCAGTAGGATAATATTTTTAAATACACTGAATATTCCCGTAGGTAAATCCCACCTCCTCAAAAGAATGGCGTACACTTCAACAAAAAAGTAGAAGACAGTACAGATAGAAGTGCACTATAAATGTACTCTCTAAACTATGTTAACTTTTAACATTCTGTTAGTTGTCCTGAGAATAAATTTAAATAATAAATGTCAAATCCATCTATTGGGCTGTCACCAGAATGATAGATTAATCTTTATCCCACAGATTTGTAATGTGTGTGTACAGTATGTATGTATAATAAGGTATTGAATAAACGCAAAGTTTAGAGTGTGTAAATTTTTTTAGGGTCTGTTCGTTAGGGATTAAAATCAGATTAAATTTAAAAAATTAGTCGTTATTGTTGACTTTTATTAGACGAGTGGGACCCAATAACGACCATATTTTCAATTTTAATTGAATTTTAATTCCTACCAAACGGGGCCTTAGTATGGAAGTTTTCGATTTTTTGGCGATATAGAAAGTCGGTGCTCAAGTTACTATTTGTTACGATAGTCCTTCCAACCTTTTAAAATATGTGACAAGCTGATTTTTGTGGTTGAAAAATTTTCATTTAACTTTCATGCGTCAAACTTTCCTACAAATTCTTTTGTCTACTCATATGAAAATTCTCGTACCCGTTGCTCCTTGAAGCCAAATCAGCTCACCACCATGACGAAACTCTTTCCCTTTGAGTGCTCTACAACACATCAATTGAAGTCTAGACAACACATTCAACATTCCTACGCCACAATTCAGATTCGTGAGCGAGACCAAGCAGGATAAGAAAGGTAGGAATAAAATTTAGTACTAATGAGATATGATTTTTGGAACCACCCAAAACCGGCGGATTGAATCTAAGTATCTGATTCAATGATTATTTCTTCTTATTAGACCTTATAAAATGCCCTACTTCAAAATTTGAATGATATGGCTTAGGATGTAATTCTATCCGTGAGGAGCATAGGTATATATTCGTCTTGTTAATTAAAAAAAAAAATGACCTTTAAAATTAAGTAAATGAAAGTCATCTACTGAATATTTATTTGTTACTGTTAGGTTTCATATGTTTTGTAATTGGCAATTATGTAAGCAAAAGGGTTGAATTGTACTATGTGTAAAAAGTCAAGAGTAATGTGCAAATAGTTGAAAACATGGTATTAGGTATAGGGTTCGAGAATGGCGAAAGGAGGAAAAACGGCACGGATTTTCGCTAGACTGTCGTCAAGGTTTGGCTCGAGTTACAAAAACAAAAATATCGTCACTAGACTGTTGCCTCTTCTTCGCTCAAGCGACAAGCTATCTCGCCTCGCTTGACGACGTGTTTATCCGGGAAAATTTTAATTTGCGTTTCCTAACCTATCTATATATACTTAAACACATCTGTACGAAAATCGACAATGTTGAATATTGAGAGAAAAAGATTAGAAATATTTCTTCTTATTTTTATCCTTCAACCTTCGTTCGGTGATTGATTGTTTTAGTGAGAAAAATATCGTTCCTATAATTCAAGTACCAAAATGTTTTTCCTCTACATCTGGTTAGAGTTCTGAAGATCGAGAGAAGTTGACTGGAGTTCCAGTCTGTGAAGAACAAGGTGTTCTTCATTGATTCACGAGAGATATACGATTCCACAAGGCTGAGAGTGCTGCAGGGTAGCAGATTCCACGGAGAGCTTTGGCAACAACAGTTAAGGATTGGTGTAGGAGAGCACGAGATCTAGGAAAAGCTGTCAGGAGTGCAGTCGGGAGATCAGATAGTGCGGGTCGTCTAGTCTGGTAGACTATAAGTTGTTAAAATCGTTTATAATGGATTGACTGGCAAAGTCCCCAGAGTTTTTCCTGGTTAGGTTTCTCCGTGATCATCCTGGTGTTGATTTACTGCTTTTACTTTGTTTATTGATTGATCATATAAACTACGATATTTAAACCTAGGACTAAAATGACTTACGTGTTTAATCATCTAGAAAAGAATTAAAAAGTGACTTGTTGCTATTTAATTTGTTAGTAATTTTAAATTTCACATTATACATATATTCACCCCCATCTAGGTGTTGTTAGGGTCTAACTACGCGTTTTTCAATTGGTATTAGAGCCTTAAATCGATTCCTGACCTTTAATTTATAATTCTAGATGAGTCAGTCATTGTTTGTGCCTCCATTCTTTGACGAAAGCAATTATGCCTAATGAAAAATCTGAATGAGAGCTTTTCTTAAGGCGTTGGATGAACGTATTTAGATTAGCGTTCAAAATGGGTGGGGCTCCGCCTACAACAGCTATTGCTGGTTTAGTTACACCTACTGATATCTCATTGTGGACCAAAACTAATTTGGATGAGTGTAATTGGAACAGTAAGGACCTTTATGCCCTGTTCATGGTTGTGTATACTGAGGAGTTTAGGTGAGTGTCGATAGGTAAAACTGTTAAAGAAGTTTGGGATATAATAGAAACCACACATGAGGGAACCAAAATTGTCAAAAACTCTAAATTGCAGATGTTGACCACTAAGTTTGAAGAGATTAGAATGAAGGACGATGAATCGTTTGATGAATTCTATGCGAAGCTAAATGATATAGTTAACTCTAGCTTTAACTTAGGTGAAACGATCCCCGAGTCAAAAATTGTTAAAAAAGTCCTAAGATCACTGCCCAAGAGGTTTAGACCTAAGGTCACTGCGATAGAAGAGAGTAAGGACTTGGATGCTGTTAAGATTGAAGAAATCGTAGGACCACTGCAAACTTATGAACTCACTATATCACAATCTAAAAAAGTTAAATCGATAGCCATGAACACCATTAGAGAAGAGAAGAGTAAGTCCACTGATAATGAGACCCTTAGGGACGACGAAATAGCTTATTTTATTAAAAAAATGTAGAAGGTGATGAGGAATAGAAGAAAACATCAGGAGCGGAATAGTAAGGTCCCTAGTAAACTCTTGAGAGGTGGACGTAAGAAAAATACCTCTAGAACTCATGTTAAGAAATCTCAATATGTCCAATTTCATGAGTGCAAGGGGTATGGTCACATTAGAAGTGAATGTCCTAATTTGAAGAAGCGTTCGGGTAAAGAATGTTGTAAGGCTTTCGCCGTGACCATGAGTGATGAGAAGTCAGATTCCAATTCTCAGACCGAGACATCGGTGGTGAGGATGAACAAAAATTCAAGACCTTCACCTCGATTGCTACAATCGAATTTGACCGTGAGATTGATGAGGTTAAAAGAGAAGATGAGAGTAAACAGTCCGAAGAAAAGTCTGATGATGAGAGTGACATACACGAGTCTTATTATGAATTGTTTAAGGAGAGTCTCAAAACTAAGAAGGTCAATAAAGTTGTCTTGAAAAAGGTGAATGAACTTGAATTTGAACCCGAAAAATTGTTAAGTGATCTTCAGGACTCGACTTGAAAATTGAGTGTGTTGAAGCTGGTTAACAAAAACTTGGAAATGAAAGTTAAATCATTAACTACTGATTTTGATAAATCTAATGCTCAACTCCAATTGTTTATGAGTGGCTTGCAGAAGTTGGACAATCTACTTAGGATGAACAAACCTATTGAAAATAGGCATAGTCTAGGTTATGTTGATAACCATGATGCTACTGCTAGTACATCAAGGATCACGTTCGTTTCTGCCACTAACAAATCTAGTGAGATTGCTTATCCTAAACCCAAAGATAAGCATGTCATAGAATTGAGATCTACCAGACAGAGTAGGGTTAGGCGTCCTACTTTTCGGCAACAACCACCTAGCAGGGTTGAACCTAGGTTCATTCCCACTTTCACCAATGTGGTGCACTGGGACACACGAGACCTAGGTGTCGTAATCGTGTGACTAAAAGTAAGAATTAGGATTTCACCAGCAATGTTAACTTTCTTACCAATCAAGTTAGCCATTTAACTAAGATGAAGACTCGATTAACCCAATTAAAATTCTACTTTTAAGAAAGTCTAGGTTAAGAGGAGTGACCTGGAAGGTCGTGAAAATTGTCGTGCTCTTCATGGTAAGGGCATTCAAATCTCACCCTGATTTAGTGTTTATGTGCACGTATGTGTAGTTCAGTGTGTCCATTCATTCATACATGCATCCCATTTATTTTTATGTTATTTTTGTTGCTTCTATTTTTATGCATTTATTTGTTTTAAGTATTGTTTTAAAAAATAAAAAATACAAAAATGGGAAAAATACAAAAAATATTTTTTGGCAAACAACACATCGTGATAATTCTAAACGTGTCATGTGTGACCAAGTCAGCATTTATCTGTTTTACACTGTTATTTCTATTACATGGTTTGGTTTAATGTGGAGTATTGCAGATATGTGTCGTCATGTAATCTTCTGCACTGCACACACTATGATCTTGTGAGTGTATCTGGACCACTTGTGTAAGATTTGAGATGGTAGTTACGTGTTAATATGGTGATTTCGAATGTGAATTGACCTATATTTAAATGACATTAGCTCGTGATACTGTCCCTACATTGTTGCGTTGTTGAAAAAATAGTAATAAAAATAAAAACGTGTATACCTATTTAGTTCATCTTATACTTTTGTTCAAAGCCTATTTGACTCGAGTAATTACGCCCGATGGGCTTTTCATAACCTTGTGCCTATGGTCGTCTAACTTAGGTTAACCGGCCTAAAGCTCATTATATGGGTCAATTTAGTTGCCTAATGGACAAGAGTATGCACATTATATATTATTTATGAGAAAAGAGATAAAAATTGTTATATGCTCAAACTCATGGGGAGAAAAGAAAATTCATCATATAATTGAGCTCGCTTTTAGGTCCTAAAATTTCATTTGGATTTGACTTTCATCTATAGGGATCATACTTATTTAACAGTGATGTTCGCATGTCGTTTCTCACAAATTTAAGGTTTCGAGTAATTTTCATGAGAAAATAGTGGCACTCCAAGCATGAGTTATTTATACAATTTACTCAATCTTGAACTTATTTGAGTACGTGGAAAAGTCTTTTTGATAATGTCGAATTGTGATTGCATACATGATTTTAATTATTGAGGTGTATCATTTTTAAAGGTTTTCACACATTTTTTCCATTTCTTTTACTTGATTTCTACCAAAGTTGAAACACCCACACAATCTTTTTGCTTTCCCATCATTTTGTTCATTACACATAACTTGGTTGAATTGGCATTTCATCAAAACATCGAATTTGAACGATAACTTTCGAAGCTTGTGGTTTTTCACTAATTTTTGCAATTTCCTTTGATTTTTTTTCGTGTTTTGGTCATTAGTGTTTGGGTAATTGATGTTGCATTACACATTTTGAACATTATTATTATTTATCACCATGTGTTGCTTGATTGTTCAATGAAAATCGGGGTTTTGATGCGGTTTTTCCATATTGATGGTGATGTATTGTGTGTTCTTCACTTTAGTCACTCAGATTACAATTTTAGTTGATGATATTGGCATGGGATTAGGTGCATGTGTTTGGTAATTTGGGGGCGCTGAGGTTTTGATCGTTGGTTTGGGTGATTTTGGAGTGCATTTTGCTTAGGAGTCGATTTTGATCTTTGCATAGTTAAATTTATTTTGGGATTGTATGTTGTTGGTTTTGGAGTGTACAGCTTGTTGGTGTCGGTTTGTGTGTTGGAGTCGTGAGTTCATGGTGACGTCATGACGTCACGTCACTTACCTAGTGACGTGCGTCTAGACATCACGGCACGTGTCATGTCTTCACGTTACTTACGTTTAGGCATCACTGCATGTCGTCATGCATTCATGTTAGGGCACGTTGCATGTTATCGTATTTGCCTCATTTTGCGTGCATTTATGATACCATTCATATCATGGTTTAATTTATCTTATATCGATGTTTAAATGTTGTGATTTATTTCTTTCAGATACCGCCTAAAGAGCACGCACGACCCCTTCCATTCGTAGTACCTCCACTTCTTATAGTAGGACTAGGTTTATCCCCGCTGTCGCCCAAGACGTATTTAGGCCATAGTTCTCTTCGCGCCCCGTTCTTTTCGAGCGCGAGGTTATTATGTCTGACCTATCTCCCGACCTCGCCGCTATTTTCACTTCTCGAGGTTGGGAGCCTCTATTAGTTGACTAGTACCCCTGTCGAGTCTATTAGTTCAGGGGTTCTACGCTAACATCCATGATGTTAGTGGTACGAGTTTTGGGGTTTCTCTACGGGGTAGGACACCAGACGTTATTTCGAGTCTTATTCATATTCATCGGGTTGTCCGCCCCTTATTCCCTTATTTCACTCCTGATTCACTTTCGGCGAACTCGTTAGTCTGTTCGACGGTGCTTAACATACCGTTCTCTTCTGACTGAGCTCCGATTCTGTTGCGCATTGCGTGCATGAATCTTTGGCATGTTTCTCACACTTCTTCATTACCGATGGAAATACTCATTTCCTATATGTCATACTGCATGGCGATTCTATTGACTTGCCTTCATTCATTTGCCAGCAAATTTTGAGGGCTTTTCGTACCACGAGGGCGAATGTTGGGTTGCCCTAGGCTTGTTTGAAATATCGTTTAGTGATAGCCTTAGGAGTCAGTTTTCACGAGGGGGGTCCGAGGTGGGTTTCTCGACCGATTGGCCACACTACCATTGCCCAGAGTAGTTCTCATGCTTCATCTATGTCCACACTACCATTGACCCAACTGTGCCAGCTGATTCGATTGATGACCTCATATCCTTTGATCCTTTCGATTTTCCTTCATTTTCGATTGCTCATCAATCCTATGATATCCCTTCTACTTCTGCTTTGGCTACTCCTACTCAGTCCGAGTTTGTTCATCTTTCTCCTGAGTTTGCACCTTCCGCTTCTGCTCCTATCGGCCCTTCGGTCGCACTTTTAGGTTAGATGATCGTGCTTATCGAGCAACGAGCTCGTATGATGGTAGAGATTACGCAATTATGCGCTACTATTGATCGACACACCATCGAGTTCACTACGCTTTGGGTTACTGTCGGATACATTCAGCGTGGACTTCGATGGATTCGTTGTCACTGGGATGACGATGCTTCTGAGGAGAGGATAGATCTTGATGATGCTGCCGGTGCTTCCTAGTTCTAAACTTATCCCTTGTCATTGTGTGACAAAAATGGGGGATTAGATATTTTGGGACAGCAGTACATATGTTTTTTGTTGATAGGGGGAGAGCAGATGATAGATATCTAGATTTTTTTGTTGATGCTTACATGATCTATCTATTTATCAAAAATCTGGATGTAATTAAATTATATATATATATATATATATATATATATATATATATATATATATATATATATATATATATATAAATTGAGTTTTGCATTTAATGTCTGAAGGGTTGTTGGGGAGAGATACAGATACATTTGCCTACTGCATAAAATCATTGATCATTGATTTTTATTTTGACTCAAAGACATTTTATTGTTTAATTTCAGTTATGCTAAATTAAGTTTGATGTTTTAGTAGTATCAATGTGTTTTCGTTGTATGTGTGGGTTGCATTGGTATTATGTCTTGATTTAGCATGCATATTAAAACTGAATAAGCTTAATTAATTTATAAATTGCCTAAATTATATAAACTGCTTGAGTTGTTTTATTATACTGTTTTTCACACATTTTACACTAGTGTTGAGTTATATGTTTTAGGAATCAGGTGCTGATTAAACTACAGAATTGTTTAAGTCAGTTAGTTCGTCATATGTTTTGAGTCTGTAATTTTTTTTTATCACTGCTTTGACTTAGTAGTTTTGTCACAGAATGTCAAAGAGGGAGTTTGTTAGGTTTTAGATGTTTTGTAATTGGCAATTCTATAAACAAAATTACTGAATTTACTATGTGTAAAATTTCAATGAGTAATGTGCAAATAGTTGAAAATAGGGTTATTAGGTCTAGAGTTCAAGAATGACAAAAGGAGGAAAAACGGTGCGGATTTTCGCTACACTGTCGCTATGTTTTGGCTCGAGCTACAAAAACATAAACATCGTTGCTTGATTGTTACCCCTCCTTCGCTTGAGCGACATGTTGTCGCTCAACCGTCACTGAGCTATCGTTCGAGCGACATGGTTATCCGAAGATTTTTTAATTCGTGATTTGAAGGCTTTTCACCCAACTCATTTGTTTCCTAACCTATATATATATACCAAAACATATATGTACGAAAATTGACAAGGTTGAACATTGAGAGAAAAAGATCAGAAAGATTTCTTTTTATTTTTATCATTCAGCCTTTGTCTGGTGTTGATTATTTTGGTAAGAAAAACATCGTTCCTATAATCCAAATATCGAACTGCATTTCCTCTACATCTAGTCAGAGTTCTGAAGATTGAGGAAAGTTGACTGGAGTTCCAGTCTGTGAAGAACAAGGTGTTCTTCGTTGATCCACGGGAGATAGACGATTCCATAAGGCTGAGAGTGCTGCAGGGTAGCAGATTCCACGTAGAGATTTGGTAACATCAGCTAAGGATTGGTGCATGAGAGCACGAGATCCAGGGAGAGCTGATAGACTGTAAGTTGTTGAAATCGTTTATAGTGGATTGACTGTTAAAGTGCCTGGAGTTTTTCTTAGTTAGGTTTCTTCGTGATCATCCTGGTGTTGATTTACTACTTTCGCTTTGTTTATTGATTGATCATATATATTGCGGTATTCAAACTTAGGACTAAAATGACTTCCATATTTAATTATCTAGAAAATAATTAAAAAATGACTTGTTATTTAATTCGTTAGTAATTTTAAATTCCGTATTATACACCTATTCACCACCGTCCAAGTGTTGTTAGAGTCGAAGTATGCTTTTTTTCTATTACCAGCTTTAAAGACCGAGTTTGAGGCATGGCGGAAACGTGATTAATAATAAAAAAGTTCTTGTTCGTAATACGAACGATTGTTGTTCAAATATCGTTTGAACGGACGTTGGAAATATTAAAATCCTCCAAATAACATAAAAAATGAATTATTATTGATCAAAAAATGGTTGTAGGATTTTCAAATCCTTAACGTATATTTAAAGAGTCAAACAAAAAGCAAAACCCTAACCTAATTCAGTAGAGAATTTTGAATAAAACTCAAAAATCGTAAAAATGATGAAAATAACCCATAAATTGACTTAAAATAGAAAATGCTAAAATGGACTCATAAACGATGGAATTTGAACTTGAAAGTTTGGTAGGGAATTTGAACTTGAAAGTTTGGTAGTGTCCCAGAAATACTAATGCTTCCGAATTGTAATTGCTTGTGAAAATCTGACACTAAACTGAAAGTTATGCCTTTTCGTAGATATTTCTTATTTCGTCTCTTTTTCAACTGATTTATGATTTCTTCTCTTAACTATTCCGCATCAGTCATACAATCAAACAAACGCGCGCGCACACACACAAAGTTAAAATTTCAATATATCATCTTGTCTATATTATGTCATATGAGCATTTTCAAAATCATCCATGCGGGTTGGGGATGCGTGGGAGCTTGTTCCAAGCCCTCTGGTACGGCCAACCCATTTTTCCAGCCTATGCCAGCATTCTTTACCAACAATTAACAAACCCATAAAACATAAACATAGGTAGGAGAAAAAAGGGCAAAAATTCTAAATAGCTCGTTTACATTCATACGACAACATATATACTTTATTTTTAGATAATTAAAATATTCTTCCTATTCTAATATTTTTCTTCTTGACTCTTTATAGATCGAGATGTTAAATCATGTTCCTAGATTAACGAAAACATTCAAAACCATTATTTAATGCCATCAATAAATGTTGACGTTTATAGTGATCGATTGCAGAAAAAAAATAATCGATAAAAATTGTTAATTCATTCCGATCAAGCTTCCTTCCAATATACTAATCTTGAAGCTTTTCTTATATACAAGAAGATAGTTTAGTTCCAGATTGTAATTTTATCGAGCAATTAAAATAATTCTAAAGTATCTTCAAGATTAGGTATTGTTCCTCCAGGCTCCAATGATCATAGCACCAAGTTCATGGCGTGCTAAACATGATCAAATCGAATTTTACACTCGTTAGGGGTACTATATACATCTTCTAAGAAGCAACATTTTACAAATTTGTTTGTCACTATGATCAGCGAAAATTCTGATAAACGACAACATTTACTATTATAATGTAGGAAAATTTCTTGTAGCATAAGTAGGTAAGGATTGTAAGTTCAAAACATGTCCTGCCTAAGATTCTTCTCATCTTTGATTTCATATACCAACTAGTTTTTGAAAAAGTAGAAGGATTCTCCATAATATTGCTATCATAATTGCTACTGTTAGGTAATAGGTATAGTCTAAGCAACCCTGGGATGTAATTAGGGGAACAATTCAAGATTGAGGCAAACCTTAATTCTGACAGTGGCACGTAATTGTTTAGAGAATTTCTAATTGTGGTAGGGAGGTTGAAGATTTAATTAACTTAGTGTTAATCATTTCCGAAGATAAGATTTCTTAATCCTAGTGAATGATTGAAAATGATTGATCAAAAAACCACAAGTCAAGATCATTATAATCTACCCCTTCAAAATTGACGTCCACGCAAATTGATATTATTATATGAGTCAAGGTTACTATGAGAGTTATCCCCTTAAAAACAAGGCGTTGGTAACAATTGTTATAACTGATAAGTGTAGTTTCTACACTTATTCGAGATCCTAAATGATGATATTTTATTGTTCTTTGGATAAAATACTATCTGATTTGTGTTATATTTCATCTCGTAGTAAAACTCAATGTTTGATGAAGAATTGGAGAAAAGAATACAAATATAGCGAAAAATGGCTCCATTGTATCAAATACAAAGTTCGGGGACTGAAATACAAATATTCAAAAGTTGATTCGGATTGCAAAACGATGATTTGAAAATGCCAAGAGTCAATTGAAATAAAATATTAGTGAACGGGACAAGAAATATTGGAAAAAGACCAAAACATATGCATGATGAAGCTTAGGGATCAATTTGCAAAATTGGTCCCCAAACATTGAACTATGCGCACGCATAGGCTTGCAGGGCGTGCGTACACACGATTCTAATTCCTACAAACTGAAGCCACTTATGTAGCATTGTGTGTATGCACATCTAGACCCATGCGTACGCATGGGTCAATTTTGGAAAAAAAAAATATGTTTCCTTATTTTGCGTTTGGAAAGTTTTGAATTGCTATCTTGGGTGCCGTATTTAAGGGAAGAGACATCCAAAAAGAGGAGAGACCTCCATAAAATCTAAATTTCATCATATTCTACAGAGTTTTGGAGGCGAAGAACGAGGTACAATCATCAACCAAAGACAAATTATACAAGTTTATTGAAGATTATTCATTCTTTTTCAAGATTCAAGCCAAGAAATTGGATTTCTCCACTTTCTTCATTATTTCTCGATCTGGGTGACGTCTTTTCATTATTTTTTGTATAGTTTAATGATTAGGATGGTTAGCTAAGTTTTTCATTGTATTGGATGAATGATGAACCTTATTGTTTATTTATTTTAATTCAAGACAATTAGTTTAGTATTTCTTGATTTTCTTAAAAAATATAAAAAAAAAAAATTACTATTATAAAGTAGGAAAATTTCTTGTAGCATAAGTAGGTAAGGATTGTAAGTTCAAAACATGTCCTGCCTAAGATTCTTCTCATCTTTGATTTCATATACCAACTAGTTTTTGAAAAAGTAGAAGGATTCTCTATAATATGGCTATCATAATTGCTACTATTAGGTAATAGGTGTAGTCTAAGCAACCCTGGGATGTAATTAGGGGCACAACTCAAGATTGAGGCAAACTTTAGTTCTGACAGTGGCATGTAATTGTTTAGAGAATTTCTAATTATGGTAGGGAGGTTGAAGATTTAATTAATCTTAGTGTTAATCATTTCCTAAGATCAGATTTCTTAATCCTAGTGAATGATTGATAAAAAAACCACAAGTCAAGATCATTGTAATCAACCCCTTCAAAAATGACGTCCACACAAATCGATATTATTTTATGAGTCAAGGTTACTACGAGAGTTATCCCCTTAAAAACAAAGAGGTAACAATTGTTATAACTGATAAGTGTAGTTTCTACACTTATTCGAGGTTCTAAATGATGATATTTTATTGTTCTTTGGATAAAATACTATCTAATTTGTGTTATATTTCATCTCCTAGGTAAAACTCAATGTTTGATGAAGAATTGGAGAAAAGAATGCAAACATAGCGAAAAATGACTCCATTGTATCAAATACAAAGTTCGGGGACTGAAATGTAAATATTCAAAAGTTGATTCAGAGTGTAAAATGATGATTTGAAAATGCCAAGAGTCAATTGAAATAAAATATTAGTGAACGGGACAAGAAATATTGGAAAAAGACCAAGACATATGCATGATGAAGTTTAGGGACCAATTTGCAAAATTGGTCCCCAAACATTGAACTATGCGTACGCATAGGCTTGCAGGGTGTGCATACGCACAATTCTTCTACAAACTGAAGCCACTTATGTTGCATTGTGCGTACGCACATCTAGACCCATGCGTACGCATGGGTCAATTTTGGAAAAAAATATGTTTCCTTATTTTGCGTTTAGAAAGTTTTGAATTGCTATCTTGGGTGCCGTATTTAAGGGAAGAGACATCCAAAAAGAGGAGAGACCTCCATAAAACTTAAATTTCATCATATTCTACAGAGTTTTGGAGGCGAAGAACGAGGCACAATCATCAACCGAAGACAAATTATACAAGTTTATTGAAGATTATTCATCACTTTTCAAGATTCAAGCCAAGAAATTGAATTTTCGATCCGAGTGATATCTTTTCATTATTTTTTGTATTGTTTAATGATTATGATGATTGACTAAGTTTTTCATTGTATTGAATGAATGATGAACCCTATTGTTTATTTATTTTAATTCAAGACAATAGTTTAGTATTTCTTGATTTTCTTTTTAAAAAAAAATTACTATTATAAAGTAGGAAAATTTCTTGTAGCATAAGTAGGTAAGGATTGTAAGTTCAAAACATGTCCTGCCTAAGATTCTTCTCATCTTTGATTTCATATACCAACTAGTTTTTGAAAAAGTAGAAGGATTCTCCATAATATTGCTATCATAATTGCTACTGTTAGGTAATAGGTATAGTCTAAGCAACCCTGGGATGTAATTAGGGGCACAATTCAAGATTGAGGCAAACCTTAATTCTGACAGTGGCACGTAATTGTTAGAGAATTTCTAATTATGGTAGGGAGGTTGAAGATTTAATTAATCTTAGTGTTAATCATTTCCTAAGATTAGATTTCTTAATCCTACTGAATGATTGAAAATGATTGATAAAAAAACCACAAGTCAAGATCATTGTAATCTACCCCTTCAAAAATGACGTCCACGCAAATCGATATTATTATATGAGTCAAGGTTACTACGAGAGTTATCCCCTTAAAAACAAGGCGTTGGTAACAATTCTTATAACCATGTGAGTCAAAATGAAGGACGTCATGCAATAACATGTTTTTTTAAATTTTTTAAAATTTTTCGTCTCTTGTAAACTCTAGCTTGCCATTGTTTAGGGGTTGCCAATTACGGTAGGGAGGTTGAAGATTTAATTAATCTTAATGTTAATCATTTTCTAAGATAGATTTCTTAATCTTATCAAATTATTGTAAATGTTAATATTATACCATTTTAGCTATTCAAGGTTGAAATAACTATTATTTAATTATATTGATTAGCAAAATAGTTGACACACTTATGTACAACCATAGGAATCTTCGTTTCTAGAATTTATATACTTATTATCTTCAATTTTGACAATTAAATTTGATTATAATAAGTTTTGCTAGCATATAATTGAGATTCAAAATGAAATTAAGAAAATTCCTACTTGGAGGTACCAAACCCCGATGAAGGAAGAAGGTTGTGATGACAAGTAACATATGAATCCCTATATATGTAGTTGGAGTATTAAACTCTATTGCAAGCGCAAATGACTTAGATTATATTTTATCGTAAAAGTACTGCACTTGCTATTTCATGAGATTTGATTCAATCAATCCAAATGAGAGAACTTTCATCGACATAATTCCAAAAATTCGTATAAAAAAAGTTGTGAATTGCGTTACATTAAATCCTACGAACCAAATTACAAATGTCACATCAACAAAAATCCTTTAAAATTTCGAGAAAGAGGTGGGTAGGTAAAATGATAAGTAGTTGGACCAAACATATATTTGAAGCAAACCACTATTCACAATTCAAATACTTCTTAACAAAGTGGTTGTTTGAGTTCCATTTTATTTATTTTTTCAAATAATGCAATTTGCAATAGTGTTATGATAGAGAATGTATCGCTAAAAAGTAAGAAAATGTTTTGTTTTTGCGTGTAATTTTATTTTATTAAAAAATGTGTGATTGAAATGAAGTCGAATCACTTTTCAAGTATATATTTTAATAGAAATAAGGGCAAAAGAGGATATGGGCTCATACTATGTGTGTGCGTGTGTGTGAAAGAGAGAGAGCATGTTACAAGTCCGGATTGCACGGGAGTTTTTGTCACAACTTTCTTTGTATTCTTCTTATTATAAAATTCCAACCCACACATGGAAGGAAGATGCAACTTATAGCATCATTTACCAACCTGATGAAATCGACCCCACCCACCCCCACTTTATGGATTAAATGTACAATTTTGCATATAACAATATAATAAAGAAACGAAAATAGAAAGTAAATCAAAGCGCACACATCATTTTGAGTGATTTGTAATTTTGTACTATTGAGAATATAGAGTGATTCTCTCATTACAAAAGTTTCACTCCCCAATGTGGGGTTCAAAAAAGAAAATGATTACAATTTTTATAAAATAATTTCTCTCTTTTCTCTTAACACCGAAAAGGAGATTCGCGGTGCATAACTGCAAGTGAACAATATAATTATACTTTAAGCAAGTCGACGAGCCTCACCAACCACTTCTTCTAACATAGAAAGAGGGACATAAGCCCAAGCCTTTACTAAAGTATAGTGCAAATAGGTTGTTCTTTCACTTATAGTATGGAGGGGTGAAAGTGGGAATAAGGCGGTGTTTGTTTCATCGTGTAAGGAAATCTTCACATAAAGCTCAAACGAATAGTATCTCGAGTGGATTTTCAATGTTTGTTAAAGAAAATAAAGCTTGATTCTACTGATATTGTAAATTGATTGCAATTTATTTTCTTTCCTTTTATAAGCACAGATTATAGGAATAGGTTAAAGAATAGAATAAGGTTTTTGATTTGGTTAACCTCTGTACATATATATGTTTCTTACGTTCCAATGAAATTAATATATACAAAACTTCACAGAAAACTTTTATGGTATTAGAGCACAAAACCTGGGCACCAGAATTTTAATTAAAACTCCAGCCGACTTCCATGGCAGAAAGCACGGCCTTGAGTAAAAAATGGGACAACCCCAACCACCAACTTTACCTTCACCACTCCAATCAGCCCGGGGCCATCCTTGTGCCACAACCATTGGCCGAGGACAATTACAGCACATGGAGTCAATCCATAACTATGGCTTTAACAGTTAAAAACAAGGTGGGGTTCGTAGACGGCTCGATTGAGAAACCTGATGCGGGCGATGCAGATGAACTACAGCAGTGGAACCGCCACAACAAGTTGGTTAAAACTTGGCTGCTGGGATCTATGTCCAAGGATATTGCCAGCAGTGTTATCAATTGCAAGGATGCTAGAAGGATGTGGCTCGACTTACATGAGCGATTCTCACATGTAAACGCCGTCCAACTGTTTAATGTGGAGAATGAAATCCATGACTGCACCCAAGAAAACATGACTGTGGGATCTTACTTCACAAAATTGAAAGGCTTATGGGATGAACGTGACAAGTTAGCCGCATTACCAC
Organism: Fraxinus excelsior; assembly: GCA_019097785.1. Classification (NCBI taxonomy): domain Eukaryota; kingdom Viridiplantae; phylum Streptophyta; class Magnoliopsida; order Lamiales; family Oleaceae; genus Fraxinus; species Fraxinus excelsior. Next base: position 5,285,922 of record CM032642.1, read on the forward strand.
CATGCACCTGTGAATCAGTGAAGAAGATGGCTGTATATATAGAAACACAGAAAACCATGAAATTTCTTATGGGACTGAACGAATCCTATGGAGGTGTTCGAAGCAATGTCTTGCTACAAGATCCATTGCCTACGGTGAACAAAGCATATTCGTTAGTTCTCTATCATGAGAAACACTCGGAGGTGACAACAGGAAAAATGCCATAATCAACTGGAAGGGGCTGTTTTTGCAGTAAGAAATTCTCTTTGTGAAACTGAAAATGAGGTGAAATGTTCCAAGTGTAACAGAACCAATCACACCACCAAGAATTGTCGTGCCCATCTTAAGTATAGTTTCTGTGGTTGGAAGGGGCATACCGTGGACTATTGCCGAAAGAAAAAGGCAGTAGAACTGGAGTCTAACGCACCAGTTTCGGAAGGGAATCAAGCCACGTCTCGCTTGACCAATGGGAGGGAGATGAACTTTCCCTTTTCAGCCGATGAGTGCCAGCAGATTCTCAACATGTTGAAAAATAAATCTCACTCTGCAAATCAAGTTGGTAATTGCTTCAATCATGATGAACTATCAGGTAAGGCCTTCTCATTAATCTCCAATGGCACAAAAGAGACGTGGATTTTGGACAGTGGATGCACCGATCATATGGTTTGTAATCCTCACCTACTCACTCATTCAAAACCTGTTCATAACCACACTGTGGAATTACCAAATGGTTCCATGGCTCCAGTAACTCACATTGGGAAAGTTGTTTTATCTCCTCAGTTAATTCTTGAAAATGTGTTATGTGTACCATATTTTCGATTGAATTTGATCTCTATTAGCAAGTTGATTTCTCGTTCACATTGTATAACCATCTTTCTAAACCAAGTTTGTTTTATTCAGGACCTACGCTCGGGGAAGACGATTGGGACAGGAACTGAACGGGAGGGCCTCTACTATCTGGACCGAACTAAGAAAGAATCATGCCACCACGTCCAGACATCTAATCAGACCCTCTGGCACCAATATCTTGGACACCCCTCGAATAAAGTATCTTCATTATTTTGTTTTCCTAATTTTATGATTACATCTTGTGCTACCGATCCATGCTTAATTTGTCGGTTAGCAAAGCAAACAAGACTTCCATTTTCTTCTAGTTCTATTAATTCTACAAAGTGTTTTGATTTAATTCATATTGACATTTGGGGTGGTTATAAAATTCTTTCACTTTCTGGCGCTAAGTATTTTCTCACCATCGTTGATGATCACACTCGATGCACATGGACTTACCTCATGAAACACAAGTCAGACACTAAAAGCCTCCTAATGAAATTCATCAACATTGTTGAAAATCAATTCAGTTCCAAAGTTAAAATTATTCGTAGTGACAATGGCGCCGAATTCAAACTCGAAAACTTTTATGCAAATAAGGGTATAATCCACCAAACTAGTTGCATTAACACACCACAACAAAATGGCATCGTCGAGCGAAAACATAGACATTTATTAAATATGGCACGCGCTATTCTCATCCAAGCCGGCCTTCCTCATCGTTTTTGGGGGGACGCTATTCTCACTTCCACATACTTAATTAACCGAACACCCACTCCACTACTTCAAGGAAAGACGCCATATGAGAAACTATTCCACAAGGTTCCAAATTACTCACTCTTAAGGGTATTTGGTTGCTTATGTTTTATTTCCACTCATGCACAACACCACTCAAAGTTTGATGCTCGAGCCTCTCGATGTATTTTTATTGGTTATCCTTATAGCCAAAAGGGCTATCGTGTCTTTGATCTAACTCAGAACAAGGTCATGGTCTCAAGGGATGTCACCTTCTTTGAAACCACATTCCCTTTCCAGAATCCTCCCTGACCAGCTGCACCTTGCAATCCTCCTCTCACCAATGACTCCACATCACCGTTAGAAATACCAATAATACCGTCTCTTGTGCCTTCCTCTCCTCCCACGGATCCACTCCCATCTCAACAAAATCCTTCCTCTCCAACAAGTCCTATCTCAACCAACATTCCGACAGACAACCTCATAGAACCGCTCTAGATTATTCTTCCTCACAACACACGCCAGCCTCAATCCCCTCTTCCCCACCTATTCATCCTTCGGTGGAGACAATGTCGCCTTCACAACATGTTCCCTCTCGCCGTCCACATCGCCAAACCAAACCACCTACTTATTTACAGGACTTCCACATCGAGATGGCTCTCCCCTCCAGGCCCGCTCCATCGCCATCCACTAATGTGGTCCGTTCTTCAGGTACAAATCATCCTTTATCCCAATTTTTATCTTATACACATCTTTCTACTGCTCATAAAATTTTTACTTCACAACTCACATTACTTAAAGAACCTACAAGTTTTTCAGAAGCTATCCAATCTCCACAGTGGCGTGAAGACATGCAACAGGAAATAGCAGCCTTGCAAGCAAATGGTACTTGGAGTTTAGTTCCTTTGCCATCTCATAAGCGTCCCATCGGATGCAAATGAGTGTATAAAATCAAATTGCGGGCTGATGGGACAATCGAACGACATAAAGCCCGATTGGTGACAAAGGGCTTCAGTCAAGTTGAAGGAATTGATTATAAGGAGACTTTTGCTCCCGTGGCCAAAATGGTAATTGTTTGCCTTTTACTCACTGTGGCCGCTTTGCGTGGTTGGCACTTACATCAATTAGATGTCAACAACGCCTTCTTACATGGCGATCTTGATGAAGAGGTATACATGTCATTGCCTCCTGGTTTCGGACGAAATGGGGAGACTCGTGTTTGCAAACTTCACAAATCATTATATGGTTTAAAACAGGCATCTAGACAATGGTTTATCAAATTATCCACCACACTCAAGTGCCCTGGCTTCCACCAATCTCGGTCTGATTACTCCTTATTCGTCCGATGTCGTTAAGGTAACTTCCTAGCATTACTTGTATATGTTGATGATGTGATTTTGGCTGGAAACAATCTTTAGGATATAGAGAATACCAAGCTCTTCTTGTCCAAGCAATTTAAACTTAAAGACTTGGGGCAACTTAAATATTTCCTTGGCATAGAAGTTGGAAGATCAAGACATGGAATTACTTTATCGCAGCGCAAATATGCATTGGAAATCTTGGATGATACTGGATTCTTGGGTGCTAAGCCTTCTCAATTCCCTGTAGAACATAATATGTCACTCACACAATCAGATGGAAACCTCTTGGATGACGCTTCATTGTACAGAAGATTGGTTGGAAGGTTAATCTACTTAACCATAACAAAGCCAGATTTGACTTATGCTGTACATATATTGAGCCAGTTTATGGACAAACCACGAGAACCACACATGGAGGCAGCTCATAAAGTACTCAGATATATCAAACGAACACTAGGACAAGGCATCCTCTTACCATCCATAGGTTCGCTTCAATTACGAGCATTTTGTGATGCAGATTGGGCTCGTTGCAAGGACACGAGGAGATCAACCACGGGCTATTGTATTCTACTTGGCCAAGCACCAGTTTCTTGGAGGACCAAGAAACAAACTACAGTATCATGTTCGAGTTCCGAAGCAGAGTATCGAGCTATGGCCACCACATGCTGCGAGATTACATGGTTGAGAAACATTTTGAAGGATTTAAGAGTAAATCACACACAACCAGTCAGCTTATCAAGCATCTATACACATAGCATCAAATCCCGTATTCCATGAGCGAACCAAACACATAGAGATAGACTGTCACTTGGTACGAGATAAGATTCAAGAAGGAATGGTTCAGACGGCCTATATTCGAACTACAGATCAGCTAGTAGATTTATTCACCAAGCCCCTAAGCTCTACACAATTTGAAGACTTACTCAGCAAGTTGGATTTCATCAACATACACTCCAACTTGAGGGAGAGTGTTAAAGAAAATAAAGCTTGATTCTACTGATATTGTAAATTGATTGCAGTTTATTTTCTTTCCTTTTATAAGCACAGATTATAGGAATAGGTTAAGGAATAGAATAAGGTTTTTGATTTGGTTAACCTATATGTTTCTTACGTTCCAATGAAATTAATATATACAAAACTTCACAGAAAACTTTTAATGTTGATTCAGTTTATGATTACACCTCTTTTATAAGATATAGCATTTGAGAAAAGTGGTTACATCTTCGTATATATGTATGTAGGGGTGCAGTCGGAGGGTGAGGTCTTGCTCGAGAAATACCTGCGAATTAATTGCAAAAGGTTATTACGCCTTACGAGTCATTTAATTTGTTCTAGAGAATAAATTTGTCTATTTTACATTGTCTTGTTCAGTACATGGATGTGTGTTTGATCTAGGGCATGAATGCACCTCTTTTATTGGTTATTGCATTTGAGAAAAGAGGTGACATCTCCATCTATATGGGTGGGAGTGCAGTTTGGGGGGGGTGGGAGGTTTTGCTCGAGCCTACGAATTAATGACAAAAGGTTATTTCGACTTACGACTTATGAGCCTACGAATTAGGCATAGACACCTTAATCTATGCCTAATCATTCGGCCTAAGATGTCTTTGCATAATGCAGCAAGATGGATCCATTCCAAGCAATATCGTTTGTAAGAAATCTTAAAGATTTTGTTGTTGGAACGAATTCAAACTCAACCTGATGCGACAAGACTTCGAATTTTCCAATTAGATTGAGGGTCTATATGATTGCAAGGGTGAAAAATAAGTGGAAATAAGATGAATTTCAGAGAAACTAATTTTCTGGAACTTGTTTTCCAAGGAATTGTTAATTAAATGTATTTGATTGATATAATTTTCCACTAAGAAAAATTTAAAATTTTGTATCATTTTGTGTTTGTTTGACTTTGTTTTACATGTAAATTGTCAATTAAAGTGATAATTTTTTCCACAATTGGTTATAAAATTTGTTTCCATTGCCAAAAAGTAAAAAAAAAAATATTTCCCAGAAAATCATTTTTTCATCAAAGTTTAGTGTTCGTTTGACTTTGTTCTACATGAAAATTGTCTATTAAAGTGCTTTTTTTTTTTTTTTTTGCAATTGGTTATCAAATTTGTTTCCATTGCAACAAGAAAAAAAAATGGAATTCAGTTTCTCACAAAAAAGGTGGGAAAAACAATTCAATCAAATCATAGAATTGGTGCACGTGTGGACCATTTGTGGAAAGTATTTTCTAGGTAAATTTTATGCCATCAAACACTACAAAACATGAAAAATGGAATTTGAATTCCATTTTTCATGAAAAATCCCTCTTATCAAACACAACTTGAAGTTTTGCTATAGTGCGAAATCCGGCCCCAACTCGGATCCAACACACATCCTTCCACACACACCCACACACCAAATGAGCGCGTCCGACTCCTCCTCACCAACCCAACGAAAAAGTACCCGACTCTAACACACACACCACCCCGACTCTAAACAGCCCCTCCGCTCTATCAGGAGCACCTAATACGCCCCTAACAGCGCCACTGCGCGCTAGACGTGGCGAAAACAATTGTCAACGGGGAGGTTAACAACCGCACCCAAACGGAGCGAGCGACATATGAGAGAGAGATGAGATATTAGCGTTTAAAATTCTCACAATACTCATAATCCGCACACACACACACGCAAATCAACATACCCGCGTTGCGAACAGGCTACGCCAACCGTAAGGAAAATATTGTTCTCGAAAGCTAATAACAATAAGAATGCCCACATCACGAGAATATTAGGTGATAGTATCTTATCGGATGAGCGAGCGACGATCCGAACAAAATTTGATGAAACGGAAGAAGTCTGAGTAAACGTAGAGGATAATATTAAAACAGTTTGATAGAGGACACTTTTGCTTCAAATTAAAATAAATAAATCCATGTATTGATGCCTACTTGTAATAAAACTGGTGGTTATAATTCATAAGCTATACAAGAAGTGCATAAGTTGGTTAGTATTAGACGAGACTACTCACTTGAAGGCCAGATAAATTTTTCGTCAAGATGCGTTAAATTCTCAAAAGGGTGGCGCTGAATTTTTTATTTTTATCTTTGGATTATTTTGTAAAGAAAAAAAAAAAAAAAAAATTAGTCTGTGTTTGGTTCCACTAAAAGAGTGGATTAAAATTCAATTCAAAGCCAACACTTAATTTTAATCACATATTTCATGAATCCCACTGCTTTTTAAACCATATATTCCATCTACTTTTATTAAAATCTATTGAAAATTTAATTTTTATCTAAATTAAACTAGGGATGGCCGTGTGGAAAAATAATAATATAGGAGGATATGACAATTTTATAGCATGTAAAAGGATTTAATCTCTAGTTATCATCGAACTTATAATACACGTCGATAAAAATTTCTTGAAAATACAATAAAATAATATCTAAAAAAATTCAACTTGTTAGGAATTTGAGGAGGTGATATGGCGCGATATGAAGTATAGATCGCACAAAGAAAAATAAAATTAAAAAGAACGAAGCTCCAAAATTTTTCTACCTGAAAAAATAAGTCTGGCTGCAGCGATATACACTGAACTTTTCAAACTGAACCAAACCTCTCGACACTCAAAAGTACTCTTTCTCTTCCACCATATCCAAACATAGATACAAACGAACCTAACCTCCAGATTCTCAAAATTCACAATGAATTTAACTAAATGCCCTAAACCCTAAATCTTGTAGCAGAATCTCCACTAAATGCTTTAACTGAAGGCCCCTAGCTAGACTCGTCGCTTCAACGCTTTCAACAAATCCAAAAGCATGCACATCCATATCAACATTCCCGTACCTATTTCTAATGGGTCTCCCCCTAGCCGTTAAATACAATGAAACCGCAGACTATGGTGGCAAAACAAAATTACCCATATCTCTCAAACTCGACATAGTAGTATTCTTCAAAATGGACCCAGAGCTGCTTCCCAACGGTATTGTACCAAATTGTATTTCCACCACGGTACCAAACCAATCCCGACGTTTCTTTAATGATTTTGCCCGACCTTGCAAGATGTATAAGTGGGTCTTTCTCTGCTTCTCCAATACAACACAGATACCCTTTCGAACCTTTAGGACTTCACCTGCACCAGAGAACGTGTATCCTCTTGAATCTAGGGTACTCAGCGAGATGATGTTTTTCTTCAAGTCTGGAACATGTCGAACCTGGCCAAATGTTTCGATTGTTCCATCCACCAATTTCAATCTGACTCTCTTAATACCAGCTACTTGACAAGATTCATTGTTTTCCATGACAACGGCACCTTGCGTCACCGTTTCATATGATTCAAACATATCCCAATTGGGACTCATATGAAATGCACAAGCTGTATCCAAAATCCACTCCTCGTCAAGCTTAGATTCCACGCCAGAAATCGTCAAAAGATCTCAATCACTTACATAGTTCTCTGCGATGTCAGCTTCACCTGAAGTCTCTGATTGCCTTCCACGATTTGCAGCTGAATTACCCTTACCCTGTAACTTCTCGCAATCCCTCTTGATGTGTCATTTCTTCTTGAAGTAAAAATAGACCTTATTGCTAAAATCCACTCTAGACTTACACCTTCGCTAATCCACAAACCACAAGAGTTTTATCATCTCTGGAACCAGCTGTAACCAAATGCTTCAGCGTCTCCTTTGAGAACAAATCATCATATGCTTCTTCAATGGTGAGTGTGTCACGACTGTACAGAATCATGTCCCTAAACGACGAAAACGAACCAAGCAGCGAGCACAACAGGATTAAGGCCAAGTCCTTTTCATCATATTTTACCTCTAACGTCTTCAGATCAGTGACAATCTCCTTAAACATGGTCAGATGATCTTCAAGTGATTGGCCTTCTGCCATGCGATGATAATAAAGCCTCTACTTCAAATACAATTTACTGGTCAGAATTTTGTTCATGCACAATTGCTCTAGTTTCAACCACAATGCAGTTGATGTCTTCTCCTTCAAGATGTCTTGAAAAATGCTGTTAGATAGATGAAGATGAATATGTGAAAGTGCCTTGCGTTGCTTCTCCTCTGTTGTCCAAGTTGTGGGCATCTTATCAAATCCCAATAAAGCATCATCCAAATCCATCTGCGCTAACATAGCTCTCATCTTCACTTACCACAACGAAAATCCTGTAGTGCGATCCAATAGTGGAATGTCATATTTCATGGAAGCCATCGATCAAAAAACCTCGAACGAATCAAATCCTTACTCTGCGGAACTGCTGAACCTTAGCTCTGATACCTCTTGTTAGAAATTTGAAAATGTGATATGGTGAGATATGAAGTATAGATCGCACAAAGAAAAATAAAATTAAAAAGAAAATAAGCAAGAAGATGAATTGACAGAGGAACATAATACTTTATTAACAACCAATTGAGAGATAATACAATTTATGCAATATTTTGCTTACAAAACTGAATGAATAGTCCATTATTTATAGGGAAACCGTCCAAAACTCTAAAACATGGTAACTAGGTCAAAAAATCGCGTAAAATCGAAAATTAAGTAAAAAAGATTTGTGGCCCGTCGCTCGAGCAACAGGCTAGCGACAGATCGCTATTCCAATTTTGCTCCTCTCGCTCGAATGGGAGTCGAGCGACCGTCTAGCGTCGTCAATCTGTCATTTTTCCTTCTTGGACAATATTTTGACATATTCAAGCTCAATACTCTAAAACACGAAGCCCTAGACCGAATTTGGACTAAATTTGGGTGACAAAACCTGACACGACTAACTATGAATGGAAGAAATCTATGTTAAATATGATATACTAGAACAATAACTTCCATAATAAAGAACATTCAGATATATAGAAATTAACCATTCAACCTTAAAAAGTTCAAAAGCAAAAACATGCACAAGTACTTTATGTTAGCAGTTGAAGAAGAAAAATGTGCAAGCAACTAGGGGTGGGCATGGGTTGGGTTGAATTGATTTTTACCTGAACTCAAACCCAACATGATCGATTTGATCATAATTTAATCCAACTCAACCCGTGCAAATGTTGAAATTCAACCCATCCCAACACAACCCAATGAAGTATCGATTGGGTTGGTTTGTTCGGTTTTGGACAACTTGTCACTAGGTGTGGCAATGGGCCAAGCCGACTCGGCTCGGCCCTTACCCACACAAGCGAGCATGAGCTGAGCTCGTGGCTCGTCCACAACGAGTCTAGTTGAAGCTCGGCTCGTGCCCCGAGCTCATTGCTCGTGGCACTCAGGGAGCAGAGCTAAAGCTCGCTAGCTCATCTTTTTTTTTACACTATACTAAACCTAAAAATATATATTTACACACATTTTCTAAATATTCATTTTTCAAAATATTTTTCTTTTAAAAAAAAAAATAAAGATAAACCCTCCTCCTTTATTCAGGTTTGAGACTGGCTACTTCAATTTCAAGTAGTCAGAGTTAAAAATTGTACATGAACAACTGGTTACGTATACAATTTTTAAAAAAATTATAAAGGTACTAAAATAAGATTTTGTGATGAATATAGTTAAATAAAATATCACTTACTTGACTACATGTAATTTCGACATATTTATCTTGCAGTCGATAATGAGCGTCTTCCCTTCACGCACATTAATGCTTCCAAAATATCTTCTTTTAGTTGACTCCTAACCTCGGAGAGAACCCTCTTTCCTACACTAAAAGGAGACTCCGAAGTTAGAGTGCTAACCGAAGGTGTTAGTAGATCGTTTGCCATTGCAGAAACTATTGGTCATCGGCGTTTATACCTTCACCAAAAATCAATTACTTATTCTGAATTTTTCCTAATTGCATTGTTACTCGGCATATTATAATTAGAGTAATCAATTAATTAGCAGGCAACACATTTGGGTTATTACTCGATGTTTGAGTACATGCAGTGAAAGACAAACTACTACTACTACTAGAGGAACCACATGCATATGCAATTGAATCATATCTATATGAGTTCATGCCTTGGAATATATTTAAAACTTCAGCGTCGTCATCTCATATATTAGTGGGATGAGTAGTTGTAGAGTCGAATGATACACGAGTAATATGTGTACCCATTCGTGCAGTATATACTTCATACATTTCACATAAAGTTTGTTCTAAATTCTATAAGTAATAGGTACATTAAAAGTTAAAGCATTTGAAATTTGATCAATAACAAATTTAGTACTCGATAAATTATATCGGGGGTCCATGACGCATGCTAACGGAAATAACATGGGAAAGTCTTCCTAATATTTTCTAAATTTTAATTCCATGGAAAATATAACTGAACTAAAATCGAGGTCTTCTTTAAAACTATGAAAAGCCCTAGCAATTATATACAGACGTTCAAAAAACATACAACTAGCAGGATAATAAACACCAAACAAAATATTTGTAGAATAAAAAAAAACTTGTCAAATTTTTTTTTAATTTTAAAAACATAATGCCAATCGTGCTCATTTAAAATAGTATCGTCGTCATCTCTCATAGGCCTACTGTTATAAAATTCAGTAATTAAATGTTCGAAACCTTCACATGATTTTATTAATATGTGGAGTTCCATCGATACCCTACGTCACTAATAAAGGTTTTTGTATGCGACACCCTAGCTTCGCCACAAAGTTCCTAAAATGCTTGTTTTCTACTAGGTGCAATCGTTATATAGACTAGTGCATTCCTATTTCGTTGAATTTTATCCTTAAAATGTTTTAAACCATCTTGTACTATTAAATTAGAAATATGGCAAACACGTCGAATATGAAATAAATAACCATCGAAATTGGGTTGAAGTACCCTATGCAATTTATCGATAAACATGCTCATTTACACTGACGTTATCGAACGTAAAAAAATGAATTTCATTCTTGCATTTATATCCTCTAATATTGTTCATAATATCATTGAATATATTGTTAGCATTGTGCGTGAACTCAATAATTTTAAAAGAAATATTTTTTTATGCAAGACCAAACTAGTACCCAAACCACCACAGATCCGCCAACACACAGCCACACACCAACAACAGCCAGACACACATCAATCACACACACCTATCAGCCACCAACAACAGCCACAGATCCGTCACCTCTCCGATTCCCTCAACTCCAATCTGCCACACATCCACAGCAGCTACCACAAAGTCGCGACACCGACCCACATACCTAAAATAGCGTCATGACGTTGTTGTGAAAGGCAACAACGTCGGGGCGCTGCTACCAGCGTCGCAACGCTACTATGAACGACAACAGCGCCTCGACGCTGCTAGGGAGGGAGAGGGAGAAGAAATAGTGGTGGAGAGATTGACGGTGGCGGTGGAGACGACAAAGAGAAATGGTAAGATAGTGGAGAGAAATGGTGAGAGAGTTGAGATAAATGGATTAGTTTAGGGTTTGGATAGATTTTTGAATAAATAAACTTTAGACCTGATTTTTAAAAATCAATTTTTAAACACCTAGTTTTATGTAATTACTACTATAAGTATTTTGATATATCATTTTGTCATACACATAAATAATAAAACCATAAGAGTCAAGAACGGACCCATCCAAAGCCCAGTGCACGCATCTGGACTTTGGGCCGTCCATTATTTTCAGCAACCTAATACGAAAAAAAAACCAAGTGGGCCATACTACCAAAATAGTCAAAACAGGATTCTTTGAAGCACCGTGCACGCTCGCATGTCCACTGTTTTCATCAGCCAGGCAGGCGCCCAGTAGGTGAGTTTTCTATAATTTCTATTGGTATTCATCTCCTATTGGCTGTAGTCTGTAGAGTATATGTTGTATGCGAATTGCCAAATAGGAATTAGTGAATAACTAGTAACCACAAGTGTTATTGGGTCTTCATCTGTGTTTGGCCGTCTGCTATTGAATTATCTGTCGCTTGTCGGAGTCGGTAAGACGGTAACCACGAACCACTAACCAGTGCATGAGTCAATGAGTCACTGTGAGTGCACTATGAGTTTGGGTGTTGGGTGTTCGTTGCCTGTTGCCTGTTTCTGTTTGGGGAAAATTTTGAAACCAACTAATCAAGTAATGCTATTTAATAAATTTTGTAACCCGGCAAGCCTATAAAGTATAAACCTATTGTTTCCTTGATTGTGGCATGTGCTTAGCTTAGCAATGGAATTATGGAAAGACATGTTTACTTTTACTAATACCGCCCGGAAAAATTTCCTGGGTCCACCCCTGATAAGAGTATTCATGAAAAATTTAAAATCGTCATGCACACAAAAAATAAAATAAAATTTTGATATTATCATTTCGTCTATATCATGGCATACGAGTATTTCAAGTCATCCATGCGGGTGGGCGAGGAGTGGGAGCTTGTTCTAAGCCCTATGGTACGGCCAAACCAATTTGCCATTGAAGTTGAAATTAGATAGCTCGTTTACATTCATTTGACAACTTATATAGTTTATCTTTAGATAATAAAATTATTCTTCCCTTTCAGATTTTTAATCTTCTTGATTCTTTATGGATCGAGATGTTCGATCATGTTTATAGATTAACAAAAATGTGCAAAATCTCTGTTTAATGTCATTCATAAATGTTGATGTTTATTGTGATAGATTAAGAAAAATAATTGATCAAAGTTGTTGATTTATTCCGATAAAGCTTTTTTCTTACATATTAATCTGGAAGCTTTTCTTATATACAAGAAAATAGTTTAGTTCTAGAGCTAAAAATTGTAATTTGAAGGAGCAATCAAGATGATTATGAAGCATCTTCAAGATTGGGTATTATTCCTCCAATAATCGTAGCACCAAGTAATTGATGTGCTACACATGATCAAATTGAATTTTATCTAAGTTAGGGTATTAGATACGTCTTCTAAGAAGCAACATCTTACAAATATGTTCGTTTGTGTGACTAGCTCTTACTAAAATTCTTGTAAACGACAACATTTACTATTTTAAAATAGCAATATTTCTTGTCACATAAGTGACTAAGGATAGTAAGTTCAAATCATGTACTTCCTTCGAAATTGACCTCCACGTCCACATGAGTCGATATTATTATATGAGACAAGCTTATCCTCCCTACTACGAAAGTTATCCCAATGAAAAACGAGGCTTTGGTAACAACTTTCTTTGTGTTCTTCCTATTACAAAATTCCAACCCACACATGGGAGGAAGATGCAACTTAGAGCATCATTTACCGACCTGAAATCGACCCCACCCACACCCCCACTTTATGGATTAAATGTACAATTTTGTATATAACAATATAATAAAGAAATGAAAATCGAAAGTAAATAAAAGTGATTTATTCTCGTCACAAAAGTTAAATTCGCTTACAGAACAAGAAACAAAAATCGAAGGAAAGTAAACAACACACGATTTAAAGTGATTTTCTCATTACAAAAGTTCCGCTTACCAAACAAGGAAAACAATTACAATCTCTATAAACTAATTTCTCTTTTTTCTTTGTACATCGAAAAAGAGATTCGTGTTATAGAACCGTAAGTGAACAATATAATTATACTTTACGCACGTCAACGATCCCCAGCAACCCCTGCCCTACTAAAATATAGTGGAAACTTTCACTTATAGAATGGAGGTGTGGAAGGAGGAATATGGGGTGTTTAGTTTATTGTGTAATGAAATCTTCTCATAAAGCTCAAACAAATAGTATTCCCAGTGGATTTTCGAGGTTGATCCAGGCATGATTACACCTCTTCTATCAACTATAGAATTTGAGTAAATTGATGACATCTCCGTACAAGGGCGAACCGAGACTAATTTTCTTGTGGGATCAAAAATGAGATTTAAAAAATGTTTAGGTTAATTAAAAAAAAAAAATCAAAAAAATAAATTTTTTTTTTGTGGGGTCATCTGACCCCACATGACCCCATGTGGGTCCGCCCTTGTCTCCGTATATGTTTGTGGGAGTTTTTGCTCGAGAAGTACCAGCGAATTAATTTTAAAGAAAAAAACAGAAGTAATTTCAAATACCCAATTCTTCAACTCTGACCTCAAATTAATGTAACAGCAGCCATAAACAATTGCATAGATTGGGGTTCGTTGATTACTGCTTTGTTCAGGTATAATAATATAAAGAAACTAGCAGCTGTTCTTCGTAATTCGAAGTAATAAGGACTCATATGCTAATGTGCTCATCAATTGCCAGTGAACATAAGGTACTGTGAAACAGACCCTACTTGTTCACCAATCATACTCCAAGTCTGCACTACAAAGATCTATCTTGGAAAAAAAAATTCGACCTTGAGTAAGTTAGAATACCACCTGTTTGACAAATCGTCTCAATGAAAAACCAAACCCACAAAAAATCCAGTCAATCACGCCATATAGACAATTTTTTTATTAAAATTTTCAGAAATTGCTATAATTCGAAGCACAACAACAATAAAGCTGAAAACCTACGCCACAAAGTTTCTAAAAGAGATTTTGACTAAGAAGACACTGCAACAAAATTGTGATTTCGCGATATAAAAAAATTTGTCGCAAATAGTGATTTAGCGCGACACATTTTTATAGTTTGTCGCAAAAATTGTGATGAAAAAAATGAGGCGACATAAAAAATTGTTGTGAAATATAAGAAATCGCGACAAATAATAAAGATTGTCGCCTACAACATGAGGGCATCAAGGCGCCAAAATACTTTTTAGTGGGAAACTTATGGTGACAAAATTTTATTTCTTGTAACAAAGTGTTTGTGATGCAATAGAGTATTTTTTTTTTGTGACAAGGAACATTGTGTTGCTAAAAATTCTATAGGTAGAGGAAAAATTGCTACAAGAAAAATTACTTTTTACAATAGACAAAAATGTTGCCATAGGTCTTTTAACTTCTCATATATGTTGTGAACCATAATGTTGTCAGAGTCAGGGGCAAAGCCAGGATTTAATGGTATGAAGGGGGGGGGGGGGGGGGGGGTGGGGGGGGGGGGGGGGGGGGGGGGGGGGGGGGGGGGGGGCGATTTTTTTTTAAATTTAATGTACGAATAAAATTTATATATATAACTAGCCAAACTAACATTTCAAAAAATAAAATAAAAATGATGGCTCATTGTATTAAATAGGTAAACAATAAAGAAAAGCTAAACAAATCAAACTCTACCTACCAATCGTCATGAAACAATCAAACCCTGCCACTCACAGTTTCACACACTGCCACATTGAAATATACCAAAAATCCATGCCAAGATCTAAACAGAACTGTCCAGTTATACAAAGAAGTGAAGCACAACATTAACTAGGCATAAAACCTTAATCACCTAGCAACAACCTAAGCCCCTATTTGACACCTATTAATTTCTCTTTCTCTTTCTCATTCTCATTCTTCACTTCACCCACCATTCTCCAAATAAAATAATATTACATAAAAATCAAAAAAAATTCATCACTTTTCTACCACACATTCTCACATCAATCACTATTCCAAAATTTCTATTTCTCCCAAAATGGATTTCAAACAGGGGCTAAATTAGAACATTGGAGACTTTTAATCAATTAGAGCAATTCCTCAACATTACGTTTTCTTTAAGGAAAAATGAAAGCCCTTAATGCAATCATTAAACCAATAGTAAATTTACAAATAATACATGGATCAATGTTCAATTAGCAAAAACTTTGTATGCCAGTTAAAGATTTTGTTTGACACAATGACATCAAAATAAGCTTCGTACTTCGTAGCATTGGCCAACATAACCAAATTCAGATCCCAAAAAGTAAATCCATCCAAGTTATAAATATAATCGAACTCCAAATTGAATAGACAAGTTATATCCCACTACCCCTAAATTTTTCCCCTTGACCATTCGGCTGAAGAGTGAAGGGTGAAGAAGAAGAACATTGAGCCGGGCCGATTTTCACTTATTGATTTTTGGAGGATAGCGTCGGGCGTCGGAGGTGAAGGCCGAAGGGTTTGGCCGTTTGGGAATTGCCAAATAATTGGAAGAAATCGTCAACCGTGCAAAGTGAGAGTGCAAATGGGGTAAAGGGTTTGGGAATTGGGTTTTAATTCTATATCAATAGCAAATTGGGTTTTCAATTTTCAAATGACCTTGAACACTGGGCTACTAGGCTTGACAGTGGAAAAACAATGGGCTATAATCAATTATTTATTTTTTTTTTTTACAGAACTTGGGCTAGGACAAGGATGGGCTACAGCCCACCCCAGCCCTCCGCCACTGCATAGAGTATAATGATACGACAATGCACAATGTACATTGCAAAAGACCACAAGTGCAAGTTGTTAATTTTTTTGTGACATTCTTCGTCCGTTGCTTTTATTATATTTTGCTAAATAGTAAAATAATTTTTTGAAATTTCAAATAAAATGTGTTTTCTGATTTCTATGTTGAGAAATAATTATTGAAAATGACAAACCAAACGTATTTTTAGAAATTTGAAACCAGACTCTCAAAATAAAGAACTCAAAATGAACATAGAACTCAAAATTTGAAAATAAAATACAAACCAAACGCACCCTTAACTTTGTGCAACATCCCTTAAATATTGTGAAACCCCATTAGCCCCAATTAAAAATGGGATACTTACACAAATACCCTATATTTTGGGGCAATTTTAAAAAGAAAAAAAATTGATAAATTTATATTAAATGGTAATTAAATAAAATTTAACGTACAAAATATGCTCAAACAGAAGATTACGATAAACCAGCCTCCAAATTAGGGCTGGACAAAAGTTCCTGGACCGAACTAAATCGAATCGAACCGAGCGATTCTTCATAAATTAAATACCCAAATGGGTACTCGAATTGAGAACTGAATGGTTTGGATCGGGTCTCGGGTCTAGACCCAGAACTGAAGAACCGAATAAGACCCGAATCTGAATATTTTTTTTATTTTTTATATTGGATTAATTAAATTTTTAAAATTTTTTAAAACAAATTAACACATTAATCTAGCCAAATTTATTTTTTATAATATATTTATTTACTAGGCTGTTCAAGCCCATTTGAAAAATTATTTACAAAACTCAATTTGTTATTTAATAGTCTGTTCAAGCCCATTTAAAAAAATTGAAACTCAATTTGCCATTTATAACTTTATATAAAATTAAAACAAATTCTCAAACTCTTACCCTGTGCACGATCTTTTGCCGAAAGTTCGAAACTCTTATACCGTCGAAGTCCGCCCTTTACCCCAACCGATTCAGCCTAATTTTATCACTGTTGTTTAGAGAAATAATTTTTTATTCAAGTATAACGGAGGCACGAAACTATTGATGATTTGATTCTACGTTTTCTTACCAACTAGTTGGTAAGTATTACCAATACTTAAAAAATATTTTATTTTGATATTAATTTATATTTCGTTTTCTTTATGCAGGCTGCTTGAAGCAAATGAATAATTAATGTGGATTATCGAATATTTTAATATTAGTATCTACTTTTTGGTATTTGTGTTAATTGAATTAATCTCATTCAACATCTTGTTATTTATGTGTTTTTAAATTATGCTACGTTAATTTGTAAAAGTTACGAATGAAAATGCCATTAGTTGTATTTATGTAGTGTTGTTGTAAATCTTAAAAAAAATTAATTATGGAACAGAACAGAACGGAACCCGAACGGTTCCATAATTATATTTGGACCCGACAGTTCCATTTATTAAATACCAAAACTTTTGGAACCGACAAAATTCGAATCGAACCGAACCGGCCCACAGCCAGCCCTTGGAGTCCCAAAAAAAAAAAAAAAAAGAGATAGAAGAAATCAACCACAAATTCGTTCATTATTTGAAGCTTTGGAAAAAATCAAGAAATCATCCTCAAATTCAATGCTTTCGAAATGAAGAAAAAAAAGTTCTTTTATGTTTTTGACTCCTTGTTCAATTATTATATCATCGATGTTGTCGAGGTTCGATTTGTCGAGTTTGCTCGAGGGGAAGGAGGAAATCAGGATCTCTTTTTACGTCCAAATGTTCAGCTTCTATGATCATGAGCAATTCTAATCAGCTGCCAAAAAGCTAAATTTTAAGGTTTTATTAGCGAAGGATTTTAAGATTAAAATGCATTAGTTCCCCAATTTTATTTGGATTTCGTGATTAACCTTAGTTTAAACCTTATAGTGTAAATGAATTGTATCAATACATATGAAAAATAGCTTTGAATCAGTTAAATCATTGATGCGTGTAAGGCGTTTGACAAAATGACAATATGAATTCTGTTATTTTTTTTATGAAAAATCACTTTTTGTAAAAAAAAAAATAAAAATAAATTCACACTATATCCTTGGAGCAATTAACTAGATGCATACCTGTGCGTTTTGAAAATTTGAATGTACGAATTCAAACCCCGTTTTATGTTAATACGTATGAAAAAAAAAACTTTGAATCAATTACATCGTGCATGTATGTAGAGGTGGGCAATGGGTCGGGTCAGGGTTGGCCCAAAATCGACCTGACCCGTTATACCTGATTTTGGGGCTTTTCACAAATCGACCCCGACCCCTCTCTTACCCTAAACCGACCCAACCTGAATCGGGTCGGGTCCACCGAAAAAACTCTAATTTATTTGAGCCTCAATTTCATGAAAAATTGAAACTCGCCAAAACTTCAATTTCTTCAACTCTTGGAGAAATTGTATCCCACTTTAAGATATTCTTGCATCAGTTGGTGATTTTATGAAATTGGATCTGAAAAACCTTATGCTAAGACTAAGGCCCCCGCCAGAAAAACCACCAAGGAGAAGAAGGAAGGTGGCTTCGGCAAAGGATACTATCTAGGTCTAGTTTCGATTTTCAGAAAGCGAATATGTTCTTGCTGCACCATCGGCCCTCCATTCACTGGATCAAAACTGCACCTGTAAAAACTGATAATCGGGAAAAGAAAGGAACACAATGAGATCCGTGGATATGATAAACTTCAAGGACACTGCTAACAGAGAACATCTCTGATGCCAAAGAGTCCCAAATTTGTCAAATAATATTTCAATGTGTTCGACTCTTGGAACATTCAGATATGTCAATGCAAAGCTAAAGTTAGAAATGTCAAACTACTGTAATGAAAAATGAAAGATGACGAAAAAGTGCTCCTTACCTCCCATCCACGCCCGCAATAATGACTGTGTTCAGAGAACCAAAGATGAAAAAATGAATCGGTCTGCTAAGGTTTCAAGGAAATCGACAAGGTCATCTCTAGGTAAGAAGGCGGCTTCGACACCAGTGAAGAAAGCGGCGACTCCTAAGAAGGCGATCCGGCGGCAAGGAAGGCCCCGACAGCAAAAAAGGCTCGACAGCAAAGTAGGCTCCGATTTTGAAGGAGGTGAAGAACTGAAGATGAAGCCAGGGTTTTGAAGCAAATGGGTCGATTTTTAGGCTAAATCGGCCCAAACCACAATTTTTTAAATTTATTTTAACAGACCCGACCTGAATTATTCCTAAACCAACCCGACCCGACCTAAAACCGAGTCGGGTCTGTTTTTCAGGGTACGGTTTTCAAGTCCAGTCCTACATGTAAGGTGTTTGCTCAATGAAAATGTGAATTCTATCACTTTTCAATTGGATGTATTTAATACTTCATTAAAATATTTAATTAGAGTTTAAGGGTGTTAATCAAAGCACTTGAAAAAAGGGTACTGGGCCTAATTTGCTCATTAAAAACCCCATTTAGCCCATCGCCTTTAAAATGTCCATTATAATACCCTACACTCTTGAATCCCTTTTCTCATACCCTTGCCTTTCAGAGAAGATGAAGTTATTGTCATGGTTGAATCTCCATCGAGTCCATCCTCAAGCCTCTTCTCATGGTTGCCTCTCTACTAAAACTCTTCAATTTCTTTTTATTTTGAGCCTTTTGTAACGCCTGCACAAAATTTAGTAGATTTTGGGTCTTGTCATCTTCAAGGTATGCCCACTTCTTTACTATTTATGCAATTATTATTCCCTTCTTCCTAAGATTGCAAGAAGAGTGAACAGATTTCTCATCTCGTACTGGACATAATGTAGAAGGGTTTGAATTCTTTATGTAAGTCGTCTATTATTCTTCTGCAGTGATTTAATTGGGAAATAGAAATTTCTATTGTTTGTATATTATTGTTTTTAGAAAATGAGAATT
This sequence comes from Fraxinus excelsior, assembly GCA_019097785.1. Classification (NCBI taxonomy): domain Eukaryota; kingdom Viridiplantae; phylum Streptophyta; class Magnoliopsida; order Lamiales; family Oleaceae; genus Fraxinus; species Fraxinus excelsior. The sequence continues at coordinate 5,305,866 of CM032642.1, forward strand.
TTTCTTTGATTGTTTAGTTGTTCTCCAATTGGGTTTAATTTCTTTAAGTAGTTGTATTTGTTGTGTACTATACATTAATTTCTGATTTTGAGTACACCCTTAATTATTATTTTTTCAACTTTCTATAGGTTTTCACTTAAAAGTGGTTTTTTTTTTTTTGGGGATAAAGCGAGTTGCACACCCGAATGGGTGTACCTTTGTTAACATTTCATGCGTGTCAATAATTTAGCCATTGATTGAGAAAAGTATTGTAAATATCAATGTATCAAAATCTGCTCATGGTGGTGTAAACCAAGGTTTGAACCATTGTGTACATATGGCATGGCCATTCCCCCCCTCCCCCCCCTCAATTGTGCTTATTATTTTCTAATTTTAAAATTATTTGTTTGATACATTAAATTATTTTTGTTTGCGATGCTAGTTGTAACGACCCAAATTTTAAGAATTTAAATCGTTACCAAAACTATTTATAAGAAAATGTCAAATTTCATTTTGATCTACACAACGTGCATAATTCACCAAATTTAAAACTACTAAGTTGCACATTCTTGGAAATTCAAATAAAGACGGATTATTTATTTGCAGAAAACATAAATAGCAATATAATCACCAAATATCATAAACAAGTTAAAATTCTCAAGTCACCATACGACATTACATGACCAAATAAATTATTCCATATTTCAAAAATAAATTTAATGAGTCTAATAAATTTAAACTAGAGATTTCTGCTAAAATTTGAAATTTAAGACACGTTACACTGATTTTATTTTACTGTGTCATCATATCTTTAGAAACTGGTAAGAGCTCATATCATATCATATCATTTGTACTGGAATGACTAGGGGTGTCCAAAATATCCGAACCGAATCGAGCGGTTCTTCATAAGTTAAAAGACCCGAACGGGTACCCGAATCGAGAACCGAAAATTTTGGGTCGGGTCTCGGGTCTAGGCGAAGAACCGAATGAGACCCGAAACTAAATAATTTTTTTATTAAATTAAATTATTTTTTCTAAATAAATTAACAAATTAATTAAATAAATAAAATCTAAGAAATAAAATTAAAGAGTTTGATTGGGCCCCAAAATAAAAATACTCCCAACCCAGCCCAAAAAGAAAAGGCCCAATAAACCCCCCCAGTCTTCATTCTTCTTCAGTTCTTCTAGCCTCTTCTTCAATTCTTCTCGCCTCTTTAGCCTTCACGCCGCCTCTTCACGAATCACGCTTCTCTACTCTCTGCATAGGTTTAAACTCGCCGTTTGTAGCTTTAATCTCGCCGTTTCCTCTTCACCAATCACTCTCTTCACCCCCGCTACATCAACGGTCAACCGCCACCGCTACTCTCAACCCTCAGCCACCGTCCGCCACCAAACCGTCGGCTTGCCATTCCGTGTGATTCTACTATACTTTCAATCACTTTTCTCTCTCTCAGGTATATTGCTATAGTGTATGTATTCAGTATTTTGGAGCTTGATGTTGAAACTGAAATATTATAACTACTGACTTTACCAATACCGTGTTTGAATGTTTCAATTCTGATAATTTAACAATTAATTCATAGTATTGTATAATTGTATAAGAAATAATTGAGATTGGAAATTGGAATTTAACTGATTGGTGAAATTGATTGAGGTGCTGGTGGATTGGGCAAAGTGAAAGTGGTGGGTTGAGAAAGGCTGCTGGAGAGTGGAGACGATTGAGTCGAGGTGGAGAGAAAGCTGGAAATGGGGTAAGGACCCAAGAAGATAGTATTTGGGCTGGATTTGGGGAGTTTGGGGTTGGGCTAGACTTCTGTATAGGGAATGGGCTGCATGATTTATGTGGAATGGACCAGACTTGGTGAACTTGAGGTGTGGGATTGTGTGGATATTGAGCTTGGTTATTGGTATAATAGAGGTATGTAGGGTTGGAATTTTGTAGTGGATAGCAGCAACGCAGGCAGCAATAACTATCGAACAATTTTTTCATTTTATTCATTTTTTTTGTGGAAACTTAAAACAGCACTGACATAATCAACTAATGAACTAATTGCTAGTTGATGAACAGTTTCGGCGATCTCTTCATCTTTTTTTCTGGGCTGGGATCCAACTAATGAAAAAAAAGAACAGAACAAAAAAAAAAAATTGATGTTGCCCCTTTTTTTTTTTTGGTTGGTGTTTTAGTGATGGTGGTTATTGGCTTTTGTAAGGAGTGGATGGAAACGGGTGGTGATTTCTTGGACTTGAGAATGAAGGATGTTAAATTATCAATTGATTTCTTATACAATTCCTAAATCAATTTCACCAATCAACTTCAACCCAATTTCACCAGTCTTTACTATTCCTAATTGATTGGTGAAATTGGAATTCGTTCAATTGAGATTGTTTAAGGGATTAAGGCATTAAGCCATTTGATTTCAACCCATTCGTTCCATTTGTTTTTCACCTGCAAGAACAAATTAGAAAATCCATTTTTTTTAAATAATATATAAATTGGAGATGCATCAAGTTATTGGTGAGAAAGCCATACCATTTGTCATAAAATTTGGTACCTTATAGAGTTGAGGATCACCTATCATTTTCTATCGTGTACTTTATTGTTTGCAGCTTGTATTAGCTCCAATTTGGATGCTCAAATGGAAGACAAGAAACAGAATGTTGAGAGGTCAGAAATATGGAATCATTTCACTAAGGTACTTGGTGGGGAAAGAGCAAAATGTAATTATTGTGGGAAGACATTTAAGGCGGATACTAAATCTGGAACTTCTAGTATGTGGAAGCACTTAAAAACTTCTTGTTATGCATATAAGAACATAACGGTTAATGAAAACCAAACAATACTCACTCGAGAAAACAATGATGTTGATGATTAAATCAAATAGTTGGTAAGTATTAATATCTACTTTTTGGTATTTGTATGCATTGAATTAATGTTATTCGACATCTAGTTATTTTTATATTTTTGAATTTGGCTACGTTAATTTGTATACGTTACAAATGAAATGTCATTAGTTATATTTATGTAGTGTTGCTGTAAATGTTAAAAAATTTAATTATGGTACCCGAACGGTTCCATAATTATATTTGGAACCGACGGATTCATTTATTAAATACCCGAAAATTCTGAAACCGAGCAGAACCGAACCGAACCGACTCACGGACACCCCTAGGAATGACCATAACATCATATCATAAAATGTCATATCATATCATATCTTTAACTTTCATAAGTATAAAATTTCATCAACATGAAAGAAAAATAATTTAAACGGGATAAATAAGTACACCTCTTTTCCTACCTTGTTGAATTAAATGAGTTCTTGAAAGATGAAAAAAAAACCTCAAAATCACGTTCCAACTATCTTTCTGCTTGAGTGTCGTGCATAAAAGTATCTTTTTTTTTTTTTTTTTGTCATACATCTATAAGTAGCAATAATAAACATAAACTCTAGAAAATTAATGCTTAGTGGGAAATGAGTGGGAGTGGGATAGGGTAATGAATAGGGATATTGGAAACTAAATTTGACGAAATCCTATCACTTTAAGATTCTCACACATGTCAAATCAACCCCAACTAAAAAAATATAAAATAAAATCAAAATCAAAACATATCTTACACGTGCTTAGCATAAAAAAAATATTTCAATTCATTAAATTAACCTAATTAAATTATATTTTATGGCAAATCTTTCGACCTCGATAACTTGGGCTCCGTTAATCCAAATTAATTTTTTCTCAAACCTAAAGTGCATAATTAATTACGACCTATCCAATGAACCTAATATTCATATACTTATCATACTTGGTCAAAAATCTAACTATGTGGCCCAAATAAAATTGAAATTGCTATATATCATTTTAGTCCCTAATTTTCAAAACATCAAGATATAGCACACAAAATTTAAATTCTATATGAAAATTTTCAAGGGCATTACACTAGTATTCATGTTAATAGTTTTTCAATAGGAGAATATATTAGCAGTTAATGGATGGGAATAATTGTGTTAATGTAAGAGTTCGTGAGTATGGGGTTCTTTATCCAATTTCTCATTCACAATGATGGTCTATATCAATTTATATGAAAATAAGTCAAGAATAATCTAATGTTTTGAAACAGCCACAAGATTTGAATTGTACAAGAATAATAAGCTTAGAAGGGTGCATGCTTTAGTCCTGTTGTATTTTTTTCTATGGACATCAGTACGTGTACATAAAAGCAATACACTTTTGTTCTCAACTTACTTGCATTTGGTTTCTCACTGATGAGAGATACCATATTTAACCTACTTTTTATGAGATTTTTGGGATTTTTTGTTGGTACCTATAATTGTTTATTTTAGAAACTAAAGGGTTACTGGACCAATCGAATCAACAAGAAATTAGTTCCTTTTTTACCGTTTTCAGTCATGATTATGTACAAAGCCGTAGGTGCTTTGTGTTTACAACTTATAATCAATTGTTTGATGCATGATATTTTCTTTTTTCATGGCTGAAGGATGGTCCTTTTTAGGGATAGTTCTATGGGCCTTAGGATTGCAATGTTATAGGAAAATTGTTTAGTGAAGGAAACATTGTAAATTAACAATTTCTTGAGGGTATAAAGCTATATCTTTTTCAAATTGACCATTCCATATGCTCTTCATTGGCAACCTGGTAGAAGGCAGTAATTTGGATCGTTTTATTATTCTTCAAGTGTTTTTCATCATGATATTTAGGCTCGGAAACTTAGTGTTCTACTCCCATGTAATTTGTTATAATTTCAATTTTTTGATAAATAGGAGGTCACTGCTTGCGTGTTTAAGCTTCTATTTTAGTGCCCATCCAATCGCGAAGGTTATTCACAACGTTCAAAAAACGTTGCAAAAAAATTATGGCAACACTCAAAAAACGTTGCAAAAAAGTTATTCGCAACGTTAAAAAAAGTTACAAAAAGGTTATGACAACACTTAAAAAACGTTACAAAAGGTTATTTATAACGTTCAAAAAACGTTGCAAAAAGGTTTTGGAAACACTCAAAAAACTGTCTATCCTTCTACTCTATGACAACATTGAAGATTGCAACATACTCAAAAACATTGTAAAAGGTTTTCGGCAACGTTTTTTGAACGTTGCAAAAAACTGTTTTCGTTATAGTGATTGAACTTGTATCATGGTATAGTAAGAAACAAAATTTCGTTGCATTGTCTACCATCGAAGCTGAATATATCTCGACTACTAATTATTGTGCACAAGTTCTATCGACGAAATAAACACTCAGTGATTATCACTTAACTTTTGACCATATACCTATTATAAATGATAACACGAGTGCTATAATTCTATCAAAAATCCTTTTGCATTCTCGAACGAAGCATATTGAAATTAGACACCACTTTTTATGAGATCATGTACAAAAGGGAGATATTCTGTTTGAATTTGTAAACACCAAAAATCAATTGGCTGACATTTTTACTAAACCTCTAACTCTTGATAGATTTTTGTATATTCGAAGGGGTTTGGGCATTCTAGATGAAATTGAAATATGTGGCTAATGTGTCTATTTCTTGATAAAATTGTTGATTTAATGTCATTTCATCATGATGCTCGAAATTTTATTAAAACTATGATGTAGACGTCCGGATTCCTAGGTCGGAAGTGCGAACGTCCAGATGAGGATCCGGACAACCATGAGGACGTCTGGATAGGGATGACAAAAAAGTTCGACAACTCTAGCCAAGCCTTATTTGGGGGAGTCGACTCGAGCCAGGCCTGGCCCGGCTTGTGTGGCGCCCAACTCGTAATTTAAAAAATAAATACATAAAAGATGCCCAACACTCAACAAATTTATTTAAAAAATTAAAACTAAAAACTAAAGCTGCCTACAAGCAGTTGTACCACAGCTGCCCAGATAGCTATTTTAGTTGGTGTGCACGCAATCGAAAAAATTCAAATTTTAAAAATTTGACGTGCAATCGTCTTATCAAAATTTGAATTTTAAAATTAAATATAGTTAAAATGGATATATTTTTTATCTAATATGGAAAAAACTTTACAACTTCATATCAGTCTATCTCTAATTTCTTTACGCAATATTCATTATTCTACTCTCCAATTCTTAACTCTTATTTTCAATTAGACATTTGGCTGTATTATTCAGTTTCTTTTACTCTATTATTTAATATTCTTTGCTATAATACATACACATGGATTTTACTAGTGATGAGATTAATCAGTTTAAAGGTAGTTCGAGTACTCCATCAAGGTACGATGCATCTCAAAATGTTCCAATTGATTTGGAAGATATCGAAGAGGAGGAAGTAATCAAGGTTAAAAGGTCGAAAAAAGAGTATGCGGATTGTTGGCAACATATGACTTGTAAAAAAGTTGGGGTTCAAAATAAAGTTGATATTTGGAAAGCATGTTGCAATTATTGTGGTAAAGAACTTAGTTGGAAGCCCAGTTTGAGTCGCATTTAAATAGGCACATATTAAGAAGTTGCAAAGCGAAACCAGTCGGTCTTGACCCAAAACAGATCGAATTAACATTTACCGGTTATGGTTCTACTATTTCCACTTTTGTATATTCAAAGAAAATATTTCGTGAAGGAATGGCTAAATATGTGGCTGCAGCAGGGATGCCGCTAACGATGATCGAGTTAGCAAGCTTTACTCGTCTAGTGTAGAATTATCTCCATACCAGGTATAATTCTTATTGTAGAAATACTCTTCGTTCGGATGCTATAAAATTATATAGTAAAAGAAAACAACAACTATTGAAAGTCTAAAAACTTTTAATTGTGTTATATGGACCGGTATTAATAAAAAAATGTTATATTACTATTACAGTTCATTACATTAATCACATATGGATTATGCATAAAAGGATTATTGCATTCAGATGTATATAATATCTTCATAATGAGACTAACATATACATGATTTTAAAAGATTGGTATGTAAGAAATGGTTTGAAGTTTTAATTTTGATAATGCTAGTGTAAACAAAATTATTGTCGAAAAATTTATTAATAATTTGAACCCTACATTTGGAGGTTTATTTTTTTCATCAACATTGTGTATGCCACATTATTAATTTGATTGTAAAAAATGGATTGGAACATATAATTAGGCAAGTAATTAATTTTATTACTATATCACCATCAAGAAAGCAAGCATTTAACAGTTTTTGTGCAGAGCATGGCTTAGAAGAGAAATTATTTGTCACTGGTGTATCACATAGATGGAACTCTACATATCTTATGTTACACTCGTGTAAAAATTATGATAAAGTTGTTTCAATGTATTATAATGGCAAGCATACATGTGGACCCGAACATAATTTGAAAGATTGTGAATGGTCTCTTGCATTTGTCGTGAAAAAATTCTTAAAACCTTTTTTCGATACCACAAATGAATATAGCAGTGTTTATTACCCTACATCTTCATGTGTTTTATAATACCTTTTCTATATTTCACAAGTATTTCAAAAACATAGGAATTTTCCAATTTTTGTTGATGTAATTTATTTTATGGAGTTAAAATTTCGTAACTATTGGGAAGAGTTGCTCTCTTTATTTGTATTAGTTTCGGTGATAGACCCTCGACTTAATTTAAGTGAGGGATTTCAAATTTCATGAATATAGAATTATCACATGTGCATATAGAATCTATATTATGTGAAATGCATAACTATTACGCTAAAAAAGATAGTCAGTGTAGTTCTACTTTCCAAAGTTCTTTTTCAAAAAATACATCAAAAAATACAGATAATCTAAGGAGTTATTTAGATACCAATACTAGTGTTCCTCATTTAGTTCTAATTTGTCAACATTTAGAGCAATAGATGTCAGTGGTACAAATCTTTAAATTTTCTCTGAGTTAGCTAGGTATATATGCGTGGACGTTCGTAATATGTTACAACCACAAGAATTACATGAATTTAGTCTTTTATCATGATAGAGGTGTAACGAAATGTAGTATCCAATTGTATCAAAAATTACTCGCGATTTACTAACACCTCCAGTGTCTACAGTAGGATCGGAGGCTACATTTTGTTCAGGTGATCGAGTTTTATGTGAAGAATGATCAAAACTAAAAGAAGATATATTGGAGGCTTTAATATATTTGAAGGACTGAGAATGTGCGGAATTACGTCTTCAAGCACAAGTTGACAGTGTAATGGCCAAAAAGTTACAGCAAATTCAAGCATAAGATATTATAAGTTTTTAAATTGATTAGTTTCAAAAAATACGTAATTTTTAATTTTTTTGTTTTGTTTTTAGAAAAATTGTACACAAAATATTTTATTCGTGTACAATTTTAACTCGACTTACGATAATTGTAGCCGGTCCCAACTCCGGATAAAGATGAGGGTTTTAAATTTTATAATTTATTTAATTTATAACATGTATAAACTTTACAAATTTTAAATTCTTTAAGTAAAAAATGAAGAATTTACACACAAAAAAAATCCGAACTGGCTCGACCCGTTAAGGCTCGGGCCAAAAGCTTAGGTCGAGCCTCATTTTTTTTGCCAGGCTCAGGTCGGGCCCAAAAAGCTCGAGTCGAGGTCGAGCTTTTTCCTTCGGTTTGGACTCGACTCGACTCGTTGACATAGCTAGTCTGGATTAAGTTATCCAGATTGAAAGAAAACCTAGGAATTTTCCATACGGAAGTCCGAGTATGTGTATCACACGTCTGGATCTGCATAATTCCAGATTTTAAATCACAATTCAAAACCATTTCTTCCTCATTTTCTATTTTCTCTTCCTTTTCCAGCGCGTGCAAATCCACCTCCTATTCACCCATTTTTGTTCACAATTCATCATTTTACTCTCTCAAATCCAAAAACATATCTCCTCCTCTAATTTTATCAAAATCCCTAATTTTCTCTCACTAAAACCACCAAAACTTACACTTTTGAATATTTTCAAACCCTAGTTTAATTTCTATCTTCCTTTTTTCTTTTAATCTCTATTCTTCATCATGTCTAGTCGACGAGAAAAGCGTATAAAGGCTACTTTAAGGCATCCTTCACCATCATCATCCAATGGAGAACTCGAAGTGCCAGCAAATGCTTTTGAAAAATCTCTAATTTGAATAGGTAAGAATGTTGATTTTGTTGACTTTACCATTGAAGCAACTACATTTCACATGGAAGAATACTTTGAAAACATGAGTTGGGTCTCGATAGCCACTTTAGAGGAAAATGTATATCCCCGTCTTATGAAATAATTTTACAAAAACATGGTTATCACTCCTAGGTCGGATGAAATTTCTTGTTTACTTAAAAACACCCGCATTACCAACACCAAAATTCTCATCCGAAAAATTCTCGAACTCAAGGTGTGTGAAAACCAATTTTTTCTTCATAAAGCTCTTCCCGCTTTGGAGGGATATAATCCTATCGAGGCATGCTATAGAGCCCCAAGGAAAAGCATAAAAAATATCACCAAACTTAGTGTCAATAAACTCAGTCTTCATGTAAAGTTTTGCAAATATCATTGCACATGTCATTCTTCCTCGAAACTGACATCGGGATGACGTAAATAATTTCGATCTCTTCATTCTCAATTCCTTTCTAGTTGGATGAAAATTAGACTTTTCAATTATTACAATCGGTCTCATGAAGCTTGTCACACGACACGTCAAAGCTTTAAACTATTGCATGTTTCTTACCAAATTTTTTAAACATTTTGAAATTCCTTTACATGATTAGACCTCCTTTTCATTCCAACCCACTGATACCATCAATATCCAAACTCTCAAATATATGAAAATTGTTAAAGAGCATGGTCAATGGATGGCTCACACCAAATGATTAGATCCCACTTCGGCTCCTTAGACTCTACCTTTTGACGAAGATGATGACGACGATGGTGTACCACGTGTCTCAAAGGCCTCATGATATTTCAGGTTCTAATGCTTCTCCACCTACATGTTGTTTCACATTTACCAAGTATCACTACAATCTCCTCTATGGTCACATTGACTCACTTACATCGTTCGTTGACGGGCTAGCCAGATTAATACATCAAGTAGTCCCTCGATAGGATGTTATGCCAGCTCAACTAAGGATGAGAGTCATGTCACATTTGGAGATCATATCAAAAGAAAAATCACGGGCATTGGAAGTATTCGTAATCATTCATCTCCTTCTATTGAAAATGTTTTATTAGTAGATAATCTCAAATATAATTTGCTAAGTATTAGTCAAATATGTGATAAAGGATAATCAAATTTGATTATTCAAAATGTCTTATTAAGGATGCTACATTAAAGAGGTATTGTTCATAGGAAGTTGAAGTAAAGATATTTATGTCATTAACATTGAATTTGAAAAGGAATTAAAATGTTTGTCAAGTTTTAAAGTTGATACTTCGTGATGGCATAGAAGGTTGGGCCATGTTAGCAAGGACCTGATTTCAAAAATCTCAAAAACATTGCCTTGTTAAAAGTCTACCATATTTAAAATTTGAAAAGCACAAAATTTGTGATGTTTGTCAATTTGGAAAACAAACAAGAATTTCTTTCAAAACTAAGCAATTTTCTTCAATCACAAAACATTTGCAACTTATTCACGTGGATCTCTTTAGACCTTCTAAAATCGCAAGTTTAAGTGGAAAATATTGTGCATTTGTCATTGTTGATGACTTCTCAATATTTACTTAGGTTTTGTTTTTGAACTTGAAAAATGAGGCTTTAAAAATATTCAAATATTTTTGTAAAAAGGTTCAAAATGAAAAATGATACTCTATTACAACCATTAAAAGTGATCATGGTGAAGAATTCGATAATATTGCTTTTGATGATTTTTGTAAAGAAAATGGATATGAACATAATTTTTCGGCTCCTAGAACTCCTCAACAAAATGGTATAGTAAAAAGAAATAATAGCACATTGCAAGAAATGGCTAGAACCATGTTAAATGAAAATAATTTACCCAAATATTTTTGGGCCGAAGCCATTAACACCGCTTGCTACATTATGAATAGAATTTTGGTTAGTCGAAAGAAAACCAAAACTCCATATGGGCTTTGAAAAAATAGAGTTTCCAACATCAATTATTTTAAGGTTTTTGGTTGCAAATATTTTATTCTAAATACAAAAGAAAATCTGGGAAAATCTAATTCAAAACCCGATATTGGATTCTTTCTTGGATATTCTCCTACTAGTAAAGCTTATAGAGTTTTCAACAAAAGAACTCTAGTAGTGAAAGAATCCTTGCATGTTACATTTGATGAAGTTAATTCTCTTGATCAAGATAAAGGTGTTGATGTATGTTTGGAAATTCCTTTTGAGCAAATGAATATTCAAGATCAAAATAAGGAAAATCCCAAAGATATTGAAGATAATGATTTGGAAGAATCAATGTCTCAACAAGAAGAAGGAGAATCTTCCAAAAGTCAAAGTGATCCAAAACTTCCCATCGAATGGAAGTTTATTCCCTCTCATCCAAGGAGCTCATAATTGGTGATCCTTCCAAAGGTTTAAGTACTAGAAACTCTACCAAAGGTTTTCTAAAAATTGTGCTTTCATTGAACCAAATAATTTCAAAGAAGCCGGATTTGATGAGTTTTTTATTCTAGCAATGCAAGAAGAACTAAATCAATTTGAAATAAATCATGTTTGAGATTTAGTTGATAGACCAAATGAACAAACCGTTATTGGTATAAAATGGGTTTTTCGAAATAAACGAGATGAAAATAGTATATGTGTACATAACAAGGCTATATTAGTGGCTCAAGGTTACAATCAAGAAGAAGGTATAGATTTCGAAGAAGCCTTTGTACCGGTTGCTAGATTAGAATCTATTCACATGCTTCTTGCTTTTGCTTGCCATAAATGTTTTACTCTCTATCAAATGTCAAAAATGCATTTTTGAACGATTTTATTCAAGAAGAAGTTTATGTTGAGCAATCTCCTGGTTTCAAAAATCATAAATTTTCAGAAAATGTGTTTAAATTTAGAAAAGTTCTATATGGTTTGAAACAAGCTCATAGAGTTTGGTATGAAAGATTGAGCAAATTTCTTACATCAAATGGTTTTCAAACGGGAAATGCGGATACTACACTCTTTATCAAAACAAAAAAGAATGACATGATTGTTGTACAAATTTATGTTGATAATATTATTTTTGATGCAACTAATATTTCCTTTTGTGAAGAGTTTTCAAAGTGTATGAGAAAGGAATTTTAAATGACAATGATGGGAGAACTAAAGTTCTTTCTTGGACTTCAAATCAAACAAACTAATGAAGACATCTTCATTAGTCAAACAAAGTACATTGTAGACATGCTCAAGAAATTTGATTTTGAAAGCTTGAAGCTAATGAATACTCCAATATGCTCATCAATTAAATTGGATAAAGATGAGCAAGGTACTTCAATTGACATAACTAAATATTAAGGTATGATCAGATCTCTACTTTATTTAACCGGTAGTAGACCTGATATTATGTTTAGTATTTGCTTATATGCTTGATTTCAATCCAATCCTAAAGAATCACATATAAGTGCCTTAAAAAGAAATTTTAGATATCTATGTGGCACTAGAACTTTGAGACTTTAGCATCTAAATGGCACTCATATTGACCTTATTATCTATTTGGATACCGATTGGGCGGGTTGAACTATTGATCGAAAAAGCACAAGTGGACCTTGTCACTTTCTAGGCTTTATTCTTGTGTCCTGGTTTAGCAAGAAACAAAATTCCGTTGCACTATCCATCGTCGAAGCCGAATATATCTTGGTCGCTAATTGTTGTGCTCAAGTTCTTTGGATGAAACAAACTCTTAGCGATTATTATTTAACTTTTGAAAATACTCATATTATGTGTGATAACACTAGTGCCATAAATTTGTCAAAAAAAATCCCACTTTGCACTCTCACACCAAACATATTGAAATTCAACATTATTTTCTTAAAGATCATGTACAAAAAGGTAATATTTACTTGAAATTTGTTAGTAACGAAAAACAATTGGCAGATATTCTTACTAAACATGTATCTCTCAATAGATTTTCATATATTAGAATAGGTTTAGGTATTATTGATGATTTGAAATTTGTCTCTAAACTTATTTTATTTGCATGGTTAAACCGAAATTACATATGAATTACTATTTTATAGTATTTCAGTCGACTGACTGATCAACCGGTAAGCATATACACAAATAGGTAACCTTTTGCAAATTCGGCAAGTTTGCATAAAACTGGTAAGTTTGATTTTTGGTCCACCAATTACTCTGTTCGACCGACTTATTAATCAACCGAAACAATCATTTGGTCGACCGATTGAAAGTCGTATTTTGGTCCACCACTAGTCTACCGAAACTTCTTGTAGCCCCCTTTTTTCAAACCTGCAGAGTTTCGGTAGACCACAAAAAGGGTTCGATCGACCAAAATGCTCGCGGTTTAGCTTCTTTAAAATTCAAATTTATCCCCAATTCTCCAATCCAAAACCTAAAATTGTGATTTCTCTCTCCTCAATCATCCAAAAATCTTCAATTTCTTCCAAATTGCTTCAAGATTTCTACAAATCCACTATATTCATCAACATTTACATCAAGAATTCGAAGTTTTATCTTCCATTTTGTCAAGAGAATAAAAAACCTAGTTTTTGTTCAAAAACTTGGAAATCCAAATTCCATCTCAAGAATCTATTGCAAATCCATTCAAATCACTAACCTACTTCAAATATTTGTACCATACTCATTTCCTATCAATTCCCACTCGTTTTCCCACCAAAATTTCAAAAAACTGAAATCTCTCTTTCACTTATTCATAAAATCGGAACCTACAATGCCTCCAAAGAAGAAATCAAAGAAGGGGAAAACTAGTTCGTCCAATGTTGAAGTTGACACGCCATTGCCCGACCGATTCACCTATTGTCCAATTTTGATTGGTAAGTCTATCGATTTTTTTGACTTCTATACCGAAGCTCCATCTTTTCATATAGATGAACATTTTGAAGGTATTGGATGGAGAAATGTAGTTTCTATTTCTGAGAATGCTTACCCTAGGTTGATTCGAGAATTTTACCGAAATATCTCTTTTTATTTAAACCACGTTACTTGCACAATCAAGGATAAACGCACCCTCGATAGACCTACACTTCGACAAATCCTTGATTTAGAATATTGTGATAATTGTGCTTATGTTCAGAATTATCTTGTTAGGTTTGACGGTTATAATGAACTTGATGCTTATTGTTGTATCATCGACTGATCTTTAACCACCAAAATGACTTTGAACCTAAATCATCTTACTGTCCCGTGCAAAATCCTCCATCGTGTAATTGCACATTAGTGGCCATTATGAAGAGGTTTCATCACCTCAACTTGTTCATCCTTGATTCCCTTCTAATTGGTCAAAAATTAGACTTCTCATACATATTTTTGAAACATATTCGACAAGTCCACTCTTCACCTAGAGTCTTAGGCTTACCATAAGGCATGCTTCTTACAAAATTTTTTGAACACTTGAATGTGTCATTAGATGATGAGCATATTCTTAAACCAAAACATATTGATATCATCAACCTTACCACTATCAAACGAATGAAAATTGTTAAAGGTAACGGGTAATGGGTGTGTCATACTGAAGGCTTCGACAATAATTCAGGGCTCACTACTTGGCCATTCATCGAAGAAGAGGCGAAAGAGAATTTGGGTGTTGGTGAGGGTAAAAATGACGATGATGGTGATGGTGATGGTTCTCATCGACCGAGACATAGGCCTACAATTGCATAAGTTGCACCTATCTCCAGCTGATATATGTCCTAAGATCAATTCCACATCTTAGAAGGTCGAATTGATTCCCTTGCAATTGTCGTAAATAGCCGCATGGACGCACTTGAACAAATGATGGAGCAAATGAGCGTGTCCCAAGAGGCCTTCTTTGCAACACATGTACTCCATCTATCCTCGAGGCCCTCCTCCATCGACGGAAGATTGAAGTCTCTCTTTAAGTTCTTTTCATTTTTTATTTTTATTTTTATTTACGGGGGGAGTTTTTGACTTCAAAGACCCCATTCTTTTTTATGATGTCAAAGTGGGAAAAAATGTGATTTAGTATGGAAGCTTACTGTTTGTGAAATTTCGCAAGTGTACGGATCGTGACAAGTAATAAAGTGGATTTTTTAAAGTCCAAATATCGTTCCAAGAGACTATTATCTGTAATAAAGTTTTAAATTAATCTAACTTCAATTTAAATTAAAATAGTGACTAATAATCAAATCAAGTTATGTTTTCTAAGCGAAATTCTAATAAATAAAGTAACGAACTATTTAATAAAATAACGAACTCAAATTAAATCTGGAGAAAAGATATGTGATTAAATAGTTAGGATTTTCGATTTCACTTAGGTTATTTATCATACATTTAAATCCAATTTATTCAGCTATTTTTCATACGTGCCAACGATCGAATTAACCTATTATATTTAGTGATCTCTCTCAAAAAATACTAATTCTATTCATATGCCCGAACTTACTATATCTCTATGTAAATTCACACACATATGAACGCATTAATCCATAGGAATTCAATAAAGATCGCATATATTATAATTATCTATCGATCTATTATAATGTCAATGTCAATCATTGCATGAGCTAGAATTATATTTCACCTCTCGGTCTCAATATTATTCCCTAAATCAATTAATTGTTGATCAACAAATAAAATATTAAACACACAATAATTAATTGACAATTCTTAAAAAGGAATGAAAATCTTGAAATTAAACATATAATAAAAACTAAGTTCCATTATCAATCCTAACATAAAAATATTCAGTCACTCATAATGTTAAATTTAAACATGAGAGAGTGGAAAGAAATCACCAAGAATTGACGAAATGTGATTAATTTTAGTTGACACTTGAATCTGCTTCAATTTTGCTTCTAAATCAATTATGTATGCCACTGTGCAACTATATATTAATCAATTCCAAATTGTTTTCTTCCTAAGTTGCAGCTTTGACTTCTTCCACTCGAATTCCAGACACGTGAATGTTAATGATGAAATAAGCCACAGTTTTCTTCCTATTCCAGCCACTTTGTCTTCTTCTCTTCCTTCTCTTTTATTTCTTAGTTGATTGCCTTTCCCTCTTGCTCAAAAACTATCGACTTCTGTGTGTCAAAAAAATATAATTTTCAAAGAATGACTGCGACTTCCCCCCAATTTTCTGCATGTCCGTGTATTATCTACATGAGAAATTCCAACCCTAATTTATCCCAAATTCTTCTCTTTCAATCCAACCAATAAAAGCCCAATACCAATTGAATTTGAATCCTATGCAATTCAATTTGAAGCCCCATCAATGCTATATTTTTCTTTTAGTCCTCAATCTTTCAAAATAATAAAATTCGTTCCTTGTACTTTGAATGTTGTCATTCTTCCATTATTTTGCATCTTTTCTCCAATTCTTCATCAAACATAAAATTTTACCTACAAAATACAATTCAACATAAATTAAGTAAAATTTAATTCAAAAGACAACAAAATATCATAATTTAGCATCAAGAATAAGTGTAAAAGCTACACTTACTTGATTATATATTCTGTTACATTTATTACAAAGAATCTCTTGATTAATCAAACTAATTTCATCTATTTTATCAAGAATTCTATTTTGCAAGAAAACTTCTCAATCTCATCTATTTCAATTATTGATAAAAGTCTTCTTTACCAACACTTACATTGAAGTGTAAATCTCTCTTCATACTTAACTTATATTATTTGTTAAGAGAGATCATATGTTGAAAAATTTGATACAAAGATAGAAGCTATTTCATTATCCATCATTCATCAAAGTTTATAATATAAACACTTGAGTTTTACTATTTGCTATCTATTGAAGTGTTATACTAACTCTCTAAAGACTTGATTTGATTATATCATTTGTTAACAGAGCTCTTTCAATTGTAACATTATCATTTATATTTTGGTGGTTTCGAGAACCTTGTCAAAACTTGATTGCTGTTAAGGATATATACTCCTCATTGTAAGTCACTTAAGGATAAATGTTCGTTGTTGTCAGTCACTAATGATAAATACTTCTTGTTGTAAGTCACTTAAGGATTGGTACTCCTTGTTTGTAAGTTACCACTATAGGCCATTTGGTCTTGCTCGTGACGGAGAGCTTGGTAACGGGGACGTATAATATATTGTGTATCGAACCCCATTAACTTCGCTTTTTATCTTTACATTATTGCACTTTACTTTAAATTGCTATTTATATTGTGCTATATCCACTTAAGTGGCAATACTTGAATTAAGTTATCGAATTTGTATATTTACTTCTATTATTACATTTTGCATTTATATCTCATATATTAAATAGTTTGAGACTGATTTCGAAAAAGTTTCAAAAATCAATTCACTTTCCTCTTGGTTAGTTATTCTTGAGTTATGACATTTGTCAATGATTACTGATATCCTTCCATTATGTCGTTGATAATCACATTATATATATATATATATATATATATATATATATATATATATATATATATATATATAATCCTTGCAATATTGTAAAGGGATAATTGCAGCAGCGGTACCAAATATTTCGTTTAGTAGCAAATTTTACCCACTGTACCAAACCTTTCAAAATGTCATAGTTGAAGTCCAAATTAATGGTTTCTGTTAGTTTGACCATTAGTTGGCCAAATAATTGAACTTGACAATAATTTTGACTAATTTTAAACAATTAAAATGGTAACTCTACATTTTTTGTAATAACATAACTAAACTTAAAAACCAAAAACCTCCAGAGATGAGCAAAAACAACCAGATTACAACATTTACCGACAAATTTGAGGTTTGATTTGCGTCTTTTTATTATTCAAGTGCAATGGGTTTTTAGTTATTTGACCTATTTTTGGGTCAATTGCTTTTGGATTTTTAGTTTTTGCCAATAGGAATCAAAACTCTTAAAAGGCCAAAATGCTCAACTCGCCAATGAAAATCCAAAAAGCAAACCCATCTATCCTGTCTATCGAAAACCCAAAAATCAAACCCAAAAAATGGTCAAAATTTTAATTGAGAAATAGGTGATTTTTGTGAGTGATTTGGTGGGGTATAACAGGGAAAAGGTATGGCCTAGTCAGATTACCTCCAGGTTTTAGGTTCCATCTAACTATGGAAGTGGAGGAGATGACATTTGTGGTGATGGTTTTGGGTTAGGGTAGGTGTGGGTGTGGGTATAAGTGGGGTGGATGGAGAAGAAGAAATTGGTTTTTGGTTTTTTAATTTTAATTATTTGATTTTGGTTACTTTATTACAAAAAGAATGTAAAGTTACAATTTTAACTTTTTAAAATTAGTCAAAATTATTGTCAATTTCAATTATTTGGTCAATTAATGGTCAAAATAATAGAAACAATCCATTTGGACTTCAGCTATGATATTTTGAAAGGTTTGGTATAGTGGGTGGCACAAATAAAAAGTTTAGTACCATAAGTGACACAAATGAAGTTTTGAGCAAAATCTGCTACGAAATCAAAGGTTTGGTACCTCTGTTGCATTTATCCCTATTCTAAATAGTTTAACCAAATACTAGGTCTCACAAAACTAATATTTGTACTTTGTTGAAGCCTTTTGTTCATGCAAAACCCAAAAGTGTACGGGATCGTTGACAAGTAATACATGATGAGTTAAGAGTTATCATCCCACATGGAATAAATTCAATTCAAATTTACTAACTTTTTATAGGATTCGAATTATGTAAACAAAATATAGTTTGATTTTACTTTATATTAATTAATCTAAGAAAGCCGTAAAAATGTGACTTTTTATCAATTATTGAATGATTGTATTGGATCTCGAATCCGCCTATTGCTTTTTATTTCAATTCTTGATTTGTAATCTAGTTCCGTTCACGCGTTCTTGATAATCGATAAAACTATGATATATAATTTTATTTTCCAAGACAAATTAAATATATCCTAATCACGACCCAAATCTATTCCTAGTCTGAATTCGAATGATTAGAATGCATTGAAATTTAGATTATCTATATGATTGCACACGTGATAAATGTTATTTCTAACACCTATTGTACATATGTTAATTTTATCGCATTCTAAACTTATTGTGAGTTTCCCAACACTACAATAATCAACTAATTATCTAATTGGTGACCAATCAATTAAATAATACAATGGGTATACAAAATTAATCAAGAAACGCAAGAAATATAATCTAAACTACTAGTTTTGAATTAAAACAAATAACAAATAGGTTTCATCTTCATCCAATACACAAAGGGATCAAGCCTAACATGTTAATATATGAATTACAAGAAGAATAATAGAAAAATATCACTCGGATCATAAAATAAATCAAAAGATGTTGATCTTCAATTTCAATGTTGAATTCTTCAAAATCTTGTTGTAATTGACCTTCAATTCCTTGCTATGGCTTGATCTCCTTTCTCAAAAGCAATTGACCTCTTGTTCTTGATGAATTTCATGAACTTCTGTGTATGAAGAGGTAAGAAAGAGATCTTCAATATGTATGTCTCATTCTCTATTTATAAGAGCCAGAAAATAGGTCAAAATCGTGTCCAATTGGGTTTTCAAAAGAGTTTGAAGTGCGAAAGGAAACTAAAGATTCTTTTTCGAAAAAGGTCTGTGCGCGTGCACCGTTATAAGCGTTGTGTATGCGCCGTAAAACCAAATGGCTCTCGGGTTGGGAAAAATAAGGTCGTGCGCGCTAGCCATGAATTGCCTGCACGCGCGCAGTTTTGTCTCTGAACAGTTTTCGATATTTTTGCCATAACGTTCTCTACAAATATCCAATTGAGCTATTCAAGATGTGTTGGAAAGATAATTTAGAGGGCTACAATTCTTTTTGAAATACGAGTTTTCAAATTCAAACATTTGCTATCCAAAAAACGGGTCTCAAGTTGAGAATAAAAATCCATAAAAATCCGTAGCATAACTTCTTCAGCTAGAAATTGATTTGTGAAAATACTTCCACTATATCTCTTTCCTTTGACCTCCAAATGCATCCAATTGATCCTATATGATCTTCATTCATCATTTTGTGCTCCAAATCAAGTATCGGGTGTTTACATTTTGACCCCCAAATTTTGGATTTCCTTCGTTTTCTCACTTTTTTGTTCCTTTCTTCCAAATCCACTAATTTACATTGAGTTCAACCTAACAAACATAATTAGCACAAAATGATGTTATAATTCATTTAAATCACTTACAAGTACTCTAATTTAATGGCCTAGATAAGTTTACAAAATACACTTATCAAACACCCCCAAACTTGAACATTTGTTTGTCCTCAAATAAAATTATAACATGACTTAACCAAAGATTTTAAACGGATGTATGGTTAGATAATTTGCCTTTTTTTCTCAAGATTGGAATACATGTATTAAAACTATGAACTGCTACAAAATTATAATGCTAAAATTAATTTTACTTATCTATTACAAAATCGCGTACGTGTGTGTGAAAATTCATGTCAAGCATCATAAATTCATAAAGTGATTCAAATCCCGACCCTTAATGGCCAAATGTTTCATTTCTTCTCTCGTAAGATATACATCCTCAAATTTCATTCTTTTCACTATTTCCCCAAAGTGTGATCTAAGGTTGAATTTATATACTATCCATCACCCTCTCTAGATTGGTTAGATCTTACTAATTGAAGTTCAACACATCAACAAATGCGGATTCTCCTTATTTTTATTGCTTCAACCTCTAAGAATCAATTAAGTTAATAATCCCTTGTCAAAAGTCTAATTCTCTCGAATAAGTGTTCGAAGCTTAATCAAGACATGTAACAATTCTTTATTTATTTTTATTTTTTTGTGTGCAGACTCCTCTCCATTAAACTTTATAAATGACATTTGTAGCGAGCTTTCAGCTGAAGACTCCCAAGTCAAATGACCATAGGGCACCAAATTTTTAGAGACCCTTGCAAGCTTAATCGCTCAAGTCATAAAGGCTACAGACTGAAGTTTCACAACAAGACAACATTTTTTTTTTCGTGCAATGATTAGTGCAATACCCCTTATTAAATATACTCTCAAAAATCGACCTCTAATTTAAGGTTTTCACCTAATTTACATCTTATTGGCATTAGACAATCCACACAAAATTTAGCATACATGGAATCCACATTTATCTCAATGTATCACTACAACGGCTCAAACACCCCCAAACTATCCTAGAATTGGTTTAATGATGTATAATTTAGTGGTTATTAGGATTTAGCATATAAGGTTCACTAAATTTTTTTTATTTTTTATCTATTCAAATTTTGAATCAAAATATTTCTTTCATGACGCAAAACATAAATCTTGTGAGCAAAAATATCAAATTTCACATAAATAGGCATAAATTAACCTTAACATGTAACTTTTCACAATTTATAATCTAATACATGATTTCAATTATATGCATGTAGGCAAAATTATCTAACCCATACAAGCACATAAAAACAATAAATAAGCTGAAATAAATTTTTTTTTTTTTTTTTTTTTGCACTCGAACAAGCACACAAACCAATAGAAACTCAATGTTTTTCCTCCTCCAAACTTATAACAGACAATGTCATCAATGTCTAAAAATATAACATGTAATATATAAAAATTAAGGACAAATAAGGGAACTAAGTACTCCTCTGATATATATTTGAAGGTAATGGATGGACTGGTATGAAAGTTCTAGCTCACTTGCTATGTCTTTTCCCTTATCCAATGTGTTCGGTTACATGTTCCTTCAAAATAGTAAAAAAACAATCATAACATAAAATAATTTGTAGTAAGCTCATACACATTTTAAAGGGAAATATGGGAATAAAGATACCCTATATTACTAAAAGCAATAAAATTACTAATCATATATCTAAAAAGTAAAATAAATAAAAAGAAAAAAAAATTGGGTTGCCTCCCAATAAGCGCTTATTTATAGTCATTAGCTTGACTTTATTGTTTTGGCTATTTATGGTGGCTTGAAAGAAGAGTCTTTAGCCTTGCATCGGCTGCACTGGCAGTTATTTTTTAAGTCATCTTTAAGCATCCAGATTACAAGATTTTCATTATTGCCTCGTCCAACTATTCCACCTTCTTCTTTCTTAATCTTGTTACTTCTCCAATGGTCTATCCTTTTGCGCTCCTCAATGTCTGGAGGTTGCTTGAATGAAGTATTTATGGTGAAGTTTTGTTATTTTTCTTCTACCCTTAAGATTATTTCATCTTTTTCAAAATCCATTAATGCTCGTACAGTAGATAAGAATGGTCTACCCAAAATTAACGGAATATGATGAGCATCTATTTCTAGGATAATGGAATCAGCTGGAAAGAAGTTATCTCCAACTTTGATGAGCACATCCTCTACCACTCCATAAGGATACTTGAGTGTCCTATCAGTCAGCTGTAGGATTATTGATGTTGCTTTTGGATCATCTAATCCTAATTTCCTGTAGATAGACAGTGGTATCAAATTAATACTTGTTCCATAATCAATTAAAGCGTTTAAATTATTTGAATTTCCTATAGAGTAAGGTACAGTAAAACTCCCTGAATCCTTTAGTTTATGAGTGAGAATATGCTTTATAATTGCACTGCACTCTTCTGTTGGAGCCACCGTTTCATTTATTGGCAGCTTTCTCTTCTTAGTCAACATCTATTTTAGGAACTTTGTCTAATTTGGAATCTGTTGAATGACATTAATGAAGAGAATGTTGATATGAAGTTGTTTGAGTGCATCCAATAACTTCTTAAATTGCTTTTCTAGCTTATTGTTCTACAACTTTTGAAGGAATGTGATTGGATGTGTATGTTTATTGACATGAATAGTTGTCTTAACCAGCTGTCCGTTCGACTTTTCTTCTTGTGTAACCTTTGTTGACTCTTCGGAGTGAACTACTTGTTCCTCGCCCATGGTAGGTACATGATTCTCCTCTATCCATTTCCTTTCATAGTAATTTTTGGCAATTGAACTCCACTTCTCGTTGTGATGGTCTGGACTTTTTCCTGTTTTGGCTTCTGTTGAAGTATTTGAGGGAATGGAATAGGTGGCACATATGCTCGAACGAGGGTTGTATGCTTAATTTCTAGTCTATTAATAATTGCATAATTCACATCTCCACTACTAATACCTGTTCCCGTAGGTTTTTTTCTGTGTCGCTGGCAGAGTACCTTGGTCTATTTCATGCATTCGAAAGAAGAGAAATAGATTCTACAAGGTATAAACCATCATATGGCTCGATAGGGGATAGAAATATACCGCTATGCTTTACTTGAGTCTTTAAGTGTTCATAAAATCTTATGCATTCTTGTATGTTAGCATTTGTCATAGAAATATAGTCAAATGGTATGCGAGAATAAATTCAATTCTACTCGAGAGAGATTGTTGAATATTGTAGGAACATTGACTCGTCAACCAATTCATCATGCTATCAAATTGTGAAATAAATATTAAAAATGAATTTACTTGGCAATTCGGGATCCTAGTACGTTCTTCATACATATATTTCTTCAAGCATTTGCATTCAATTCACAATTTGTATTTGGTTGTTCATTTTCATTTAAACTTGCACTCGGAGTATGATTCAGATAACCTTACATTTAATCCCCTCATTGAATTTACTTAGATAGGTAAAACTTAATTTAACTCAATCTTTGTGGGAACGATACTTGGACTTAAAAAACTCATTTTATTATTTGAACGATCCGTACACTTGCGTATTCAAAGTTGAATACATTTTCGACGTGTCAAGTTTTTGGCACCGTTGCCGGGGACTAAGATTTAGTTTAGTATTAGTTTTCTTGACACTAATTCGGCATTTTTGTTATTTTGTTCACTTTTATTTTTGTAGTTATTTATTCCATTTAGTAACTGAGTGTTATTATTTTTCGATTCTCAAGTTTGTATGTTAAGATCGTCTGGAGGTGAATTGATTCCAGCTAATCCTGAAATTGAACACACTCTCTACCGATTGCAACGAGAGACTCGAGAAGCACAACAACACCAAATGGCTAACGAACAGGAAAACCCTGTCATTCTAGCCAACGAAGACAGAGTGGTGGACGAATGGAACATACTTGTAGGGGATTTCATGATTCCTAAGATCATTCAATGTCAGTCCAGCATTGTATACCCACCATTTGGGCAACCGAACTTTCAATTGAAGACTAACGTAATACATCTGTTCCAAAATGGACATCAATTCTATGGGAGAGCTGAAGAGAACTCGCACACGCACATTTCTCGATTCTTGGAGATGTGCCATACTTCAAATATCAGGGTGTTTCAAATGATGTTATCCGATTGAGACTATTTCTACATACTTTGAGAGATAAAGTAATTGAGTGGTTGGATTTTCAACTTATCGCTAGCATCACGACATGGAATGACTTGGCACAAAAATTTTGCACCAAGTTCTTCCCACACATGACATATCTATTTTTCATCAAGGCAACTTTGAATCGTTTGATGATGCTTGGAGAAGGTTCAAGAACATGCTTCGAAAGTGCCCACATCACAAGATCAGCAAGGGACTCCAAGTCTAATACTTTTACACAAGACTACTTCCATCCTTCAAAAGCATGATCGACTCTTCATCCAGTGGTTCAATGTATACAAGGTTAGTTGATGATGCCTTGAAGTTATTTGAGACAGTTGCCAACACTTCAGCTATGTGGTCATCAGAACAGAAAGTTCAAAAGAAAGCACCGGGTGTGTATGAAATGGATGCTATTTGAGCATTTTCTGCGAAGAATGATTCTTTATTTCACAAGGTAGAAAATATGTCACAAACCGCCTATGTAGCGCAAACTAGGAGATTGAGACATTGAGTTGTGAAAAGTGTGGGGTTGATCATACAACAGCAGAGTGCCCAATTCTAGCACAAAGAGTGGAGCATGCAGATTTTGTACAATGGGGACAACGCTAACAAAACAATCAGTTTGGAGATACTTATAATCCGAGTTGGAAGAAGTGGCCGAATTTTCATAGAACAATCAAAACCAACAGAGACCACAGGGTCAATATCAACCTCAAAAGAAAAAAATTCAACTAGAAGAGATGTTTGCAAAATACATGGAGGCCAAATGGGGTAAATGGCTATTGCACTGACTAGCAGACCACCAGGTAATCTACCCAGCAACACTAAAATCAACCCAATGGAACATGCCAAGGCCATTACAACAAGAAGTCGGGTGAAATACATGTCAAGAGGCGAGATGCGGTTCACGACATAACAACACCTTTGGTAGAAAATGAATCTGTGGAAAATGATGAACAAACAATGAAAACTACACCAAAGGAGAATTCAGAGACATCAGTGGATAAAACAACAAATCTGGTGAATCCTTACGAACCACCCATTATGTTCCCCCAGAGGCTAAAGACACATAAAATGGAGCAGCAATATAAAAACTTTCTCGAAATTTTTAAGAAGCTTTACATAAATATCCCATTCGCTGAAGCACTGTTCCAGATGCCGAGCTATTCCAAATTTCTAAAGGATATCCTTTCCAATAAATGCAAGCTGGAAGAGCATGAGACAATAATGCTAACTGAAAAAGCCAACGCATGAATCCAGAAAAAGCTTCCACCAAAGCTTAAGGATCTAGAGAGTTTTACTGTCCCTTTTACAATTGGTGATATTTATTTTGAAAAAGCTTTATGTGATCTGGGTGCCAGCATTAACTTAATGTCATTATCTGTTTTCAGGAAGCTTGGATTGGGGAAAGCTAAAGCAACTACAGTTACACTCCAGTTAGCTGACTGATCTCTCACACATCCATGGGGAATAATTGAAGATGTGCTAATCAAGGTGGAGAAGTTTATATTTCATGTTGATTTTCTCATTCTGAATATGAAAGAGGTTAAGGATATTCTTCTAATTCTGGGCAGACCGTCCCTAGCAATCGAGAGGGCTTTGATCGATGTTCAGAGGGGGCAATTAATTCTGAGATTGGGTAAATAGCATATCTCATTCAATGTGTTCAAGGCTATGCAATTCCCTTCTAAGGCAGACAGTTGTTTCAAGATTGATGTGATCAACCATGTAGTACAGGATACATTTCTACTTCACAACCCATCGGATGCTTATGAGGCATGTATTGCGCATTTTCACTCAACGCAATCTGAATCAAGTGAGATGGAAACTTGCGCGAGATTCTTGGAAACAACTCGAACATATGCGTACAACAGAGCCTTTGAAGAACTCGGAATTGGTCCGGTAAAACCTCTATCATCTGTACAGTAGCCACCTAAACTGGAACTCAAGCAATTGCCACCGCATCTCTGATAAGCTTACTTGGGTGAGTCATGTACACTTCCAGCTATTATCTCAAGTACAATTAGTGATATGGAGGAGGAAAAACTACTGCAGGAACTCAGGGAGCATAAAACAGCTATAGATTGGACCATTGTAGACATTAAAGGGATTAGCCCTTCGCTATGCATGTATAAGATTCTCATGAAGGAGAATTTTTGACCCAGTTTAGAGAACCAAAAGAGATTAAACCCCAACATGAAGGAAGTGGTTCGGGCCGAGGTACTGAAACTCTTGGATGCAGACATCATTTATCCTATTTCAGATAGTGCATGGATCAACCCAGTTCAGGTTGTTCCGAAAAAGAGGAATAAAAGTCGTGTGGAATGATTAGAACGAGATCATTCCTACCAGAACAGTTACTGAATGGAGAGTTTGCATTGACTACCTCAAACTCAACACAGCCACAAGGAAGAATCATTTTTCTCTCATGTTCATTGATCAAATGTTGGAGAGGCTGGCAGGTCATACACATTACTATTTTTTGGATGGTTATTCGGGATACAATCAGATACCAGTGGCACCGGATGATCAGGAGAAAACCACTTTCACATGTCCCTACACCACTTTTGCCTACCATAGAATGCCTTTTGGCCTCTGCAATGCACCTGCTACATTTCAGCGTTGTATGATGGCGATTTTCTTTGATATGGTTGAAAAAGTCATTGAAGTGTTTATAGATGATTTCTCAGTTTTCAGGTCTTTATTTGATGAATGCTTAAAACACTTGAGTTTAGTCCTACAGAGGTGCAAATAGACAAATCTAGTACTGAATTGGGAGAAATGTCATTTCATTGTACATGAGGGCATTGTACTGGGACATCGAATTTCAGCTAAGAGGGCATTGAAGTGATAGGGCAAAAATTCAAGTCATTGAAAAATTACCACCACCAACTTCTGTGAAGGGTGTTCGCGGTTTCTTGAGTCATGCTGGATTTTACAAGCGATTCATACAAGGTTTTTTGAAGATCACTAAACCATTGTGTAAATTGTTGATGAAGGATAATCCATTTGACTTCACTGAAAAGTGTTTGGGGACTTTTCAAACACTAAAGGAGAAACTTATTTCGGCACTAGTGGTTGTCGCACCAGATTGGGAACTGCCATTTGAGTTGATGTGTGATGCTAGTGATTACACCGTAGGAGTTGTCTTGGGACAGTGGAGGAACAAGGTCTTTCACGTGATATACTACGCCAGCAAAACTCTGAACGATGCACAACTTAACTATGCTACCACGAAGAAAGAGTTGTTAGCTATAGTGTATGCATTTGATAAGTTCCGTTCTTATCTTATTGGGTCGAGAGTCGTTGTCTACATAGATCACGTAGCATTGAAGTATCTGATGACAAAGAAGGACGCCAAGTCGAGACTAATTCATTAAGTTTTACTACTATAGGAGTTCGATATTGAAATCAGAGATAAAAAGGGTAATGAGAATGTGGTAGCAGACCATTTATCCAGGTTGGAGTTTGTATAGCCAGACAAGTCGGTAGATGTCAACGAGAGTTTTCCAGATGAGCAACTATTCAGTGTGGAGGCAGCACCTTGGTATGTGGATATTGTAAACTACTTGGCCAAATCCATTCCACTACCGAATTATTCGACTCATCAACGAAAGAAATTTTTTGCAGACTTGAAATATTACTTTTGGGAAGACCCAATTCTCTATAGGCGCGGGGTAGATTAGATTATCCGACTGTGCGTGCCTAAAGAGGAAATGCCTCAAATTCTAGAGCATTACGATTCATCTGCATACGCAGGACACTTCGGGACTTCTAAGACAGCAGCGAAAAGGTGTGATCAATGTCAACGCACGGGGAATATATCAAGAAAGAACGAAATACCACTGAAGAGCATTTTAAAAGTGGAGATGTTTGATATTTGGAGGATCGACTGCATGGGGCCTTTTCCATCTTCATTTTTCAACCAATACATTCTCATGGCAGTTGACTATGTATCCAAATGGGTAGAGGTCGTCACATTACCCACTAATGATGCAAAAGTGATTGGGTTCCTCAAGAAGCACATTTTCACTCGTTATGGCACACCGCGGGCTATCATCAGTGACGGGGGCAAACACTTCTGTAATCACCAATTTAAGTAGTTGCTGAGTAAGTATGGAGTAAAACACTGCATTACAACAGCATACCATCCTTAGACCAGCGGGCAAGTTGAAGTTTCCAATAGGGAGTTAAAGAGAATACTAGAGGTCATAATGAATTCTTCAAGGAAGGACTGGTCCAGAAAGTTGGATGTTGCTCTGTGGGCTTACAGAACTACGTTTAAAATACCTATCGGGATGTCACCATACTGTCTAGTGTTTGGGAAAGCATGCCACTTGCCAGTGGAGTTGGAGCATCGGGCTTACTGGACACTTTGCAAGTTGAATTTGGACTTGCAAGCAGCGGGTGAATAGTGGTTCGGTTGAATGAAATGGATGAGTTTCGTCAGGAGGCCTATGAGAATGCCAAAATATACAAGGAGCGAACCAAGAAGTTTCATGACATGCATATTCAGAAAGGGAATTTCTTGTGGGGCAGCAGGTTTTGTTGATAAATTCTCGGCTGAAACTTTTCCCGGGAAAATTGAGGTCACGGTAGTCTGGTCCATATACTATTACACAGGTATCTCCACGCGGAGCTGTGGAAATCACCCATGAAAACAAGGAAACATTCAAGGTCAATGGACAGTGCATAAAGCACTATTAGAGCGGAGATTTCTCCAAAGATAAATCTACCGTTCATCTCAAACCACCAGAGTGATCCCGATAGGTACAGTCGAGCTATCGACTATAAACTAGCGTTTGATGGGAGGCAACCCATCATTTCTTCCCTTTTATTTATTTCACTTTCTTGCAGTTATTTACGCCAATTTCATATTTCTTTTTTCACTTTAGTAGTTTGGGTCATTGTTCACTTAGCTAGTTCAAAACGCGTCCATGCACGATCAATCCTGATTTTGTTTGTGATATATATACATCTCTACTGGTCTATGTGACCGCATAGACTCACTAGAGATGCGGTCGCATAGGGGTGTTTAGAGCTTGGTTTGGCTCTGATTATTATTCTATGTGACCGCGTCAACTTACTCTATGCAATTCCATAGAAGAGTTGAGAAGGGGACCCAACGTTTTTTTTAAAACAACATAACCGGCCCCTCACCATTTCACTCTCCCACAATTGACACCGTTTCTCCTCACAAACACGACCCCATAGCCCACCACCACCATTCGAACAACCCCCTCATTGATTCTATAGGTTTATTTGCATCAAGACACAAGAGCATACTTCTTCCTCCCATCTCTCCATTGACTCCCCAGGTATACTCTGCCTATTTCTTGCCCTATGTTTGTTATGTGAGCTTTTCATTTCATAAATGGCGGTTGAGGCATGGGGACTATGTTGATTTTGGAGTTTGAGTTGGTGGGTTTGCTATGCTTCAATTTTGGGTTTGATTGCTCGACCCTTATTTCCACGTTCTTGCTTAAATTGGATTGCCTACAAAGTGTTTGATAGAATGCCTCAATGAAGACTTAAGCTATTTCTACCACACTATTGCAGTCCCTTGTATTCTATATGCTAGGACATTCGTGTTGCACAAAAACCCTTTACATACATCTATGTGCACACCAAAGTGTCCCAAGTTTAATCCCTAAGCTTGACACGCCTTAGGTTCGCGGCACCTCCGTCACCTATTTCGTCCTCAGGGTTCTCCAACCATTTGACCTCCGTTTGGCACAGCTTTTGGATATGTTGTAGTTGGCATTATACACTTTCATATGCCCAACTGTTGCTCTAGAAAATTTTGAGTTTCTATCGGTATCACGAAATGAAGTTGCACAGTCGATCCCGATCTTACTTGTTTCACTTGCACTTGTTCAACTTGTTTTTGGTTTTTTTTTTCACTATTTATGACATGTTTGCTCCATTCTACCTATACTTACCTTCATATGCACTTCGATGTGGTGATGCTTGCTTGTTTACATGATTGCTTCATTTTTTGAGCATGCATAGCATCGTTTCGCTTCCTTATCCCATTTTGCTGCCTTACATTTTTCTTTCATGTGCTTTTCATTATTTTTCCTACATCACCCATGTCTTACTTGTTTCACTTCTTTTTGTTGCAGGATGCCGCCAAAGCGTACTTCAAAGGGAAAGGAAAAGGTAGCCAGTACTTCGGGCACCGCTCGCACTAAGGTACTTAAAGGGGGAGTTCATCGTTTCCTTAATCAAGAGGCCATCACTAGGTACTCTCATATCATCTGCCATTGGGCTCTATGGTTTGAACGGCCAGTCAGACTTACTGACTTCCCTGGGTTTGAGCTGACCACGTTGATCCAGAATTGTGGTGAGGCAGAGTTGTTGATCGACCACAGCCTATTTATGAGGGTTTGGTCTGGGAATTTTTTGCTAACTTTAACTTGGACATTGACACTCCAAGCACTGACCATCAGCATCAGACATGGGTACGTGATCGATAGATCATGTTCACACCAAAGGTGATCCAGGACTTCTATGGGCTCACATGGAACAATATCACTCCCGTTCCTGGGATTTCCATTGGAAAATAGTCATTGAGGTTCTGTTGGGATGCGAAAATGCATGGCCGTTATCGATTCCAGTCTGGAAGCAGATTGAACTCACTCCATCTATTGGCATTCTTTGGCTATTCATGTGCCATAATGTGGAGCCCACCACTCACCGTACTACTTTCACTGATCCCATAGCCAGCTTGATCTATCATTTTGTGTGGGGGCACAAAATTGACTTGGCCAATTCATTTATGATTGGATTCACTATCTGGGAGTCTCTCCAGATCGACATCAATCCTTGATCTTTTCGAGCCTTATTAGTGGTATTTGTAAACAGGCCGGTGTCACAATCCCATTTGGGGAGCTTCCAGAACGAGCCAGTGCTTTCGTTAAGCGAACCACGTTGGACTCCCGGGATCGTGCTCATGCGAAACATTGGGCAGTCCAGGAGCAAGCATGACTTAGATAGCATCGGGCTGCCTATGATCAAGAGGTCGAGGACACCGATATGTATGAGGCACATCCACCTCCGGCACCATTGAAGGTCGACACGCAGTTGCTCCGTCAGATGTTTGCGATGATGACTGTGTCCGACAGAGACATTAAGGGACTTGGGCAGACTGTGAGTGCTATGGGTACCACTCTGCAAACCATTTGATATGATATGATTACCAACAGGACCCTTGTCGAGGCTACTAGTCGGGAAACCTTGGCTACGAGATGCAAGGTCGATGTTATGAATGGGCGATTGAACAACTATGTGGGCCACATGGATGGAATTTAGATACGTTCTAATGACTCCTGGGATCATTTGGGAATATTGAGACTGATGTTAGGGAGATGCGCACTGAGCAGGTCCAACAGTCGGAGCTCATGAGACAGATCCTTACTCGTCTACCCTCCACCGCTGGCTGGTGACACTTTTGCACCAGATTTTCTCCCTTCTTTGCAGTACTGAGCAGGGAAGTTTTCTAACTCCTTTCCATCTTTATTTCCACAATTCTATTTTTTCTTTGCATTTTCATTTTATTTTCTTTTTACATATGTTCATCTCACATTGAGGACACCGTGTCATTTTAGTTTGGTGTGGCGCTCATTATTTTCTACATGTCTTATTTTGTTGTGTGTTTGATGTGTGATATGAAAAAACAATATCGTTTGTTTTCAATTTTATGCTTGTATGGATTTGACAATTATGTCGATCGTGATGATTAATATTAGACTGTGTATGGATCATGAGTCGTGAAAACTGTGCTTTATTAGATTGATCAATACATGTTTATGTGAAACTTGATTTATTTTGTGCATAATACTCATGCTTGTGTTTTTGGTGGATGATTTGACTCATGATCTAGGAATAGGTGAGCATAGTGATTACACCCAGAAAACCTCTTATGTGTTACACCATATCCAAAGTTTAGAATGGCCTGGATGTTATTAAACTTTTACAAGGGAGCACTGAGATGAGTAAGGGTTATGTGCATGACAAGTTGTATGGATTGTCAGAAACCAATGAGATGAAAGGAAGGTGAAACTTTCAAGTTAGAGAGTAGTTTTGGAAACTGGATGGCTAAAAAGAACATGGGCATTGCACTAATCATTGAACAAATAATGACATATGTTCGAGTATATGTAACTCGAGTGACTAAGCCTGCAAGGGTTTAAAATCTAGTGCCCTATGGTCATCTGATTTAGGAGTCATTGGCCTAAAACACGCTATAGGGATTATGTAGAAAGCAAATGAAAGATGTCATAAATAAATAAAAAACAAAGTTTTCACAAATAACATGTGTACTCCTGCATATGGACATCATTGATTAGCCCCATGCATCCAGTTGATGGAACTATACCTCTGATACGAATCAAAGGTTGAAGGAATTAAAAACAAATAAGAGAACATCTACTTGTTAAAGTGTGAACTTGTGATGGTGTGATGTATCTTGATTAAGAGAAGGAAATGACTAGATATGGATGAGTTCAACCTAGGAACACACCCCGGTATACTTGAGTGAAAAAAATAAGTTTGGGGAATGTGTGTAACTCTCGAGTGATGAGAGCGAAAAATTTGACCACATGGGGTCGAGTATGAGTAAATCATGACACTGATATGTTGGTATGAGTCTACCCACACACGTCGAGTTCTCATGTAACACGTAGAGATTGATGTGATTTTGCACGGTTGTAGTTGCTCATTTTGTTCATACTAAGCTCCAATCCAAAGACATGGCAAATTGTTAAACCATGTGTTATGTAGCAGTAAGTTATGATGTAGTTTGAGGACAAACACTGATTCAAGTTTAGGAGAGTTGAAAAGAGTGTATTTTACACGTCTATATCGATTCATAAACATGAATATTCGTCGATTTATGCGTGAAACATAGCTTAATTTGTTGTGAATTGTGTTTGCAGGTCAATAGTGGTGAATGTGATGGAAATGAGAAGAAAATTGGAGAAAATTGGCCAAAATGAAGAATATCAAAGTTTAGGGACTAAGTTGTAAATATCCAATAGATGACTCGAAGAAGGAATTGAAGACATGAAGATGACAAAAGCCAATTGAGTAGTGAAATTGTGCATTGGAACAAGAAGAAGTTGGAAAAAGGATTTAAAAAAAGTGGAAAAGTAAAGACGATGGACCAAATTGACACATTTTGGAAGACAAGAACACTATGCGGTCGCATAGTGTTCTATGCATGCGACCGCATGCAACGAAGCAGGGAGTTCCAGTGAACAAATTGAGTATTCCATGCGACCGCATAGAACCCCTCTATGCGGTCGCATAGAAGGAATTTTTGGCGATTCTTTGGCTTTCCTTATTTGAGTCAAACACATATGGTACTGAATCTTGGACTATCTTATAACCCGAATAACATCTAGAAGCTAGGGTTACATCTTTCTAGAGAAAAAAACAACTAGAGACAGCAAGAACGAAGGATAGGATGAAGATTGTCACATCAAGATCCAAGATTTCAAGCTTTAATTTCAAGAATTTGGTGATATCTTCTCCTAAATATTTTATTTGTTGTTTCAATTTATTCATGTTAGGCTAGGTTTTCATTGTACTAGGTGAACGATGGCCCTCGTAATATGAACTTTTAATTCTTTGTTTTGTAATTTGATTTTAAACACGAATGTTGGATGTTGAATGGTCTATTATCATCTCTATAATTAAATGCATGTGATTATGTGAGTTTGGGTGGTCTATTTCATGCATTTGAAAAAATGGAAATAGATTCTACAAGGTAAAAATCATCGTAGGGCTCGATAGGGAATAGAAATATACCGCTATACTTTACATGAGTCTTTAAGTATTCATAAAACGTTATGCATTCTTGTATATTGGCATTTGTCATAGAAATATAGTCAAGTGGTATGTGAGAATAAGTTCAATTCTACTCAAAAGAGATTGTTGAATATTGTAGGAACATTGACTCGTCAACCGATTCATCGTGCTATCAAATTGTGAAATAAAGGTTAAAAGTGAACTTACTTGACAATTCGAGATCCTACTACATTCTTCATACATATATCTCTCCAAGCATTTGCATTCAATTCGCAATTTGCATTTAGTTGTTCATTTTCATTTAAACTTGCACTTGGAGTATAATTCAAATAACCTTACATTTAATCCCCTCATTGAATTTACTTAGTTTCAGTTAAGGTCGAGATACTTGGACTTAAAAATTCATTTTATTACTTAAACAATCCGTACACTTGCGGTAATCGAAGTCGAGTACATTTTCGATGTGTCACCTAATGTCGACTAGGTGAAATTGAATCAGGCTCCTGTTTCTTAGAACAACATTTCAAGGATAATCGATTTTATGCACTATTTATGTCTTTACGATTCTACGTGTTAAGCGGAAGAAAATAGAAAAACTCCTTTCACTTCCACAAAATAAATTGAATGAACTTGCCTGAAATTTGACGCCCAAGTTATTTTTGGAATTTCATTTAATCTTTTATACCATAATTATTGGATTCATTTGCCAGATACAAAGATTTTAGTTTCATATATATATCAAATTGGCATGAAGCATTATCGTTATGTTCATTTAGCATCCGAGCAGGCATTTAACTTGCTAAGTGCATAAGTAAATTTTTTATTTTCTCTTTCAAGGTTTGTTCTTTCAAAGTTTTATCTCTACATATTTGTCCACACTAGGGTTTTTTCATAAAAAAAAATTTCACGATTAACCTCACTTGAATTTTTGTCCATAAAAATCATAGTATTAAATGAGAATAGTTGAAGCCTTCATTAATCTTGATTCATGCATTGAAATGGGAGGAGAATCTTTGGTGCAGGTAAATATTTGATAATTCATTAAATGTTTCTTCTTACAACTTAGTATCCATCTAAAACAAAAATATTTTGAGGTATCGGCAGCCAGGGGCGGACACAGGGGGGGTCCTGGGGGGGCACGTGCCCCCCTAACTTTTGAGTTTTTTTTTTTTTTTTTTTTTTTTTACGTGTTTGGTATCGATTGAAATCTAAATTTTAATCTAAATCAAAGTTTACAATAAATTTTAATAATATATTTCATAGAATCCATAAATGTTTTAACTTTTATCAAAATTTACTACAAATTTGATTTTAATTTCCACCAAACAGGGGCAAAATCATAATAAATTGAATTTCGATAACATCCTAATTTTAAAAATTTGCTGACGATTGTATGCTAATCAAATCTACAAATTACTTATGTAATCTCAAAGCTTATTTCGATAACTACATTATGGGTATATCGAATAGTCCAAATAGATATCGAAAATAGTTAAAAATATGTTAAACGTAAGTTTTAAAGAAAAACGTCTAATTCGCATTTTTTCAAAAAAAAATCAATTATTTCATTAAAATTTACTATTTTTGCGATACACTTCAATGTAATTTTCATCATTTATTAGGAAACTTTATATGGAACATGACATATAAAATTTTCAAAATTTTACATCCGAAAAAGTCATATCCCATGTAAATTTTCGGATGCAAAATTATATGGGATATGATTTTTTTTTTACGTAAATTTTCGAGTGTAAAATTTATCCCAACTTCTTTGCAAGTTCGAGTGTGCCCCCCTAAAAAAAATCTTCTGCGTCCGCCCCTGTCGGCAGCGACTGTACGCGGTGGTGGTGGTTGCAATGAAAATGACACAAGAATGATGTCATTTGCAAACAAGCCCAAAAACCCCATAGATGGAAGAAAACAATTGATATTGACAATTGACCATTGACGTGAATTTGAGGATTAGTTTGTGCATGAGATGTATAGTCAGTGTATTTTAAGGAATAAAGTTAAGTGTACAACAATGATTGACAATCATGTGTTGTCAAAATCCAATTATGTGATGTAAAAAATAATTTTTTAAAATATATGAATATAATGATGTCAAATGAGATGTTGTCAACCAATGTCTTACATATATAGCATGATTCTATTTTAAGTAGTTACTAATCTCTTATTCGATTCTTATTTTTAAACATATGTTTTTCAAACTTATTTTCAATCGAGTAATGTTATTTAGCGCCAATTAAACTGGTATTGTAGCACTTGTGGTGTTAGACTGTACGCGGTGGTGGTGGTTGCGATGAAAATGGCACAAGAATGACGTCATTTGCAAACAAGCCCAAAAACCCCATAGATGGAAGAAAACAATTGATATTGACAATTGACCATTGACCATTGACATGAATTTGAGGATTAGTTTGTGCATGAGATGCATAGTCAAGGTATTTTAAGGAATAAAGTTAAGTGTACAACAATGATTGACAATCATGTGTTGTCAAAATCCATATATGTGATGTAAAAAATAATTTTTTTAAATATATGAATATGATAATGTCAAATGAGATGTTGTCAACCAATGTCTTACATATAGCATAATTCTATTTGAAGTAGTTACTAATCTCTTATTCGATTCTCATTTTTAAACATATTTTTTCCAAAACTTATTTTCAATCGAGTAATGTTATTTAGCACCAATTAAACTGATATTGTAGCACTTGTGGTGTTAGATAATATTATTCTTTTCAATCATACATTTTATAGAATTCACAACTTTTGCCGACTTTTTATCCATTTTTTTTTTTATCAGCTTTACTAAAAAGTAAACCAAACATTGGCTAAATTTCAGGTAATATAATAATTTTTTTTTATTAAAGGCTAAAATTATAAATTTTGTGACAACTATTTGGCCTAATTGCCACGTTATTATTTATGAATGGCTTATTTGGCAATGCACAGTCAAACACAGAAAGAAAAGTATAGGAGTTTTTGTCGAAGTTGAGGATCGGATTCAATGCACTCGACCCACGCATAGCCTTGTCCATGGAGTTCTTGGCGCAATGCGATTTTTGCAAGGTCAAGGAATCCAATCCATCATGCCAGGTCCAGGTCAAGCGCCGCACCGACGAATATACTCCGAGGATCAATGGCGTTGAAGAAACCTTCGATGCCACCTCTACCCCCGCACAGGGAATTCGAAGCTTCATTCTCGAAATAGGTTCGCTGCTTGAGACTGAGCAGATGTTTCAGGAAGCTGGTGAGCAATGGGATTAAGGTAATGGGTTGAGCACTGGCCTGTTTTTCGTGGGATATGTGTTATTGCATTGCGTGTGTGGAACTGGGTGATGATTAGTTTTTGTTGGGTTTGTCTTTTATGGTGGAGATAATTAGTCGAACATGTGGTCTGTGTACTATTTTGATGTCTAGGGTTTCATCTTTATTCTTGTTGTGCTTCAAATTACAGCAATTTCAGAACAATTTAATAAAAAATAATTGTCTATATGGCGTGCTTGACTGAATTTTTGGTGGGTTTGGTTTTTCATTGATACAATTTGTCTAACAGGTGGTGTTTAACTTACTCATGGCCTAATTCTTTTTCCCAAGATAGATCTTTGTAGTGCAGACATGGGGTATGAATTGGTAAATTAATTTAGAGATTGGTGAACAACTAGGGTCTGTTTCTGAGTACCTTGTGGTCACTGGCAATTGATGAGCACATTAGTATATGAGGAGTCATTATAACATCAAATAAGGAAGAATAGCTGCTAGCTTCTTTGTATTATTACACCTCAAACAAAGGAGTAATCCACGACCTCCAATCTATGCAATTGTTTATGGATGCTATCACATTAATTTGAGGTCGGAGTCAAAGAATTTGGCATTCGAAATTACTTCTGTTTTCCTTAAAACTATTCGTGAGGAAGCCTTGTCAATCACACGTGCTTTTGAGGTGGTGTTTGAGAATAACTACTCTAGGAAAGATAGCATTAGTTTTTTATGTTATGCATAAGAAGTATGAGTATTCAATCACAAACATATGGTACATATAAGTTTCTTGTCTTTCTCCTCATTGTTGCCGTATCAAGCTCTTGTAAAATAGTTTATGTCCTTTTTTTATAGGAGCTCCAAGGGATGGAGAGGGTGTGCTCGATAAAACATTGGCTATAGACGGTCGGGGACTGGGAATAGGTACGTGATATTTGAAGGTTGATAGAAAGGTCGGGTTGGTGTAGCAGAAGGTGGATCTCTTTTACTGACGATGATTGGATGTGGATCATATAAATTCATAGCCTAAGATCTCAAGTTGGCTACTTGGTGGACCGGTCGATGGCAAACTATGCAAGCTGAATGATGACATACTCTGCATACTAAAGGAGGGCATATTCTGTAAGCCAGAGAAGGGTGGATTCTGCTTTGTGGTTCATGGTAAGTTTGTTGACCTTTTCCTATCACTTGGAAGTTTTACAAGCTAGTTACTGATGATCAGTCAAGGCAGCTTTTGCTGTTGCAACAAGACAAGACTAGGTGACTTTTGCTAAAATTATATTTAGTTTATTGTTTTTTAAAGATTGAGATGAATGATATGATTGCTATGTTTTTTATATGCTTCATCTTTCATTTATGTTGATTGTCTTGTTCCAGTGTAGAGATTATTGCTTGCTCTCAAATAGACAGTGTTTCGGATTGGAGATAAACTGGAGCATGTGATAAATGATACCAATTCCAATAGTACGTTTTATATGAATAATAACTGAATCTGTCCTGTTGAAATGGGCTAGATAGGTGTACTTGAACCTGCTTAAATGCAAAAGACATAAATCTCTCTGAATTATGAAGTTACTTTTTTTTTATTAGTTTGCTTTAGATATGCTGATAGGTTTAAGGTTCTTTCAGTTAGATGCTACTTTACATGCTTAATGTAAGAGTTCTATTTATGTTAGTCTGATATGTGTTCGTAAAAACCCCGCAAGCGTACAGGATCGTTGACAAGTAATAATCGTGATGAGTGAGTTATCGTCCCACAAGGAATAAAGCTCAATTTTAGTGTATTTGATATATTTAAAGTCGCAAATGTGACAAAAGATATTTGGTTTGAATTTAACTACGTTCTAAAACTACGAAAGCAATAAAAAATGGTATTAAATCAAATGAGGGAAAGTGTATTGAATTTCTGATTCCACTAATTAATTCTTAGTTTCAATTCTCAACTAGTGAAAATTAACTTAATTCATGCAATTGTGACGATCGATAATTCCACTTTTATTTACTATTCTTTCCCAAGACATAATAAACCTATGATTGCCACGAGACGATCCTATTCCTAGTCCGAATTCATATGACACGCATGCAATGACATTTAGGATTATCATATATGATCGCACACGTCATAAGCATTATTCCTAATATTTATTGTCCGTGTGTTCCATAAACAGTGTTCTACCTATCGTGAGTTTTCCAACACTACAAATAAGCAACTAATCATCTTAATGATGCGCGAACATTAACACAATATACTTAAGCATATTTATGAAATCACAAACATAAATAATTAAACTAACATCACATAGTCTCGAATTAAACACTAAAAATTAATTAGTTTCATCATCCATCCAATACAAAGGAATTTAGCCTAGCATATTATCAAGATTAAACACATATAAATGGAAAGACATCACCTATAAATTGACGATTAATTCCAATTGAAGATGTCTCCTTCGTTCTTCTACGGGCGTACGTGCGTGATGTTATGAGTTTCAACAGCAACTTCCCACTTATTCTCAATTAATTTAAGCACCTTAATTAGCCCCAAATGCTGCCGATTTTCAGCTCCAATTCTACCGATTTTCAGCCCCAAATTCTGCCGACTTTCAGCACCTTAATTAGTCCCAAATTCTGCCGATTTTCAGCTCCAATTCTGCCAATATTCAGCCCCAAATTCTGCCGGCTGTGAGTGTATATATGTATCAATTGATGCCGAGAACTCTTGTCTCCCGATCTGTCCGCCACTATATGCGTAATCTCCCTTTAATTCAGCCCCTAATCACCCTTTTTATGTGTGTATATATGATAAAATATGGCAGCCACCGAATTCTAATTCCTTCTCAATTAATCTCTCTGGCTGCCCTCTCCCAACCTTTTTTACGTGTGGTATATATATAAATATATAACCTAAGTTATCCATGGTTTGGTCCAATTAGGAGTCCAAAAGCCCAATTAGTTTTTGTATTTCTCCACGTCCTCCAATCTTTCAAATTCATGCAATTTAGTTCCTCAACTTCTATAATGTAGACTTTGATTCTCTTACTTTGGATTTTTCCATTTCTCGACACATCTTGCTTCTTTTCTTCAATTCTTCATCAAACATTGAGTTTGCCTATAAGATGAAATATAAACACAATTTAGGTAGTATTTTACCAAAAGAACAATAAAATTCTATAATTTCAAGTTCCAAATAAGGGTAGAAAATACACTTATCAATATGCCAACTAGTTTCTTCTCTAAGCATTTGAGTACTAAGTAATACTTCTAACACAATCGAGCATTTTGTGATTCATCATTTGGGGAGTAATATACCTTGATTATAGACTAATATCTGTTGATTGACTAAAATGAGTTGCCCAATTAGGTAAAAAGCTTATATTACTACTTAGTCTATGTTTAGTACACATTAAAATTTTCATTTTCATTTTTCTACTCATTTTCAACCACATTCTTCAATAAAATAATATTTTCCATCACATTAATAACTTTTCTTTTTTTTTTCAACCACACAATCTTCATCAATCTACTATTCCAAAATACATTCTTCCACAATAATATGGCTCAAACACACCCTTAATGTACAAAACTTTGAAGACATGATATAATTCTCCAACTTGACCATTTTATTAATTGACATTTAAGGTTCAAACCTAGCCTTCTTCACTAAATGGAGATTCTTGTTTTCCTCATCCTCTGGAACTTGTACTCTTCCAGATTGAACTACTTTCTGTGTACTCCAAGGAAGGAGAAAGGACCCAATAAGTTCTTTTTTTTTTTTTTAATAAATTTATTTATAAACAAGGGGGTGGGTGGGTAAATCGTCCTTGCAGAATTAGAGCACACAGTAAGTTGGTTGAAGCTATGTATTACGTGACTATTCTACATTTTTCTTCTATTCTTTTTCAGTTTGTAGTAGATGGTGCATGGTAAGCGGTTGCTGGGGAAGAAAGCAAAGAATTGGAAGCTCAAAATCAGCGGGAAATGAGAGTGCCCGAAGCTATTTATCCACTTCCTTCTCCTATCCCTCTAAAGTACGATTTTTGTCTCTTTTTTGATAACTTTCTATTTCGTTATCTTTTGATGTTATTTGAATTAGACGTTTTCTTTTATCCTTGTGTAGCCCTTGTGCATTAGTGAGTGCGGGAAACTAATTTCTGCATGACCAAAACATTCCTCTGATTCCGACTCCGGGGTAACAAACCCAGTTTAAATTATCCCAAAAGTCCAACTATTGGCACCGGGATCTTCCTCGTCTCGCTACAGTGCCGCTACCAACCCTCGTGCTTAAATCCCTGCAACAGTCAGTCTGATATTGTAGCGGCTGCACAAGCTGCCTCAACTGCAGCTATGTCATCCAGTGATTAGAAAGATTTAATTTGACTGTAATTGGCTCGTAATGTTTTTAAGTGATAAAAAATGATCAAGCAACTCGCCATGAACCATGGAGCAGCATTTATTGCGTAGAATACGCCCTCCAGCTTGCAGAATATTCCCTCATCCGGCTTGCAGAACATACAAGCCATTGGCTTGCAAAATATACCATCCTTGATTATGCAGAGTATGTCATCATTCAGCTTGCATAATTTGCCAGCAACAGGTCCACCAAGTAGCTCAACCTGAGGTCTTAGGCTAAGAATTTATATGATCCGCTTCCAATCATTGTAGTAAAGGAGATCCACCATCTGCTACGCCAACCTGACTTTTCTATCATCGTCCAAGTTCCATTTCCAGTCTCCGTCCATCTGTAGCCAATGTTTTATCAGGTACACCCTCTCCATCCCTTGGAGCTCCTATAACAAAGGATGTAAACTATGACAAGTGCCTGATCAGCAGCTTGGAGGAGAGAGATAAAAAACTTTACCCCATTTTGGTAGTCAGACAATTGAAGAACCTACAACATACTACGAAATCGAGAGACGAGAAATCAAAGATGTGGTCTTGCATCTTCTTCAAGAGTCCAATGGGTTACAGGAATGGAGTAAAAGTGTGCATTTCTGCATGATGCATCATAATCCAAGCAGAGAGTCAGTTACATCCCAGATGTTCAAAGTGCAAAAAGAACGAAAGTGGATTGAGAATTACTGGTCCATGATTTGCAATAAGCATCCTTTTTGTGTATTTTTATTGGGAGCATTGTTTTGCCAACCCTATATTTTAAAATTTTAATATTAATTTCAAGAACTTGATGTCAAATACTTATTTGGCTTGAATGATTGTTAGATTATTAATGCTTTCAATTACTTGATCAACAATTTGAAAAGATTTGGGATTTTTATTATGTTCAAGAGAAGGAATAGGAAGTATAGTACATTGTAAAGGTCGATTGTAGATAGACATTTATCATTACACTCTACATATCTTATCGTAAATGTTCTTGGAAATTAATTCATTTTCATATATTCGAATCCTTCATAAAAATATGATAAGGTCATTTATGAGAAGAACTTTAATATTACTCGAGAGATTATTAATAAATAAGAAAACATTAACAGTCAAGTTTAAATAAGTATTGCCAATTACTTGAGTTGATAATTTAGCAGAGGAATTTAAGGAATTGGAGGTTCTAGCGGTGTTAATTAATTGAGTTTTCATCGAAGTTTGATAGTGAAAAGTTCTATATTTAGTTAGCTATTGAATTAGATTTACGTTTCCCCAATCTCCATAAAATTGTGCTGTTTCCCTTAAATCAATATTAATCAAAATATAATCGAATACACAGTTCTCATTGGAATTATCTTTTATTCACTTTATATTACTTGTTTATGATATTAAATACTTTCATGATTTTAGTTAACAACCATCATATGCGTTAGGAATTAATGACGAGATTATATGACACAATATGAAGTAACAATCATGCCACAAAAACACAAAAATTTTGGTAGAGGAATGGAGAATTCAATATGATATAGAGAAAGAACACAATGAATATTGTGTTTTTCTAAAATTCCTACGAAGTTATATGAAAGCCAAAAATTTCGTGGAGTATAGGACCCAAACAAAACTTTCCAAATAAGGCCGCTAGGTGAGCGGCGCTCGAGCAATAACCTAACAACAAGCAAGTGGCAGTCCGACCCTACCAATGGCGCCCAAGCGC
The DNA here is from genome assembly GCA_019097785.1 of Fraxinus excelsior. Taxonomy (NCBI): domain Eukaryota; kingdom Viridiplantae; phylum Streptophyta; class Magnoliopsida; order Lamiales; family Oleaceae; genus Fraxinus; species Fraxinus excelsior. The sequence goes on from CM032642.1 coordinate 5,349,310, forward strand.
TAAGTTTGAGTCCTAAAATCCATTTCTTGGCGCCTAGGCGCCTCGTTTGGGCTCCCAAGTGCCTAATTGCTGCTCTAATCTTTCAATTACCAACTTTGATCCCCCTTTAACTTATTTTTCAACGAAACATGAACCAATGCTGAAATTTAGGTTATGTTAGGCCCAAATTTATAATTAGTAATTCCCAAATTTGTAATTTGCAATTTTCTCAATCAAAATTGTGTTCTAGTTAAGTTATTTGGGAGTTTATCGAGTTGTAATCAAAATCAAAGAGTTCTTGAGTTTTACTTATAGTAAAAAAAAAAAAAAAAAAGTTTGGGGTTAGTAGTATAGTCATTGAAGGAGTCAAAGATATCCAAGAAGATCACATATGATCAATAAAATGCAATTAGAAGTTAAATGTGTGTCATAGTGTTGCACAAATTTTGCTCCAAATTCTCAATCACAAATTTAAAATAAGTTATGTGGGGAAATTTTACTTTTTATGAATTATACTTGCGTAAGTAAGCAAATACATGTTCATGAGATTGTATTTAAAAATCCATTAAAAAATAATTCTCTTAAAAGGAAAATTTCCTTCCATAACATGTTTTGCATAATTATTCAAGTGAATTCTTTTTCACTCATTCCTTTACATAATTATTCAAGTGAATTTTTTTCGCTCATTCCTATTTGTTATTCATGGTTATATACTTATTTTCCTTTGTTATTCGTAACAAAAGGGGCAGAGTAATAATTTATTTCAGAGAGCCAAGTATATGAGTTAGGGAGAGAAATTTTTGAACAATTTTATTCTATTTGATGATCGGATAAGAGTTAGGGAGAGAAGTTGAGTATTATGAATGATTGATCTAGCAATTCTTTTATATTGATATTTTGTTTGATTTGGTGTTTGTCAAATATCAATATCATGTTTTGAGTTGCTAGTTCTACTTTTTTTACTTGTCAATTCCCTCTTGCATTTCACGTGGTTTTGTTGTTTCCATGTGTTTCATGGAACATGTTGACAAGAGGTCGAAGTAAATTGTGAACATTAAGTCTTTGGGAAGTTTTTTTATTTCACTTTGACTTTGAAATAAATGGATGTCCTCAATCGAATGCTCGTGGGCGAGAAACAGTGATCGTTTTGGTCACTTTTAAAAAATTCAGTGACCGTTTGCAACGGTCACTAAACTTTGAAAGTGGCCACATTTTTTCTTCTTATTTTTTTACTCTATGGATAACCCAACCCATTTCCAAATTTTTTCACACAACATTCCAACAATTCTCATTGTCTTCTACGTCTTAATCTCACTCTCTTCTACTTTTTCATTTTTACCTTCAAATTCAATTATTCAATATCAATTATCATTTATCACACTAAAACTTTACAATTACAATATTACACATCAAATTTCTTTTAATTCTTGATTTCTGTCCATACTCTATTCTATTTACTTAGTCATTTATTATACATTACATCACAATTCGCAAATGAATCCATACTCATTTGTTGAGGGATTGTTCAAAATCGAAGTCAAATCACCTTTGACGTCACAAAGTCAATTGCGGAATGAATTTTCGCTCTGAACGAAGTACCCATTCCTGAAAATATTCTGGAGTTACGTGCTCATGGAAGTAGTAATCTAATTGATTTGATGGCATTGATGTTCCGAGAGCGGAACATAAGGATGAATATGTATTAGATATTTCTGATGCAAGAGGGAAATGAAAAGAGAAAAACAGGTAAAATGTTGGAGTCACTTTAAATTGATTCCAACGGGTCGTGCGGTTAATGGAGTCCCATAGTCTAGAGCAGTTTGTAAATATTGTCAACAACGATTGGCATGGCAAAAAGACATTAATACCACTCACCTCAACTGTCACTACAAAGCATGTGTGGCCAAACATGGTCTTCTTGCTGCCGATCAAACACAACTGCAATTTAGTAGTCCAAGCATCGGTTCTAGTTCTTCACCACTTTCCATGTAGATATATTCGGAAGAGAAGTCTTGAAAGGGAATGGTGAAATTCGTTGCCACTGCTGAGATGCTTCAAGCAATAGCGGACAACCAACATTTCGAGGAGTACGTAAAAGAATATCTTCAAGCAATGTACGTTGGGATAAGTCGAAACACTCTTCGTTCAGATACAATTGAATATTTTTTAATAAAAAAATATTTGATTACCGGTTTACAAAAATATTGTGGTGTTATATCCTTAATTTCGGATATATGGGAAGTGATTAATAAAAGAACTTATATAGTTGTAACTGCACACTACATAGACTCACTTCGGTGTTTGCATTAAAAAATTATTACTTTTAAAATTATTGAATTCCCACACAACGATAAAAATATATAAAATGCTATTACGAATATTTACATTCGACAACACTAGTATTAATAAAGTAGTTATTGATAAATTGTGTAGGGTATTGCAGCCTAATTTTGGTGGTTATTTGTTTCATATTCATTTAATGTGTCATGTTTTTAATTTAATTGTGTAGGATGGTTTGAAAAATATTAAGAATGAAATTCGAAGAATTAGGGATGCATTAATATATATATTACTATTTCACCATGTAGAAAACAAGTTTTTTAAGGAATTTTGTGTGGAATTTGGGTGACGAATACGAAAATTACTAGCGACGTAGGCATAACTTATTTATTATTAAAATCATACGAATGTTTTGAACATTTAATAACTGAATTTTATAACAATTGTATATTAGAAATGATTATGAAACTATTTTGAGTGAAAACAATTGGATTTTAGCTTTTAAAATAAAATCTTGACAAATTTTTATGACTCCACAAATATTTTATCTGGAGTTTACTATCGCACTAGTTGTATGGTGCTTGAACATCTTTATATAATTGCAAAGGCTTTTCATAAATACAAAAATGACATTGATTTTAGCGCAATTATATATTCCATGGAATTAAAGTTTAGAAAATACTAAGAAAACTTGCTTATGTTATTTCCTTTACATGCATTATGAACCCTCGATACAATTTATTCAGTACTAAATATATAATTTATCACATTTCAAGAGCTTTAACTTTTAATACACTTATCACTTATAGAAGTTTAGAACAAACTTTATTTGAAGTGTGTGAATTATATGTAGAACGAATGGGAGTAGATATTAGTCAATTACCCCCTCTGCACCTGACCCCCACTGATATTGAAGAAGACGACGCTAAAATATTAACTTTATTTGAAGGCATTAACACATATAGATATGATTTAAATGCAATAAGTTCATCGAGTAGTAATTTTTCTACCTCATGCAATCAAACATCGGACACAAATCCAAATGCACTGTCTGCTAAATTAATTGATTACTTTAATCATAATATGTTTAATAACAAAACAATTAAAAAAGTTCAAAATAAGTAATTGAATTATGACGAAAGTACAAATGACTATGACCAGTGGTTTCTGCGATAGCAAAATACTTACTAACAACTTTGGTTAGCACTGTAGTTTCGGAATTTACTTTTAGTGCATGTCAGGGAATTTTGTCCAAGGTTAGTAGCCGACTCAAAGAAGATATTTTGTAAGCATTAATATGAGTGAAAGATTGGGAAGATGTTCATTTTCGACTACAAGATAAATATGACGAAATTGCATGACTTTAGGTAAGTGATATTTAATTTAACCATATTAATCAAAATTTGTTAATTTATAATATTTTTTTGATTTTTTTTTTAAAATTTGTACACGAAATAAGTTGTCCGTGTACAATTTTTAACTCCACTCACTTGAGATTTAAGTAGTTGGTCCTAAACTCGGACAAAAGGAGGGGGTTTCAATAAAAAAACGACAAGCTTGGCTCGTTAATGATGAGCCACAAAGTTGGCTCGTGACGAGCACGAGCCCCTAGACATTATGCGTAACAATCGCGCTACACGTACCCGTTGAAATACACGATGGTTTACATGCTGATGTGTCCACCCGGCCCAATAGAATGACCCGCCCAAATTAAAAACTCCCCAAAATCAAATCAAACCTGTCATTTCACTTCCCTAAATTGACGAGAACCTGAAGATGAAATCTCCCAAACATTGAGATCTACCCATAAACCCCAGCCCCGAATCAGATTAACCGACGACGGCGAAGGAGGAAATAGTTGAAAATACCCGGGTGACCCGGCCCATTTTCCAAAATAGCCGTTAACCAGTATTTTTAAAAAAAAAAACTAATGAAACTTAAAAATCAAGTATTTTCCCATTTTTACCCTCACACGTGAAAAATTGGAAGAGGAGAAAAAAATATTCACTAATGGGGAGCAAGATTGACGACCAAAAAATCGATAAAAATTCAATAATTTGATTACAAAGCATGGTTGAAATCATTAAATAAATAAAACAAGTTTTCGAATTTTTGTTGATTATCTTTGAAGAAATTGTTGTAGATATTTTACTAATGATGAAATGTGATTTGGGTGAGTTTTGGAAAGTGGAGATCGTTGAAAATGACATTTTCCGGCAATTCTGCATGAGGGAGACGACTCCGCGATTTGCGTCTGGGCCCAGATGGCGTCTGGGCCCCCAGATGGCATCTGGGCCCAGACGCCATCTGGGGGAATCTGGCATCTGGGCCCCCAGATGGCATTTGGGGGGGCATCTGGGCCATAATGGCCTAGATGGTTTTTTTTTTCTTTTTTTTCATATTATTTTATATAAATATTGTATATACTACATATTTTACTTAAAATTAATTTCTAATTTTATTATTTAATATTAATTATAATTTAATTTTGTCGTGAATTTTTAATTATTTATTTAATATTTAATTTAAATAAAAAATTAACATATTTAACGATGAAAATAAAAAATTAAATTTATTTTGTAAACAACTTAAAAAATTCACGAAAAAGAGTTTGTAAAATATAATAAATTATTAAATATTCATTTATTTATTTAATATTCTATTAATTATAATTAATATTTATAAACAATTATAAATTATTTTTTTACAATGAAATATTAAGTAAACAATTAAAAAATTTATTTTAATTTACTTATTTAATTTGTTTACAAAGAACAAAAATGAACAATTAAATAAATGATTTCATTTAATTTTTTATTTAATTTGTATATTTTAATAGTTTGTCTAATATTTAGTTACAAAAAAAAGTTTATTTAAAAATGAAATATTATTTAATCACGAATAATAAAATATTAAATAAACAAAATAAATAGTTTAGTTAAATTTTATATTTTGATTGTTTGTTTAATATTTTATTAATAATAATTAAATATTATATAAACAATTAAAATAAGAAATTTAAATATTCGATGGTTTATTTAATAATCTATTAATTTCAATAAACTATTACATAAACGATAAATAATTTATTAATCAATTAACAATTAAAATAATAAATAATTAAATATTATTTAGTTATAAATACTAAAATATTATTCAGTTATTAATAATAAAATATTAAATATTCGATGGTTTATTTAATAATCTATTAATTTCAATAAAATATTACATAAACGATAAATAAATTGTTTCTTGGAATTGTTTATTTAAATTTTATATTTCGATTGTTTATTTAATATTCTATAAATTATAATTAAATACTATATAAACAATTAAAATAAGGGATTTAATTATAAATTATTTTTTTACAATTAAATATTAAGTGAACAATTAAAATATTTATTTTAAAATATTCTATTAATTATAATTAAATATTATATAAAAAAATTAAAATATACAATTTAATTATAAATTCTTCTTTTATAATTAAATATTAAGTAAACGATTAGAATACACGATTTAAATTATTTATTTAAAATAAATTATTTCATTTGAATTTTTATTTAAATTTTATATTTCAATTGTTTATTTAATATTCTATTAATTATAATTAAATATTGTATAAACAGTTAAATAAACAATTTAATTGAAAATTCCTCTTTTAAAATTAAATATTAAGTAAAGAATTAAAATACATGATTTAAATTATTTATTTAAGATAAACTATTTCATTTTATTTTTTATTTGAGCTGTTTATTTAAATTTTATATTTCGATTGTTTATTTAATATTCCATTAATTATAATTACATATTATATAAACAACTAAAATAGGCAATTTAATTATAAATTCTTCTTTTACAATTAAATATTAAGAAAACGATTAAAATACACGATTTAAATTATTTATTTAAAATAGATTATTTCATTTAATTGTTTATTTGAATTTTATTTTTCAGTTGTTTATTTAATATTATATTAATTATAATTAAATATTATATAAACAATTAAAATAGGCAATTTAATTGTAAATTCTTCTTTTACAATTAAATATTAAGTAAACAACTAAAATACACGATTTAAATTATTTATTTAAAATGAATTGTTTCATTTAATTGTTTATTCGAATTTTTTTATTTAAATTGTTTATTTAATATTCTATTGATTATAATTAAATATTATATAAACAATTAAAATAAATACATTTAAATCGTGCGCACTTTTGAGCGTTCTGATGTGTGTGTTCATGTCGTTTTGTAGTTTAAATACATTGGAGAAAATGACTTATTTTGGAGCCTTAGATGGAGCCGTGCGTGATCATAAAAATTGGACTCGAAGAGGAGGTCAATCAAAAAAGAAATGAAGTGAAAAATGGTGAATTGGTGGAAGTTCGTCAGCATAAGCAGTGATAATAGTGCAATTATCACGTTTTTCATCCATTAATAATTACATTTTCATGATTTATTGGCGACCAAATATTCTAAGTACACTTGTATTTTGGTTTAGGCTGCAAATGGACGAATACGATGGAAATTAGAAGAAAAGAGCGAAAAGGACCGAAATGGAGGAAAGTCATAGTTCAGGGACTAAAGTTAAAATATTCTAAACCTGTTTCTAACATTGTGATGAAGATTCGAGAGTGCTGGAGGTCAATTAGACGAAGAAATGAGCCAAATGGATGAAATATAATCAAAACATTATCACATACCAAGTTTCAAGCTGAAAAGTTTTGCATCGGTTTTCAGCCTCATATTGAAACCAGTTTTTGACATGAAAAACGATTGAATTGGAAGATGATATCAAAATCAAAGTTGTAGCTCTTTGAGTTAGCTTTCCAACACATCTTGAATCACCTCAATCGGATATCGGGAGAGAAAGTTATGACCAAAAAACGTTGCATTGCGCCCTCGGCCCAACCGGGGCCGTCCGGGTCCGGACGTCGTCTGGGCCCGCACGTCGTCTGGGCCCGCACGGATTTTTCCATTTGGATGCTTGACATTTTACAAATCTAAAAGAAAGGGTATTATTGTCTTTTAAACAATACCATATATTTGTAATTGTACATTATTTTAAGGGTAGTTTTGTCTTTCAAGCGTGGGACGGCTATTGTGGTGAATCTTAAAAAAAAAAAAGGCAAAGTCAAAAATAGTAGGTTTGACAAGGATAATTTAAAAAGTACCCCACGGCGAAGGAACCCCAAACCCCAAACTCTGATAACCCATGTCACTGAACGAAGATATCTCCCAAAAATCTCCCAAGAACCTATCACTGAGTGCGAGCGTAAACCCTCGCGGTTGCGAAGAAACCCATGTCTGGTTCAACGAATGTGATTAGCAAGTGTTAAATACATATATCCGTAGACTTTTCTGTATGATTGATGAAGTCTTCAGAGTCTTGGATATCAATTTTCTTCCTTGTGAGAGCAGCATCCACGCAGGACTCAAACTCAAGGAGCTGTGTGAAAAGAGCAGGTTCGGGCAAAATTGCAGCCACTCTTTCCTGAAACTGCTTCTCGTGAAGCTTCTGCTTCTTCCTGCGAGCAGCAGTTAAAGCATCCTTTGTCCTTATAGGAGAAACCGTGTTGGCAGGAGAGAAGCCAGTCGGCCGCACAGGTTTCTGCATAAACCTTTTTGCACTGGCACTGGCAGCTCCAGAAACAGAGGGAGATGGCGAACACAAATTTGCTTCGACTGAGCTTGAGAAAAGGCCGGACATGAGTTACAGTGAGCTGATACAGCTGAAATTGCCCCGGACACGACTTGTGTATGAATTGCAATGTATCATTGGTGTTTGAATTTGTAGTTGCTGAGGTTTCTAGTGTAATGTTGCTGTCTGTCAGTGTAATGTAAACTCATGTTTCTAGTGTAATGGTGCTGATGTTTTTAATAAATTGGTGTTTTTAATTGTAATGTTGCTGGTGTATATGGTGTTGTATAAAATGATGTTGCTGGTGTTATGTTGCTGATTGGTATTAGTTTACAATTATACTTAATTCCAGCAGAATCAGTAAGCTGCAGAGCATTTACAAATTCTTGGAAAACTGTTTCATTCTTTTTAAGTTCCAGCACACAATAAATACTTAAATTCATTCATGCAAGTTCACTGCTGGTTCTGATAAACAATAAACAAGTGTCTTGCACACCATAATCAAATGAGGCAACAAGCCATAATCAACAAATAAACTTGTTTTACTGGATGCACATTGAACTTGTGTTTTTGAATGTTTTGAGAATGGTTGAATGGTTGCAGTTGAATTTGTAAGAATGAGTAGAAATAAGTTTGTAGTTATTTTTCCTGTGAGAATGTTTTGATTGTTATTTTTTTTACTTTAGTTTTGTGGTTTTAACCATGCTAACTATGCTACTGAATGTCTGCAGACCATTTTAGGGGCTTTAAACTAGATCTGATTTGTACATTTTCAAAAGTCTGTAACACTGTAAAATTTCTATTCACTTCATCTAAAAATTTGAGAAACAGATTTTTTCTCAAATAGCAGTGTTTACACTTCAATGTTTTTAATAATGAAAATTCTTGATAATGATGAAGCAAAGTATAAACTACCAGAATAAGGTACTAAAATGGAAATAATAACAAAAGGAAGCAACAGCTTCACAAACCATCATAGATAGATCGATTCATACAAAAATATCTGCCATGTCTCCTTACATTATGGCATAATGTCTGCCTTACAAAATATAACCAAAAATCGATTCATAGCTGGTTATATCACAAAATATACCATGCCGTCAAATTCCCTATTCAGAGCAAACAAAAACCATAAAAAACAACCACAACTTTCCCTTTTTTCATTGTGATGATAGCCCATTGCTTGAACATGCACGGCAGATCTTGCTCATGACATTTAACCTTACACGTACCCGAACAACCACGACTCAAATCACCACTAGACTCACCTTCTGCTTTCCACATTAAATGATCACAATTTTTAGTACAGCAAAAAGAACAATCAGCCTATGTTTGAAGTTCTTTTCTCTACCTCCATACATTCGTCAAAACCCGCTCCACATTTTGGGCACCATAGCTTTGTTAGGCAGTCCGACAAGAAGTGCCCCGACTTCCTACAACTCCGACAAACGCCTCTGATCTTCTCTACCATAGCACCTAAAAGAGAAGAAACGTGTACAACATAATTAGCAAACTACTAACGACAGCAACACTAACAACATTTTTCTAATTCAGCATTCTCTAAATGATTGAGAGTCACAAACCATATTGGGATGCGATTGGAGAGTGCACTCCAGGGCAACATGTGATGCCTTTAGACCCATCAGTCGGATAAAATAATAGTACTGAAACAAAAAGGAAAGGAAAAATTAGGAAAAGTAAGAGATATTATGCACGTAAAAAGTACACTAACAGGTGCAACAAAAAAAATTCAAAGAGCAGCATGGGAACTAAACTTCTGGACGGCAAAAAATCTCTAGGCTAAAATATTAAAAAAATCCTTGATCCTTCCGAAAATAGTCAACCAACTATTCTATAAGCAAAATAAGGAAAATGCATAGGACTCTTGAAGGAAATCCCAAAAAAGGGAGGAAGCAAAAGCTCACTAATTGAGTCATTTACCTTCTCTGCAGAGAAAGCATCAGTAGACATTGCCAATAAGCTGGGAATTAACCTAAAATAAGTAAAAGATATAATATTAGATTTCTTTGCAAGATCATTTGTTAAAAACAGAGAAGTTTCAAAACCATTTTTTAATCCTTCCAGTTAAACAAAAGAAGAACGAAAAATTGAGAAGAGGGCCAGAAATTGATACCTTACATATAGTGTCAAAACCAACTTTGGTCTCAACAAACTGGTTCTTTAGATCTCCATTTAAAGAACCAGTTTGGCTGCACAAAGTCATGTCATCTCGCAAAAGGTAATTGATCTTCAATGGTTTTTTTCTTTTTTCTTTTTAACTCAATTTCCAGCTCAGCGTGTAAACCACCGTGTAAATGGGAAAGGTACGTATAGCATTTTTGTTATGCATAATTGCATTCCCTAAACAGAAATAAACAGAAATATGAACTACTTTGTTCTCAATTAATTGAACGGTTTAACAAACAATAGTGTTAAACCATTTAGCGATATCCCAACTACCACTTATTGAAATGTTGAGATTTATACCCACTAGCATTAACAGGACATAGTGTTGATTATATAGTTTGGAAATTATGCTCATGATTTGAGCAGGAATTTTGCAAACTTTAGATTGCGAATACCTTGCAATCATGTAGTATTTGTATCAAATCTATTAGATGCAAATAATATCTAGATAGTCAAGTATAAGATGATAGGACCTATTTATCACCCCCATTATTTTTTAGAAATATAGGGAATTCAATTCCTATTTTAGCTAGTGATGATCAATTTTTGATAAAGAGAACAAATAACATAGAGAAATTCACTGGATTGAAGAATCTTCAAGTTCTTCATCGAATGGTCATTTGAATTTTTAATTTTACATCATTATTGATCTAATGATAGTCTAACTGGTCATGCCAAACAATAAATTCAAATTGAACTTCTTGTTAAATATAGTATTTGTTACAATTATACCACACATTTTAGAAATTTATATATGTTTCTCTTTAATTTAGCATAGAATAAACAAACATTTTGACAATTCATATTGAGCATTCAATTGTTTGTCATTTGAGTAACTACAAAATAAAATAAAGAAAATACAATTAATTTTCAAAGAATATATTTGAACACTATATAATCATATAATAATTAATCAAGTAATCAATATCAACATGACATGAGTTATATGTTTTCCTTCAGGAATAAACATTAGTTCAAAATGATATATTCTTCGAAACATATGCTACTTTAGGAGTATATTGTATTTTACTGTTATTTTTCGACAACAGTATGTCAATATTTTTATAGAATATTAAAAATTATGATTTCCGCTCTAAAGTAATATTTTTTTGAAATATTAATTACATTATTGTGCTACTTTAGGAACAACATCAAGATACACACTTTAAAGTTCATAGAAAAATAAAAAATATTAGTGAAGTTAAGAGTGAAAAGAGTATACATGAAAGCATAAATGAAAGAATTATGATTTAAAGCATAATTAAATGTTACATCTAGGGAAAGTTTGTAAATTTAAAGCATGATTAATTGTGATCGAATCAACAAATTAAAGCATGATTTAAACCTGCATTATTGAACAATTTATTTTGAGCAATATTCAGTGCGCTGGACCAAGTAATCAATGAACAATTGAGCAAAATATATTCCACCGCACAAACATGTATTTGTATAATTAATAGGCAAGCAATTAAAAAATTCCCACTATAGAATAATAGAAACATGAGCAACCATAAGTTTTACAGGGAAAAGATTTTCCTAGAAATTATTTTGCTGGGAATTGTAATTAATTGTGTTTGATTGGTATAATTTTCCATGGAAAATATTGAAAGTTTGATATCCGTTTGATTTCTTTTTTTATGGAAATTGTCCATTAAAGTGATAATGTTTTCTACCATTGGGTCTAGAATTTGTTCCAATTGTCAAAAAAAAATTGAAAAAAAAAATCATACCGAATACCATTCGTTTGGCTTTGTTTTGCATGAAAATTGTCAATAAAAGTGAAAAAAAATTTTACCATTGTGTCTATAAATTTTTCCAATTGTAAAAACAAAAAAAAAAATTGAAAAGCTGGAAAATATTTTCTCAACAAAACATCAATAATTTATTTTCCTCAAAAAGGTGGAAAATTTGAAAAGTTGAAAAATATTTTCCCGAGAAAATTTTGTCAATCAAACACTACAAAAGTTAAAAAATGGAAAATATTTTCCAATTTTCCATGGAAAATGGAGCATATCAAACGAACCCACATCCAAGAAGAAAGTGAAGAACAATGCTTATGTGAATGGTAAATCCCTCCGAAAAATTTACATAGATACATGTGGATGCCGGTAAGGAATACCTTGAATGAGGATGAATTCTTGTTCCAAATTCTCTTGCCAAGCCTCTCGACCTCTTATAGGTTATGCCATTTTTATGTGGTTTCCTGCCAAATCGGAGGCCTCGGATCCATGGTGCCATTGTTATGTTATTATTCATTCAAATCTCTTACCTTCTAATTGGCATTACCATAAGTTTTAATTGGTTTAAATGGAAAAATGTTTGGCAATTGCCAATGCCACCACCGACAAAGTTATTGTCCATTATAAAAGCCATGGTTGACTCAATACAATATGGGCAAAAATGTGTTTGGGGAAGAGCAACTTTTATGCTGCAACAACTAAAGGACATACAGTGATGGGAGTCATTAGATCAAATAAGGAAAATCATGGTTGTTGATAAAGTGATATAAAAAGCCTCTCTCTCCCTCTCTCTCTCAATATTCTTATTAAATATGTGTGATTATGTGTAACATTGAGAGATGATTGTGTAAAGGATAGTGCTTGAACTTAGTGGTTCAAATTAAGACTTATTTACAGTAGAGAACAACATATGAGGTTTGTAGTGTGTTCAAAAGGTTGTAGGGTTGTATATTTACGTAATAGTCTTGTAACATTCTATTCGTGTGATAATAGTGCAAAGGGAGTAACGGGACGTAGCCGAGAAATGGATGAACTCCAAGCTTTTCTTGCTCTCAATTTTGCTTCTTTTAATTTTTCCTGCTTTGTTTTGATTTTTTTATTAATTAGTTTTTGGGATTTAGAAAAATATCATTAAATGAATAATCACTTACAGAAGTCATCGATAATCATCAACAGTATAAATATTAATAATTTGTCTAAATCATCGATAAAATTTCCATTAGTAACAATTTGCTTTATTAATTTTTAATTATTAATCTTGAAAAGGCCCTTTCAGCAATTGTATCTAAGGCCCACAAATTGTTGATAGCCTCTGTGAGATTCAAGTCACCCGATGTCTGTAAGAGTTTTTAGGCTTAATACCATTCCCTTCTCCCATTCTCATATTATATAGAAATCGAAATATGTACATATATGGTATGTAAACTTAATATGGTAATGTACAATAAAGATATGTAATCGTCCTAAATTGGTGACTACAATCGGAATATAATCTCATTGACATCCTCTCTCAAATTTATGTTGGACAATCAAGAAATATCAATTTGCTGACAAGCAATTGATGACATTGTCGAGTCATCGCCTTGGTGAACAAATCAACAATTTGAGCATCGGTTGTGACATGGGGAAGAATAATAATACGACTATCATAAGCCTCACATATAGAGTGACAATCCATTTCAATGTGCTTAGTGCATTCATGAAACACGGGGTTAACAGCAATGTGAATGGCACTAGTATTGTCAGCATAAAGAGGAGTAGGCCCAAGTTGAGGACAACTAAGCTCCACGAGAAGACCTTGAAGCCAAACAATCTCAGACTAGGTAGAAGACATAGCACGATACTCAAACTCAGTGGAAGATTAAGAGAAACGATATTGCTTTTTACATCACCATGAAATGAGCGCACTCCCAAGAAACATACACCATCTGATAATTGAGCGACGAGTATCTACACATTTGGCCCAATCAGCATCACTATAACCAACCAGCTCAAGAGTAGAATTGGCATAAAAGAAAAGACCCTTATTAGGTATACCCAGCAAGTATCAAACAATGTGACGAGCTGCAGCTAAGTGGAGGTATCTTGGGGTGTGCATAAACGGGCAAACTTGTCGAAAAGTAAAACAGATATATGGTCGTGTAATAGTGGAATAATTTAAACTACCTACCAATAGATGATATAAAGAGGGACCAGGAAAAAGATCACCCTCCTCCTTGCGATATTTCACATTCAACTCCAAAGAAATATCAACATATCTACGATCCTCAAGTCCAGCTAAGATAATCAACTCTTTGTATACTTATGTTGATGTAGGTAAGTCTTGATTGGACTCGAATGTACTTCAAGACCTAAGAAATACTATAAAGGGCCTAGATCCTTCATATGAAAAGATTCATTAAGTCAGTCTTGAAGATGAGATATCAATCTAGAGTCAACCTTTGTTGATAAGTATATTTCTCGCACTTGTTTAGATTGTCAAAGCATGGATATTTGTTAGTATATGGATCGAATTGTGGCTAACTTTGTTGTTTATTTTATGTTTTAGGTTAACATCGATGAATACACGAAAATTGGAGAAAATGATCAAGAAATGGAGTTAACTGATGCAAATGAAGAAGATGAGGACTAAGGTGCACATAATTGAAATTTGACCCGGAGCATGTGGGAAATTTGGGGGCCAAAGCCTAATTGATCCCAAAAATCAGTCCTAAGTCGCGCGCCCTCACCTATAGGAGAGGCGCGCGCTTCACCCCAACAAAGCCTCGACTTTGCAGAATAGCCAAGGCGCGCGCCTCAAGCCAAACCAAGAAAAAAAGTTGTTTTCCTTATCTTGTTTAGGTAATTTTCAGGGAAAGGTTGGAGGGTTGGTATAAAAGAAAATTTCGGTGATTTGTGTGGACAGAGCCGTATTTTGAGAACAAAGAAAGAAAAATTACATTGAAGATGAGGAATTCACCATTTTGGATCCGATCTCGAAGGTTTGAGAAGTCAATTTCCAGATTTTCTTCAATTTTATATGATTCGGGTGATGGCTTCCTTTTATTTTCTATGTAATTTTCATATTAATTTGCTAGACTAAGTTTATTTGTATTGGATGAATGATGAAACTATTTGATTTCTAGTTTTTAATTCAAGATTTGTTATTTTTAGTTTAATTATTGCGTTGTGATTCTATCCACATGCATTTTCATATTATTTTAATGTTTATGCACCATTAGGGAAATAAGTTACTTATTCGTAGTGTTGGAAAACTCACGATAGGTAGAATACTGTTTATAGAACACGTGAATAATAAATATTATGAATGATATTCGTGTAGTGTGCGATCGTGTGTGATAATCCTACATTTCAATGCATGTTTATCATATGAATGCGAATTAGGAATATGATCGTCTCGTGATCAACATATTTTTATTATATCTTGAAAAAGAATAGTAAATAAATGTAGAATTATCGATCGTCATGAATGCAAGGATTGAATTAATTTCACAAGTTAAGAATTGAATTCTAGAGTCAATTAGGGGAATCGAAAATCCAATACATTCATCCACATTTGATTTAAAAATCACCCTTTTGTTGCTTTCGTAGTTATAGAACGTAGTGGTTGACTAGTACTTGTTGGAGAGAGTGTGGGAATAGGTCCATGTACATTAACTTGAAATGCCTGAGCGTTTCGTTGCTGAGGTCATATGGGACAATCCTTGATGAGATGTCCCGGTTGCTTACAGTACGTGTAGAGTTTCCGACGACAATGGTAAGCAATATGGCCGTATCCTTTGCAGTAGAAGCACTAAAGTTTACCTTTTCCCCGTCCTTGTACGGCATATGAAATGTTCACCACTTTAAAGGAAAGATTAGCTCCCATGGTAGTTTGTGTAGCTAGTCGTTGCTTCTCATGTAGAAGTTCACCCAAACATACATCCAAAGAAGGATTCGGATCACATTTCAATAAATTCGCCCGAGCAACTTACAATTCAAGTCATAATTTCATAAAAAAATGATCCCGCTTACTAACATTGTAAACCTCTCGGAGAGCCGATAGAGTCGTTGTAGGAACCTTAGCATGAATTATGTTGGAGTACTCACTCTACAAGCTCAAAAAACCGGAGTAATATTGTTCAATGGTGAGATTGCCTTGAGTGTAATTAGCAATCTCTAACTCCAACTAAAATGTCGTGTATTGTTGTCCTAATAATAGTTTCGTTTTAATTAGTCCCACATTTCCTTAGCAGTAGTGAAAGAGCGTAAATTATTCACTATGTGCGCCTCCATAAATCCCACAATCCAAGAAATAATCCGAGCATCTTTAGTTTCCCATGCACTAAGAGACTCATCAATATGGCCCCAAAGCTCCTTCCCTTTTAAGAACATTTCGAATTCGAATTCCCATATAGGGTAATTCTTTCATGTAAACTTAATGCAAAAGGTGTCATCCGACATACCGCCTTATTGTAAAACAATCACTAAACTTAAGATTTCAATCACAAGTTACAACCCACACACTTGAATTAATATTTGAAATAAATAAATTAAACCACAATTAGGCCTGACTTATGAAAGCCACTCTATCGAAACAAAGAAATTCTCACCACAACCAACTTTAAAATATGACCAAACAACACTTTGGTCCAATTTGACACCTATTAAGACTCAGCGACGCGTAGACGCGTCGATGCACTCATGAAACGTCAGCCAACTCTCCTAGCCTCAAACCAATCTTGCCTCGCTACAAATTGGTCAAAGACGACGGTCTGCACCAATAAAGACATCGACTATCGATATTCGATCGGCCAAGAAAATCTAAATTGAGAAACAACCAAAAAAGTTTTGAATACCTCGAGTAAGGAATTCAAGTACTGACTATAGCAAAGACAAAAAATCAAAGATTCAACTATGGATCCTTACGGGTAGGCTTTGATACAATGTAAGAGTTTTTAGGTTGAATGTCATTCCCTTCTCCCATTCTCTTATTATATAGAAATCGAAATATGTACAAATATGGTTTGTAATTAACCTAATATGGTAATGTACAATAATTGTATGTAATCGTCCTAAATTGGTAACTACAATCGGAATATAATCTCATCGACAGTGTTGTTGATTTCGACCAATCTAATTGAATGACTATACACAAAAGGGAAAGTCATAGTCAATAAGGTTATTTTATATATAATAAAGTCAGAAATTTTTTAAAACTAACCGTTGGAAAGTGAATTTATTTCAAGCACAGAGACGACCAATCGTCAAGTAGTAGATGCCGCAAAAGAGACCCAATATCACCATGCCATTACAATCTGAATGTGTTGTGTGCCATCGTCAGATATTATACACTACATGTCTCGATTCAACCCACAAGAGCTTACCTTGAAGCTCAAAGTAGAAAATGTAGCAGGTTAACCATTTCAGGGTTGACTAGTACTTGCTAGTCCATGTACAACACTTGAAAGAGCGATTGCTGAATGGGAAATCTGTCCTGCTTACAATACGGACGACAAAATAAGCATAATCCGCAGTAAAGCACTAAAGTTACACGGTCCTGCAATGCACACAGCTCCCAAAGCCAGTCGCTCCTCACGAAGTTCCCCAAACATTTTGTTCGGATATGTTTCAATAAAAGCAATTACAATTCAATCATGCATCGACTTACTAACCTTGATATACCTCGAAACCTTAGCGGCTCAAAAAACAGAGTAATTTGCTCAATGGTGAGATTCCTTGAGTGAAAACTAATCCAACTAAAAAGTAGTTTCGATTAGACCCGAGCGTAAATTATTCAATGTGCGAAATCCAAGAAATAATCCGAGATCAGACCCATGCATTAAAAGGCCCAGAATATGGCCCAAACTCCTTCCCTTTTAAAACTTGAATTGGAAGCCCATATAGGGAATTCTTTCGTAAACTTAATGCAAAAGGATCATGAACCATTAGTAAAACAATCACCAACGAATATTTCAATCACAAGTTACAACCCACACACCTGAATTAATATTTGAAATAAATAAATTAAATCGCAATTAGGCTTGACTTATGAAGCCTACTCTACCGAAACAAAGAAATAGACCACCACAATTGAACTTTAAATCGCATACCCCACGCAGCCCACTCCACCTAAACAAACAAACAAACCTCCACAATTGGGCATTAAATTGCACAGCCCATGCAGCCCACACCTATGAGCCCAAAAGAAATAGACCACATAGAGCCCAGAACAAGGACTCCACAACAACGCATCGGAGAAGACAGCATAGAGACGCGTCGATCGCACTCACATAAACGTCAGCGATTCAACTCTGATTACCCACAAGACCCAGACATTGGTAATCAACTCCTACCGGTGAAGAGGAAATCACTGCCTGCACACGCTACAATCGCATACCACCATCGCCAAGTCGAAGACGGCGGTCTGCACCAATAAAGACATCGACTATTGATCGATCGACCAAGAAAATCTAAATCGAGAAACAACCAAAAAAAATTGAATACCTCGAGTAAGGAATTCAAGCACTGACTACACCGAAGACAGAAAATCAAAGATTCAACTATGGATCCTTACGGGTAGGCTTTGATATAATGTAAGACTTTTTAGGCTAAATACCATTCCCTTCTCTTATTATATAGAAATCAAAATATGTACAAATATGGTTTGTAATTAACCTAATATGGTAATGTACAATAATTGTTTGTAATCGTCCTAAATTGGTAACTACAATCGGAATATAATCTCATCGACAGTGTTGTTGATTTCGACCAATCTAATTGAATGACTATACACAAAAGGGAAAGTCATAGTCAATAAGTTTATTTTATATATAATAAAGTCAGAATTTTTTTTAAACTAACCGTTGGAAAGTGAATTTATTTCTTAGTATATATACATTGTGAGAAAACAATTTAAAAGAACCGAATGCACAATAAAGAGGTTTTCGAGTCTTATTTTTCATAGAATATAGATTATTATGTGACTGGAGAGAGCCTAAAGAGGTTTTGAGTCTTATTTTGCATAGAATAAAGATTCTTATGTGATTGGAGAGAGCTAGATACACTCCTAGACTTAACCTAGTTCGAGCTCACATACACGTCTTCATCCATTCAAAATGAAGCTTTCCAAACCCTTTCGGGCTTATCATTTGTTTCATACCCTAACAGCCAAGCCTTCTTGGGATCATCATTTTTTATATCCCTAAAAACCGAGCACGATACTGAAGCATGCCCGTATTCTTCTTTTCATATTTTTATTTCTAGCCTCTTCCAAAATATATCAGGAAAATATAGAACCTTTTAATTACATACTATCTTAAAGAAAAAAAAAATAACACTACTACTTTAAATTTTAGGAAATTAAATTAAATTTTGAAGAAACCTTGTCAAATAAAATCCAAGAATTTCTTGCTATTTAAAGTTAGGAGCAAAATAAAATACGTCACCACAAACAAGAATAATCAAATATAGTGTGAATAGTCAAAATAACATTTTAACATTTTCTGTCCTAAGAATAAATTTAAATAATAAATGTCAACATCTAATGCATGCCCAAATCCATTGATTGGGCTGTCACAAAAATCTTTAACCCACAGATTATTGAACTTACCTAAAAATTACAAAACGATCATTGAAAGATCGTTACGATTTTAATTCAAACTTAAAGGACCACCTCACGTGGACATAGAAACTTAACATACCCTTGATTATACATCACATGCACTGATGCACAAACTAATCTCCAAATTCAAGTCAATAGTCAATTTCAATTTCAATTGTTTTATTCCCCTTATTCATCTATGGGATTTTTGGGCTTGTTTGCAAAAGGGTATTCGGTTTTAATTGGATTCTATGTTGCAAGAAGAAATTTTTAATGGAAAAATCAAATATTTAAGAACCATGATGTGTTCAGAAAAACTGTTAGGGGGATACTAGGCGCACTTTAACTAAATTTTGGCAACAGAAAAAAAAAAACATTATACAAGTGTTGCGCTGACAGCACCTGTAAACTGCTTGACAGTTATTTCCCTGTACAAGGAGAATAACTCAATCTTTACCTGCACCAAAGGTTCTTCACCCATTTCAATGCTTGAATCAAGATTGTTGTTTGCTATCCTCATAAATGAAGGCTTCATCTATTCCTATTTAATACTACGATTTTTTTGGACAAAAATCCCAGTATGGTTGATCTTGGGAAAAAAAAAAAACCCTAGTGTGGACCAATAAGTAGAGATCAAAATTTGAAATAATGAACCTTGAAAGTGAAAATAAAAAATTTACGATATATGAAGATCTAAGCATCGTGCACTTAGCAAGACAATTACGTTCTCTGATGCTAAATGAAGAAATAAATGTTTCGTGCCAATTTGATCTTATGTTTTTTTTTTTTTTTTTTTAAACTAAAAGCTTTGTATCTGACTCACGAATTCAAAAATTAATGGAATAAAAGATTCAATGAAATTCCTAGTCAGAGGAAAATAAATTGGGCGTCAAATTTCAGGCGATTTCGTTCAATTTATTTTATGGAAATGAGAGGGAATTTCCTTTTTTTTTTTTTTTTCTTCTATTTAAAACATACAGAATCATAAAGACGAAAATACTAAAAAAACCTAGACAAAAAAACTAAAAAAAATCTAAAAATTTGAAGAAAAATACGGAAATATGAAAATTGAGTGGAGGGCGGCCCCCACTGGGCCTCATGTAGGTCCGCCACTGCCTAGTTTAATTTCATCTAGTCAGCATTATATTATGTTCATACCAAGTACTACACGAGTTAGTGTAATCCACTTTTGGTATGTACGATACGATGATTTAATAGTATTGGACACTATTAAGAAAGATTATACTATCCAAAAGCATAACAAACATGCATTATCTTGCAAGTTTTGATAAATTCATACATAATATTGGAATATTTGGAAGAAAATACTGGTTAAGTTTATAAATATAGTTGCTCAATGATTGATTGGAGGCTTCAACAAAGTATAAATATTAGTTTTATGAGACATAGTAGTTGATTAAACCATTTAGAATATTGTAAAGATTGAATATAGTGTTTGTTTTTTTTTATCTGTACAAAGTACCGTCGGTGATTGACAACGATATAATGGAATGACGTTAGTAATCATCGATGAATATGCATCGATAATTTGATTGATTTAGGATTGTTGAGATCATTAAATCCCAAAAATTCCCATATGTTGCAGAGTATTGTCCCCATATTCGGAGGTTTCCTTGAGCATCCAATAAAATAAGACTGAATTGAACAATTTTCAAAGCATCAACATTTTTCTTCATCACTACGTAACTTATAGGGAGAAAGTGAAGAATAATCCTTATCTGAATGGTAAATCCCTCCTAGAAATTTAGTATCCATTGATACGTGAATATCGGCAAAGAACACCTCGAATGTGGCTGAATTCTTATTTCAAATTCCAAGCCTCTCGAACTCCTATTGGTTACGCCATTTTATGTAATTTTCTTGCCAAATCGAAGGCCTCAGATCCATGGCGCCATTGTTATGTGTTTATTGAGTCAAACCTCTCACATTCTAATTGATGTTACAATTAGTTTTAATAGGTTTGAATGGAAAAATGTTTGACAATTGTCTTCACCGCTATTGGCAAAGTTATTTTCGATTACAAAAGTCTTGGTTGACTCAATACAATGGGCTAAAACGTGTTTGGAGAGAAGCAACTTTTATGTTGCAACAATTGAAGGACATACAGTGGTGGCAGTCGTTAGATCAAACAAGAAAAATCACGATCGTTGATGAGATGGTATGAAAGGCCCCACCTCTAATACGTCGGGATCAAGAAATAGAACTCTCTCTCTCTCTCTCTCTCTCTCTCTCTCTCTCTCTTGCAGTCAAAGCCAAATTTCTCTATTAATTCTTATTAAATATGTATCATTGAGTTGTAAGATTGAGAGATGATTGTGTTAAGTGGTAGTGCTTGAACTTTAGTGGTTCAATTAAGATTATATTACAGTAGAGAACATATGAGATTTGTTGTGAATTCAAAAGGTTGTAGGGTCATATATTGGCTTATCAGCCTTGTAACATTCGATTCATTTGATGGTAGTGCTCCAACATGACGTAGCCAAGAAATGGATGAACTTCAGGCTCCAACTGATTGGGGCGAACATATCCGTGCGTCGTGCTCTCGGTTTTGCCTCTTTTAAGTTTTCCTGCTTTGTTTTGGTTTCTTGGTAATTAGTTGTTGGAATTTAGAAAAATATTATCAAATGAATAATCACTAACAGAAGTGCATCGGTGATCACCGACAATATCACTATTAATTATCTGTCTAAATTATCGACAGAGATTAATTTCCATCATATTCACATTTGGTTATTCACCAATGAAATCTCCATTAAAGATAATTTGCTTTAGTAATTCTTAATTATTATTCTTGAAAAGGTCCTTTCGGCATTGAATAATTCTAAGTGTACAGGGGTTTTCTTCAGATAACTTTTACGTCTCTGTTGTTCATTATTTATTTTTTTCTATCATCTTTCAACCAAGAACTGTCATGTATAAATTTTGTGAATCAAATTCTGCAAGATTCTTCAACAATTGTATCAAAGGCCCACAAATTGTTGATTGCATCTAAGATTCATCACCCACTATGTTATCGGTTTCAACCATAGTTGAAGGACTAATACACAAAATATTGTCAATAAGGTTACTTTATATATTATAGTAAGAACTTCTTTTAAACTAACATTTGGGAAAGTGAATTTATTTCTTAGTATATACATTGTCAGAAAACCATTTTAAAAAACTCTCCACCAAGATGTGGAGAGAACCAAGTACACAATAAAGAGGTTTTCAGTCTTATTTTTCATAGAATATAGATTCTCACATGACTGGAGAGAGCCGAAAGAGGTCTTGAGTCTTATTTTGAATAGAATATACATTCTTGCGTGATTGGAGGGAGCTGAATGCACTCCTAGACTTATCCTAGTTCGAGCTCACATACCCATCTTCATCCATTCAGAATGAAGCTCGATTCAAAACCCTTTCGGGCTTATCATTTGTTTCATCCCTAACAGTCGAGATCTCATGAGATCATCGTTTGCTATATCCCGAAAAACCGAGCACTATACTAAAGCATGCCCATATTCTTCTTTTCAGATTTTTATTTCTAGCCTCTTCCAAAATATATCAGGAGAAAAATAGAACGTTGTTTTAGTCCCATACTATCATAAAGAAAAAAAATAACACAACCTATTTTAAATTTTAGGAACATTAAATTATTCAGAAACCTTGTCTGATAAAATCCAAGAATACCTGGCTATTTCAAGGGAGGAACAAAATAAAATATGCCACCACAATCGAGAGTAATCAAATACAATTTCTCTTTTAAGGGGAGAAACACACTGGCCAAAAACAATGTCTCCCATAAATATAAACATCTGCTGAATGCAAATTATGTACCAGTAATTTCTCTCTCCATTTTCATTCTTTTTGCACCTTGGACCTCTGGATTATTAGTGACTCTCTGCTGCGATGATGTATCATGCAGAAATGTACAGTTTACCCCATTCCTGCAACCCCTTGGACTATTGAAAAACATGCAAGGCTTCATTATCTTTGATTTTGAGTCTTTCGACTTCATAGTATTTATAGGTTCTTGAATTGTCTGACTACCAAAATGGGGCAAAACTTCTTGTCTTTCTCCTCCATGTTGCTGTATCAGACTCTTGTAATAATTTATGTCCTTTGTTATGGGAGTTCCCAGGGACGGAGAAGGTGCAGCTGAAGAAACATCAACTATGGACGATGGGAGACTGGGAACAGGTCCCATCATACTTGAAGGATTATAGAAAGGTCTGCTCGGTGAAGCTGTAGATGGTGAAAGAAGGTCCAGTCGGGGAATGTAAGCAGAAGGCAGTTCTCCTTTATTGACGACTGGAAGTGGATCACATAAACTCTTGGCTGGAGACCTCAAGTCGAGCATATTTGGCAGGCAAGGAGATGGCCTGCTATGCAAGCTGACTGGTGGCACACTTTGTGTACTTGATGGTGATATATTATGGGGACCAACAGCTTGTGAATTCTGCAAGCAGGACGGCGGATTCTGCGTGCTGGATGCTGCCCCATGATTTGTGACGAGTTGCTCGATCATTTTTGGGTCGCTGAGAAGTTTTATCAGCAAGTTATGATCAATAAAATCCTTCTGATCGCTGCTTGACATAACCGCAGTCAAGGCAGCTTGTGCAGCGGCTACAATATCAGGCTCAACAGCCGTTGCTGAGAATCCGGGATGGGTATTGGCATTGCCCTGAGATGAGAAAGTTCCCGAGGCCAATAGCTGGGGCTGTGAGACTATTGGAACAGGATTTTCTGCCATGGAATCAACGGATGATGCATCTAGTGCTGCATCCTCATCTTCAATAGGAGTTATTGGAATCCGAGGGGTGTGTTGGTCATAGAGAAATGAGTTTTCCTCATTCACTGGCACAGATGGGCTGCAAGAAGATAAAATTGTCATTATTAACAAATGAAAACATCATGAAAATTCAACGCATAGCCTAACCACTGTATATATAAAAGTAAAAGGAAAGAAAGAAAACAAAATGGAAACTTATAAAAAGAGAGTAAGAATTGCACTTTGGCGGGATAGAAGAAGAACGTGGATAAATAGCTTCAAGCACTCTCATCTCCCGTTGGTCTTGAGCTTCCATTTCTTTGCCTTCTTCCCCAGCAACCACTTGCCAAGTAACATCTAGTACAAACTGCAAAAAATAGGGAGAAAAATGTAGAGAAGTATTGTAAGCCTGGCTTGAACCCGCATACTATGCGCTACAATTCTGCAAGGTAGATTATTAACCCATCCTATCCCTACTTCTTTGAAATAAAAATAAAAAAATCTACCTGGGCCCCCTCCTCCTTTAAGAATTACAAAGAGAGTTTTTCAATTTGGAAGAATAAATATTCCGGACAAAGAGGAAAAGGCAGAATCTCTAATCGTGGAGGCTTTGTTTGAAATTAAAGTGAGTAAATAGGTAAAAAGGTTAAGTTTTGAGCATCTTATCCTGAAAGTGAATGCCCTACTTATTCTCACTGTTTAGATAAACATGAAAAAGTTTTCCGCTTTAGAAAATTTGTGAAAATGACAAATGAACTTACTCTGGGAGGGCATCTCCATTTGATAAGAGGTATTTGGGCCAACTTATTTCTCCAAAGATTTGATGTCTGGATTCCTTCAAAGCCTGGAGGCAAATTGTCATCTGATCCTGTACCACCTGAGTGGACAGACCATAATGTCTTTGCCTGCAGATGGTCTTGAGATCCCACCAATCCAACTTGTGAAGGAGATTCATCAGACAAAAACAACCTTACCTATTAAATGAAATGTATTAGTCCATTAACTAGTAATATAAACCCTATTTGGTAGAGATTTTTTAAGAATAGATTTTGTGAAAAGTAATTTTTATTGGAGAATGTGTAATTAAAAAATTGGAAACAGTTACAAGTCCACTTGCAAAATTAATTTATAGGGACAATGTATAGTTGAAAATGAGCTCAGAGAAAATTGAATTTTAGAAAATGGTGACAAAACAGGACCATAAGCTTTATGTACAATTAGGTACCTCATGTTAGTAAACCTACTAATATTAAAGTCTATAATCAAGATATTTTTTCCCACAAATAGTGAATCATAAAATGCTTGATTGTAGATATGTATAACACTTGCAATAAGCATGTAAAGTAGCACAGGCAAAAAAATAAATGTAAGAACCTTACAGGTCAGCATATCTAAAACAAACCACTCATCAAAAAGTAAAATCGTCCTGTAGAATTCATACAGATTTGTTAATTAGTCATACAAGACATACTGAAGAAATCGGTAAACAATGGTATCCAGCTTATCCAAAATCCCAAAAACTAACATCTTTGAAATCAAGTAAGCAATAATATCTCCATGGAAACAAGAGAATTGACAGAATTTAAACAACATAGTAATCATATCATTCATCTTAATCTTTAATCTGTCCATGACCACATCTACTGGAAGATCCAATGCAATCAAATCCATAGCAACCATTGTAGGAAATTCTCTATACTGCCACCTATGTTTTGTCTACTTCCAAGCCCGAATAAAAGAGTGTCCTTGTCTCTTGAAAGCCAACTTAAAACATTGCCACACCTTAAGACATGAATCCTTATATTCATCCCACTGAGTTAAGGAAAAGAAGATAAATCCCCCATGTACAACAAATTAAAAATTTGCAATAAATAGAAAAAAATAGAAACGCTAATGAACTTTAGCGTTTTCAAAACCATACATCATAATAACCTATTCATGCAACTCTTTAATCCTACTAGTCAATGATATAGTCGAGAAACTAAAAGGACTCTTGTAAAGTTTCTCATGATGCAATAAAGTTCTATAACAGATTCTGTAATTAAAATTAAAAAGAGAAAAGAAATTAGCTTTTCTTGGTTCTTAAAAGCAGTCTATGTCCTTGTATCTCAAACTTCCAAAGTACCCATCCAAAATAACTTGATGATCAACTTATTTCTATCTCTGCTAATCATTGTTGTAACTTGAATTTGATCTATTCATGCAATTAATGTCACTAGTCAAGGTTGAACATGCATTGCACGTTAAGTGCAATAAAAGTAATATTTGAGACCAATCTGTTGGGAGGATTTGATAAGTTTCAAATGAACTAATAAAAAATGGATAGAAATTTAAGAGAAAAAAATTGTACACTCAAAACTGAAATTTTATGATTCAAATTTCTTTGTGATGATAGAACACTACAAATGAGAAAGCCTTTTATACTACATTTGGTATATAAGAATTAATTGGTAATACATGAATTTAAACACCCATTAAAATTTCTAGATATATGAATAGAAATAAATTCATCTATAAAACCTCTAGATTTATGTAGATTAAGATTCATCGAATTTAGCTTAATGTGAATGTTAATTAATTGAGAATTAATAACACGAAATTTATAAATGACAAGAATTTTGTAGTATTTATTTCATATTGAAAAACGAAAAGTAAGGTATTATTGAAATAATTAAATTGTAGTAGAGTTAAAATCGTCCAAATAATTATTCTCGCTTGATGTGATATTTTATATATTATAGATATAGATGTATAAGAATATGGTGTTAAACTCCTCATCCCTACCTCCACTTTAAATTTATTAACAATTGAAATACATTCAGTCATATTCATGAACATTTTAAAAAGGCTAAATGAACTGCTCTTAACTTCCATAAATGACACTCATTATTTGCTTATCTTTATGGTTTTTCCTGTTACGTAAACCTATATGTAAGTGATGATTACTTCATCAAGCAGTTTTTTTACTCAGCATTACAAATGTGTCAAGCAACAGCACGACCCTTTCAATTTCATAGTCCATGGCAAATAAACAATTTTCCTTTTAATTTCGAAATGCAAAACGAAATTGTAGATACATTTCATCTTCCAGTTAAAGTTGGAAAAAAGTATTTAAACTAACCGTCGTAAATTATTCTCACATAAAATTTGATATTTCCATATATTAGATGTTACTCCTGAAAAAGGACAGAAACTATAAAAAACCAAGAAGAGTTAAGAATTTTTAAAAGATATACCTAACAAACATTAACTTCAAAAGCCCAAATAATCCTTGATTTCTGAAATACTCCCATATTTAAAAGTAAAAGTTATTCAGTTTGATTCTCAATTGTATGAATATAACTTAATATTCAATCATTTTTAGCAATCGAAGTTGCCAACTCCCTATAAAGGGAACCTTTATCCAACCCCAATCTATTTCCTATTTTAATCAGTCAGTTAACACATCCTTATTATACATACAATAAAGTGTATAGACAGAGATAAAGGAGAAAAATCCAAGGAAAATCCTGGATAGAAACCCTGAATCCTTCGCGCCTTTGCATTTTTCCTCTTCATTATCTAGGGAATTTCTTATTTTTCACTGCCTTTTATATAGCAGTATTTTCAATAATGCTCATACATTTTCACTGAGGGCTGTTCTGAAAAGCCACGTGGTTTAAATTACTTTGCATACATTGGTCTCGTTTTCTATTTCCATTCCTTAATTGCGTCCAAAAGTCACTAATCAATAAAAATTTCAATATTATATTCTGCTAAAATAGAAACAAAATTATGTTTTCATCATGGAATGTATTAGTCCATTACGTAGTAATATAGCCAATGTAAGTTAATCTACAGACATTACTCTATAACCAAGGTAACAATCGTAATATGCTAGATTGCGGATATGTATTCCATAGTTGTCAAACAATAAGAAGAAATATATGAAATTACTAGGGATATCACACTATCACATAAATAGCACTCTTACAATAAGCATGTAAAGCAACGCGGAAAAAACTAACTTAAAAGAACTTTAAATCTGCCAGCATATCTAAAACAAACCATTAATTCAAAATAATAATAACAATAATAACTTGAGATATTTTTACTGTTTTCTGCACAAAAGCAGGTTCAAGTACACCTAGCTAGTATACTTACAACCTACTTGAAAAACTCAGACAGATTCACTGATTAGCCTTATAAACATACTATTACAATCAGTTACCAATGGCCTCTTCGAGAGTAAGCAATAATCTCACCACGGGAACAAGATAATAAACATAAACAAAGGATGAAGCATATAAACAGCGTAGTAACCATCTCAATCTAAAAAGAATAAACCTAATTCCGAATAAATACAGGGATGGCTATGTTAATCATTTTCTCCACTCTGTTTTATTCGGAACCATAACATATCATGTTTATATTGGTCTACTTTCCTGTAACTGAGATCCAATGCAATCAAACCCTTCGAAACCACAACTGGATATTCTATAATACTACCACCTACATTTTGACAACTAGTTCCAAGCCCGAATAAAGAAGGGTTGTTGCTGGTTGAAAGCCAACTTTAAACTTATGACATGAGTCCCACTATCATCCCAATCCTTAAGTGGAAAATACAAGCAGGAAAATAAATATCAGGGCACAATTTAAAAAAAAAAAGAAGCAATAAATGAAATAACTGACACTCAAAAGAATTTTAGTATCTTTAAGACCAGAGACCATGTAAACCTATTCTCGTAACTGTTTGATCCTGCAAGTCAATGATATTGTCTGAACCAGTCAAACAAAAGAATTCTTTTCTTCTTCTTACATCTGCACATCCCTCTGTTTATGTTCCATTTTATAGTGTAATCTTGAATTGAAGAGAAGCCACGAACTATATGAAATCCCTATGAAGTTTATTCTCAATCCATCAGCATAAATCAGGAATTATCACAAACCCAATAACTAAATCATCAGCTAAATTGACACATTGTATTGCAATTAATGAAGTAATTCTGCTAAATCAAATATTTCTCACGCTTCAACTAAGGATTTTTATTATACTTCTGCATAAAGTACTATAAAACTAGAGATGCAATGAGAATAAAAAGAAGGAAAAAAATGTCTTGGTATTTGAAAATAGCCCATTTGTTTGTATGTCAAACTTCAGAAGTACCAGTCCAAAATAATTCGACTATTCGAGGATCAACTGAGTTTTGTCTGTGTTGCTCATTATTCTAATTCGAATTTCATTTACTTGTGCAATTAACATTCAGTATTTCAAGTGACAACTAAATGAACCAATCTTAACTTCCAAAATAGAAAATATAATCATCATTCATTTATCTTTCTAGCTTTTTTCCAGTCAGCAAACTTACATGTAAAGGATTATTACTTCATCGATCAATTTTCAAGTCAGTGTTACAAATTTGTCAAGCAACAGAAATACCCTTTCAATTTCATTCCGTCAGAAATAAACAATTTCCCATTGTAATTTCATCTTCGAGTTAGAAGCTTTAAAAATTTAATTTAACTGGCCGTCATTAAATTGTTTCCTATAAATTTTTTACACTTTTCAAACATTCGAAAACTAATTCTGAAAATCGACAGAAACCATTGAAGACTAAGGAGATATAAGAATTTTTACAAGATTTACCTGACAAAGATTAACATCGGAAGCCCAAGTAATCCTTTTTGATTTCTGCGATCCTCCCATATTTATATATACAAGTTATTTGATTCGATTCTCAAATGTATTAGTACAACAAAACTTCAATAGCTTTTCGCAATCGAATACAGAAACCCCTAAAAACCCTAATGGAATTTCAGTTTTAATTGATCGGTCTATACATCCAGATTATGCATATAGTAGAGTGTATTGATATAGAGAGAGAGAAAATAGAGATCAAGAGAACCCCTTAAAAGAAACCCTAGATCTTCTGAACTTTTGCATTTTCTTTTTCTATATTTTCTTATTTTTCGCTGCTTTAAATATAGATGCACGTGGCGCTTTGTGCACCCTTGTCACGGTCTCTACTTCCTTTCTTAACTAGGGGTGACAAGGGCCCAAGCCCACTCGCGAAGGCTCAGCTCGTTTCACTATGAATACGCGAGTCGGGTCGAGTCGAGTCGAATCAAGTTCATCTTAGCTAGACAGGTAAAGTTCTTGGACTTTACCAGCCAGAAATATCTTTTTTGTTTAATTACGTAAAAAAATGCCTTTTATTCTTAATTCAATAAAAATTTCAAGTCAAAATCAACGATTAATTTTAATTACACATTTTATGAGATTCACAACTTTTCAACCAGATATTTTATCAACTTTTATCAAAATCTACTAAAAATCTAATTGTAATATCTATCAAACGGGGGCTAAGTTCGACAATTTTTTCAACAGTATGTGAGGCGGCACACTTTTTTACCATTGATTTCAACGATACTCAAAATAATTCATGGCACAAATTTTTATACATCATACAATATCAAACTTAATGTATACACGAACTGTACAAAACTACAAATAGCATTTTCGGCTTGCTCTCCTAGCCTTTAGGGATTGCTTGCGTTCACCTCCGCCGCCTCGTCTTTGAAATGAGTCAAATGACAGTACAAACATAGCATGCCAAATATTAGTACAGAAGCAAATCAAACTGGTAAGAAATTTAGCTTTGGTTAGGTAAAGCTTTTCAGCAAACTTCAAACGTCACTTTTAACCGGACCCACAATTTTGGTTCATTCTTTAATTACACATTTTATGGGATCATCGTCGTCTTGTAAACACTTTCTCAAATAGGGACTAGCTACCAAGTTCGAGCCTATTTGAGGAGGTTTTCCTCTACTTGCAAAATAGAGGATTATACGTTAAATATTTATAAATGTAGTAGCCTTCAACGAAAGGTCGTGTGGCTCTTATGGTAGTGATTGCTTTGCATGTGAGCAGGGACGTAGCCAGGATTTTTAGTTGGGGGTGGAGGGGGGCCTGGGGGTGGAGCCCCCGAAATTATTTTTTTAATTAAGAGAATTAAAAACGACGATTTTGAGTACTAAAATAGTACTGAAATTCAATGTTCAATTCAATCATTACTGACTATTCTACTACTTAATTCTTAAATTCAAATATTCAATAACTAACACAATTACACAAACTAACAACAACTACTCTACTTAATTCTTAAATTCAATATTCAAGAATAAGACTTATTAGGATTGAACACACAAAATGACGAAATCAACTTTAACAGTGCACCAGTCACAAATCACAATCTCAATATCTTCCTTTCAATGAGAAATCAAAATTATATACTAGACAAAACAAGTAAACATGCATTATGCATTAATCAGCTTGGGAATTGGGTTTTAATTAGTTGGGCTTGTGAATTGGGAACTTAGGTTTTGAATTGAATTTTGGCTATTTATTTATTTAAGTAACTATTGGATCTTTTGTTTAGATCTAAGATTTTTGTATGGTTGAATTTTAAAGTGTAAGTTATTTGCTCAATATTTATTAATGGAAAAAAATTTCAAAATTTTGGGGCTAGTCAAAATCTTGGGGAGGTGGGGGGCGAAACTGAAAAGTACCGCGGACAATGTTGGGGGGCGGTCGCCCCCCCCACCCACCCACCCACCCACCCACAGCTCCATCCTTGCATGTGAGAGGCATAGGGTTCAACCATGTGATAATGGAAAGTTTAACTATTATGATGAGGCACCGATTCAGCAAGTCGAGTGAGTTAGGGCGATCGTTGACCGTTTAAGATTGCAATAACAAAATTATTTATTAATATTTAATTAAATAATAAAAAAATAAGTATGAATATATAATAATTATTAATTACACTCATTTACGGGATAAATAATAAGAGAT
Source organism: Fraxinus excelsior (assembly GCA_019097785.1). Classification (NCBI taxonomy): domain Eukaryota; kingdom Viridiplantae; phylum Streptophyta; class Magnoliopsida; order Lamiales; family Oleaceae; genus Fraxinus; species Fraxinus excelsior. Next base: position 5,381,332 of record CM032642.1, read on the forward strand.
AGGGAATAGAGATTCTTTTGCATCTCGATTCAAAATATATCCATCGTTGAAAATTCAACAATTCAAAATAATAAGAAAAAATATATTGTAACAGAGCAAGGAAAGTAACTTGTACAATGCACGAGCATCGTCAAGACCCGATGGTGATGCTGACAAATAACTTTGTAATTGCAGAATTACCCGATGGCCATTCAATAATTTAACTTCTTATGAATTTGGTCAAACCCAACTGGGGTCCAAATTAGAGAGAGCATCAATGTATCCAAAATCATTATTGGGATACCAAAACCTTTTCTTTTGCACTAGAGAAGGTAACTGGTCTCTTTGTGCCCTCTATTTTTCTCTTAATTATAATTAGGAGTCTAGACTAACACAAGGGCTTTTGTTAGGCTTGCCCTAATGCCCCAAGATATCTCTTGTGATTTCAAGTCATTCCCATTATTAGATCCACACACAGTGGAATAGACTGAACGAGACAACTAAAATTCACGACTTGCCATGTGTTTTAATACATGAGAACTTATCCAGAGAGAAAAAGACAAAAAAAAAAGTCATCATTATGTAAGCACGTCTTTTGGGAAAAATTATAAGTTCCTTATAATTTGTAGTCAAACATTAACATTAAAGTTAATAGGCCCAAAGTGTTCCTATCATTTGCCTTCATTACACAAATCGTCCTTACTGTTTCACTTTTGACATTTGAACCTCGAACCCTTCTTTCCGTGAAACATCCTTGTAGCAAATATTACAAAACATCACCATCAACAAGATGATTTTCTCCCCCATCACTGTTACCACTATCATCCGTCTCTTCTTACATGACTACTTTATCGATGATTGTGATGCCTCAATCCTTATAAACCTCCACTTCTTTCAACAAGGACAACTGGACAAGCATGACACCAACATTAATCTCTCCCGCCCTATCGACAACTTCGATGTGGTTGTTAGCCGTTGAAGGGTCAATCTGAAACCAAGTTAATTACCGACAAAGCAATTGAGGCAATCACTCGCATAAAAGCTGCAGACCATGGGCATTAAGGAGTCGCCACCTATCACCCTTTCCAAAATGAACAGATTTCCCCAAAAAATCTCTCTCTCAAATAACTATTTCTTCTCTTATTCTAGTTGAAGCATCTAGATTAGTAAATTTGGGAGGTGAAACTCATAGTTAGGCGAAATAATTTGTTGATTGTATTTACATTTAATCTTCAATTGTAATTATTTCATCAATAAAATCGTTTGATTCAATTTTTACCATCAACAGTGGAAAAACAATAATTGCTACCTTATCATTTCATAATTAAGCATAGTGGAGCTGTGATTAGGCAAATCAAATTGCTAAAGTTGAGTTAAGATTTTATTGTTAATAGGTGGTCTGCGCTAAGACCACCTCGAAGTCGCGTGCCCCGGTTCCAGTGTATTCTCATGTGCAGGTATCCCGTTGTGGCATCCTGATACCTAGTTTTGATGATGGATGGCCCTTGTTACACCATAAAATTACGCTGAAAGGATTTTTTAAATTCACGAGCTTCTTCAATCAATAACAATCTATCGAAACCCACAATGCTAATGAATCAAATCATTCAGATTTTTATGGCATAATTTATGCCAATGGGTGGCTTCTGATTTTCATAATCAACCACTAGTCATCTTATGTGATATAATTTTAATAATTTAAAAAATGAATAATTTTTAATATTGTTGTGCCATGTATGATAACTATTGTGGTCTTTGACTATGAATAACACTATTTTTCTTAAATGTTGTTTATATTACTGTTTTGAAGTCCATTTGTCTAGCCTAGGTGTCACATTCTTAGTTAGGCTTTATTGGCCGTGCTCTTCGACTCGACACTTCTCAATATGGTATATTCCATCGTGAATGTTTGGAGTTATTTGTACATTACGACCCTTTGATCAATCAAGTGATCGATACATTTTATTATGTGAGGTGCTACAAAACTTAGCCTCTATTATCATCATTTTTTTCAAAATATTTCTCTATTCTTTTCAACTAAGCATTTTTCAATAAAATAATATTACAAGCAACCTAAAAACTTGTTTTCATTTTTAACTACACATTCTCGATTAATCTAATATTTTAAAATGCATTCTATAACAAAAATGGGGTCCAAGCATGCCATATTCGACAAAAATAAAAACCAGTTAACTTTATGATAAACTCTAGTTGGGGTTCACAATATTAGCTTATTGTGATGATGGTACCCAACCTTCTACGTGGAGCACCCAAGTTTCTAACTTATGAAAAGGTGAGCGTCTACTCATGATGGAACCTATGAAAAGTCATTTTTCTTAAAATGACAATTATACCCTTAAATTTTAATAACTCGAGAATGAGAAAGGAACCCACACCCACATCCCCCATGGAGGCCCAAAGAATAAGAAAATATAAGGCAACCTTATGATGTGTGCTTCTGCCATAGGCATGGTGCAAATTCGATAATTTGAAGCTTAATTTCAGTGAAACTTGGTTAGAGAGCAGTTGATGAAATTGCTAACTAAGGTGGATTTGCTTGCTTTCAGATGAAATGGAGGTGGAGGATTTGCTTTCCGATAAAGTGGTGATGAATAAGACGAAGCGGGGCATAAACGTCTTTTTAGTAGTCAGATTGACAGTTTCCGTGAGGTGTGGACTACACTCGCACAATTTTCATAGGTTGGGGACTCATTCACCACAATCGACAAAGGTTAAGGACCTAGCTGGAATTTACTTTAACTCTTATCATTTTGACTTTTGTAGGCGAGTATTATGATATTTCATTAGAAAAACTCAACATTTGTTGCAAAATTATTACAATAAGAAAGATAAAAGTTCCTTAAATAGGACTTGAATTAAATGTACTAATTTTACACAAGGATGAAAGAGCAAAATAAAGACATACACTGAATTGAATAGAATTTAAATAAGTCACAAGCATTTCGATGACTCTTTTTCCTAATTACGCCATATTCAATCCACGCATTAAACACGTCAGGATTAAATAGATCTGATCTATCCTCGACGTTTTAAATTCGGTGCCCATAACATTTCCAAATGCTTTATTCAATCCCCAACATTTTCTTCACTTCCAAAACAAAGTCATAAACTCTATAAGGGTTTGGGAGGGCCTTGGCAACACTTTTCCTTTCATTGCACTTGTTTACCCATTTCATAAGCTTGGGACAACACTTTTCCACACTAAATTTACAGTACATTTCATATGTATAGAACCTACTAGAAAAGGGGATAAGGGCAATGTCTAGTAGCCCAAATTGATCACCTCCAAAATAGGGTTTATCCCCAAGTTCTTCTTCCAACAATTTCAAGCTTTTCAAGAATTCTTGTTTTGCATCCTCTTGATCTTCTCCTTTGCTTGCCCACATCCTCCGTCCGATATCGTATATCTAGGTACATGTAGAAGAAAATGGAAAATGAAAAGGAAACATTTTTAAAAATAAGTATGTTATTCACTAATTGAGAAATAAAGAACATTGTTAAATTTTAAAAAAGAGTCCAATTTTGATCTACTTATATTTCTTTCTTGATTTATTCAAGTATGAACACATTCATCTCAACATACGTATATACGTATGTTGAGATCAAAATTGGACTCTTTTTTAAAATTTAACAATGTTCTTTATTTCTCAATTAGTGAATAACATACTTATTTTTAAAAATGTTTCCTTTTCATTTTCCATTAATTGTATGTCGTAAACTTCTATTCAACTTAAATTCATATTACAATGAAGCAAGAAATCATAATCATATTACATGAGTGACTTTTATGTCCAGAGTTGTTTTTCTCCTTTTTGAAAATCAGTTTTTCACATTCATTTTCAATCATACATTCTTCAAAAAAACTGATTTTCAAAGAATCTATCCCACATAAACACTACTTATAAAAGATCATATACTTGAATATATATATATATATACTTCTAAATTCATTAACATTATGTAAAATAAATCTCACCATCTTGTCGAAGAAATCGATCAAAAACCTTGATCTTGCTCTTTCATAAGGATGATGAGGAAGAATTGGAAATTTGTCCTTCCATACTTCATCAATGTACTCTAGAATGGTAAGCGATTCACATATGGGCTTACCATTATGAATAAGAACAGGAACTTTCTTGTAAATTGGATTTGCCTGTTGAAGCAAAGGACTTTTACCAAGGAATATATTTTCCTCTTCCTTGTAAAGGAATTGAATTCCCTTTTCCTCCAAGGCTATTTTCACTCTCATAACATAAGGGCTACTCCAAATTAAACCCTAAAAGCACAACTCCTCCTTCCTCCATTTCAGAGTGGTTTGATGATCTTGTTTGGATTCTTTGTTTTGTTTACTTATCAATGTCATTGCTTACCTTAAATAAATAAATAAAATAAAGGAATGGCATTGACTTTTTCTATAGAATTCTCACTAAATACAGATTCAACTATATCAAATAAAATTATACTAGTCAACTGTTGATAATTTTTTTTATTCGTATCTGTTGAACCACTCTACTAAGAAAGATTATCTTCATATGACAAGTTTAATGCGTATTTTCATTTATAAATTACCTAAATAAATCTTTCAATGGGACAAATCATTTTCTAACCCATCATCAGCTCTATATAAGAAGGGAAATGATATATGGTGTATGTTGAGCTCAAAAACTGGTACAACAGAAAATGATGATTCTAAGTGTTTCTTGATTTGCAATGTGATTGTTTTTATGATAAAAATGGGGTCGGCTTGACGAGTAAGCTTTTAAGTAGAGAGAGTGCCCAAGTTTTCTTTGAGTGCATAAATTTGCATTGCCCTCAAATGGTGTTAAGTGTATGTTTTTATAGTAGAAGATGATGGTTAAGAGCCGTTAGATGAGGGGGCACATGACCTCATCCACACAGTCGGAACCTCTTGTCATAGCCATCAATCAATCATTCATAGACCACTTTGTATTTAATGTTGTGACGGCTTGGCAGCCATAGGCCTGATATGTAAAACTAGACTTAACATGTTTGATTGATTGGAGCTACATGTCTAGTGAGTGTCACATCACCCACTTGATACAAGATCTTCATAAGTTCTTCATAGGGCTTCGTACAATAGAGGTTCGACAAATGGGGTTCGACCAATAGAGGTTCAGCCAATAGAGGGTCGGCCGAATTGCTATATGGGCAGAATGATGTGTATAGAATCGGATCTCCCGTCTTCATGCTACAAGTGACTTTGTACATTTGTCATGTGGTGTATTTATTGTACGATTATTTATATGAGGAACAGTGTACATACGCGTTTGCCCCCCCCCCCCCCCCCCCTTCCTTGTGTGCTCTATATAACAAGGGAAATAATACTTTTGCACCTCATAATGTACTCACAGGTTTACACCTTTTCTCCATGTGAGGAGGGTGTAAACCAGGTGAGCATCACCCATATAACAAACACATGATTGGATTTTGTATAATGCTAGATGTATATTCTCTTTGACAACTTCCTTGACATTCTTCCCTGCGTGGAAGAAATCTAGGCAGTGATGTGATGATTGTAATCAAAATCAATGGTGTAGATATAGTCAAGTGAAAGAGTGTAAATCTTGATATCAACCACTATGAACATGTAACGTGATTATTGTATCTTTTTTTTAACTTATTTAAGTATCCAACTTATTTGAGCGTCAAAGGAGGCCTCCACTATTATCAATAGAAATGCTACTTGTATATAATGAAGTTATATAATGGTTTACATAAAGATAAGGTGTCAAAGAGAGTGATGATTTTTTTTTTTTTTTTTTTTTTGAAGAAACTCTAACTCAATCATATCGCATCACAACACGTGTATGTAATCATTACGTATATGTAGCACAACAATTATCAATAACGATTGTGCTACATGTACATCACAACTTATAGATTTATTTACCAACAAATGATGTGACGAGATTTGATTATGTCAAAATCTCATCAACCAAATAAAAATATGAAAAAAAAATTCTCCACTTTATTTTGAGACTTAATAGTCCTGTAACGGATTATCTAAAACATGATGTACAACAAACATTTTCCTATCAATATATTCATGACTTAGTCTGGGTGTATGAACAAGCATTCTGAAGAGCCAAAATGTATGCAAACTCAAAATAAGCTGATGAGCATTGATAATGCAAAGCCTCATTAGCGATCTTGAATATATAAGGCGAGCAAACACACTTTATCAAAAGCATAAGTATTAAATCGGTGAATAAAACGTGAATAGATAACATAATCAATTAGAAGTCATCTAATGAATAATTGCCATGTTTTGTTAAATCTATAAATATGCATAGGTAGAAACCGAGAAAGGCATGCAAAATTTAATAGATTCCTCCCAAATAGTCATTTCTTCTCTTACTCGAATTTAGCATTGAATTGGAGAGTTTAGGAGGGAAAAAATCATTTACACCAGCAAATAATTTCTTAGTTCTCTTATTATTTCAGTGTGATTTGATCTTTTGTTTGGATTACTCGTTTATTTACTTTTTAATGGAGTAATAATAACAATAATAAAATTACTAGTCAATTGGCAATAAATTTTTTATTTATTTGTATTAGTTGAACCACTCTACTAAGAAGGATTATCTTCGTATGGCAAATTTCATTTACAAATTATTTAGTAATCTAAAAAGCGTAAAGTGTGGTTAAACATGGAGGGAAAGCTTCAAAATTTACGAGTTTAAGTGAACTTAGGCGAGATTTAAACGTAAAAAACGTTTTTTTTATTATTTTAAATTTAATAATTAAAATAATACATATCAAATATCTAAAATTATAAAATACTATATTTACTTAATAATTCATATCATTAATCAGTTATACAATTTTTACGTTTTCGAAAAGCAAGAATTAGAATATTTATCATAATTTCAATTTTCAACTAGTCAAATCATACTTAATAGATTTATAGGAACTCTATACATGTTTTTGGAATTTGCAGTAAAATAACGAGTCTCAATATTATAATTACATAATATAGATAGCACCATAACTTAAATCTTATTTAACTTTTAGATAAAACCATTTTCAATTTTTTGTACAGATTAAATATTTAAAGACTTGAAATTAAAGTCAAATGAAATGTTTTTTTTAACTAAAATAAATTAATAAGCTAAATTCAAATAAGATACTTCTTAAAAAATAAAAATAAAAACTAATAAAGCGCTTGAAGAAGACGAAAAAAAGGAATGAAAAATTCAGCCGTTTAAGAATCGGACAAAAAAAAAAGTGTGTAAGCTTGAAATATGGCAGTTTGCCCGAATTTCGAGTCTGTGAGGTGCCTAGACACCACCCATTCAAGTTTTTTAGAACCCTAAATTACTTATATAAACCTTCAAGAGAACAAGTCATTTTTCTATCTCATCATCTGCTCTATATAACAAGCACCTAATTGTGATATTTGATTTTATTTAGAACCATTCTATATGTACAACTATATTTGACAGCTTTTGCTAACAATTATGAGTTAGCAAAATTTACACCATCCATTTTAAAATTGTTTTTAAAATTAACTAAACAGATCTTGACAATACATTAATTGTCAACAATCATTGTAAAAATAGCATTATTCTTTTATTTAAGCATCAAATTGATTTCAGGGTTAAAGAAGGCCTCCACCTGACAATCAAAATTCGCACATACGTGTTTTGTTTGTAGGTTTGTAGGGTTGATAGATTCTCGCATAAACAATAGAGATAATTTCTGCAGCTATTCCAAACCTTTAGATTTTTTTTACAAATTTTACATTAATCTTCAATTTGTGTCACAAACAGTATTTCCAAACCTTTGAAAAATTCACACCTGAAGGAAAAACTCACAGAAATCGTTAATTATACCGTTAGTTGACCAACAATCAACAATTTAATCAAATTTTGACTAATTTAAAAGGGTAAAGTGATAATTTTACCATTTTTCCATATTAAATAAAAGACGATTATAGTGTCATTGTAATTTTTATTTAATACGCCACATCTTAATTGTAATTAAGCTCCTCAATTTTTGTTCACTGTAGTAATTATTTCCTTAACTTTTTTTTTTTTTTGTCGAATTCTTATCTTCAATATTTCATTAATTAGTATGTATCGTCCTTGACAATGATTTATATCAAAATATTTCTTTTTCATATTTTGAAATATACAAAAAATATTTTTCACACTTCTTAATTTACTTTTCAAAAATATGTTAAAAATAAATTATTGTACGTCATTTCAACAGACTTTTGAACATATAATTATTATCAAATACAAAATATGTTAACTAACGAAAAGTTTGAGGATAAGAACGATATGGAAAATCATTAGGGATATAAATGCTATAATGAACTAAGAACTTTAAATACAATTAAAATGTAGTGCAAGAGATAAAAATTGTGGTGCAAATATAATTAGCTTTAAAAATAATTAAAAAGGGAGGAATTTGCAAAAGGATCGTCATCTTCCTTCCCACAACTATCCACTCACCCCAATCTAAAATCCACCCAACCTCCCACCACGCCGGGGGCGCAGCTATCCCCCACCACATATCGTCATCGCAACCACCACAAACAACCCACAACCCCACCGCAATAACCAGCACACTGTGAAGATGATGAACCCAAAAGCAACAGATGTTGTGGATTTAAAAAAACTGGCTAACACCCTTCTTCAAATTTATACATCATTTCTCGATTATGGTAGATTTTAAAACCATTCGAATATCATGACAATCTTGTGATTTGGGAGATTTTATAATTTCGGGAAAGGGGAAAATTGGAATCTGCTGGCAAATAATAAATAAGCATTTGGTGGTGTTGACACACTAAAAATGCAGCCCAAAATCAAAGGGAAATCCAATTAAAAGGCCCAAGAAGAAAAGTTCAATCTGGAAACCTGAGAAGAGGCCTGAATATTGGAAGCCCGAGAGCAAAGGAGTATCATCGCCCAAGCCCGTAGGACGCCCAGAGGCTGAACAAGTGAAGTAATGCACAATCGCCCAGAGCGATAGCCTCACTATCGCCCAAACTCTCGAGTCGCCCAGAATCAGACAAGTCTAAAAGGTGTAGTTTATCCAATTTAGCAGTTACGAAAACAGTTGTCAAGTAAACCCGGCACGCCCCCCACGATCCAGAAACAGGTAGTTAAAAGGCAAGAGTAGTGGCAACAGTTACTAAGTAACATCTCCCCAATAAGCAGTTTCTCACTGAAGAAGCGGATAATCACGAAGGTAATGGAGCAGTTCCAAGCAGTTTCGTTAACCAAGAGACGCCCGGGAAGTATAAAAAGAGGTGAAGTTGTAGAAGAAAAAGAGCCCGAATCAAAAACTCTCGACAAGAGAATATGTAATTTTCATTTCTTTAGTTTAAATTTAATCCTTTCTCAGTAATCGTGTGCTTGCGCCCCTTGGAGGCGTTTTGTCTACTTTCCAATTGTAACTCTTCACTAGTAAACGCACCCATTTTTAGGACTTTGTCTCAAGAGGTTTGTTCCTTACACAATCGTCTGATCCTTTTCTTGTAATTGTTGGCGGGTTGGAAGACACAAGAAAACAATTTGGCACGCCCGGTGGGACAGTTGGTGTTTTGTAAGTGAAGATACAAAAAAGAAAAGATATCATGCCTCATAAAAATTCCGATAAGGAACTAGCAAGTCAATGAGTAGTCCAGTCTGTAGTTGAGCGATATGAGGAGCAACAACTTTCTCCACGAACAGATGGACAAAGTCAAAGCAGTCACAGCCGCTACGAACCAATGACAGAATTGAGCCCTCACACAATGCATGCATTGCTGGGAGAACTCACGCAGGATGTCGTTGAACAGGTAAATTTACGAAGTATTCATAATATGGAGAAGTTTACCCAAAATGAGAATAGGCATTTTGATAATATGGCTAAACAACTAAATACGTTAAATGAAATCATGAATAAGTTGGTAAGCCAAATGTGTCAACCCGTTATGCCTATAGGTAGTCACTTTCAGTCTAGGACTATCGTAGGGCATACTTCGCCATATAATTCCCTTGGTGTAAACTCAGGCCCAAGTCTAGAGCCACCTTTTGGCCCTTCTACTTCAAACCCAGGGGGAAACGGGACCTTGAACTTGAATAATGATAACACTACGTCCAACCTGGGGAGTAGTAGAAACGTAAGAGATAATGTCACAAACAACGGACAGAATGGTTTACATACAAATGACGGGTTAAGCACTCAATTTAATAGTCATAACAGCTCGAATAATGGCCCTTTTATGGCCAATCAAGGGCAAACTACCAGGCCTCCCACAAATCAGCCAGTAAATCAACCAATAGGGAACCCATATGACCCTAACGTCGTGCTAAGAAACCAAATTATGGAAATAGTGCAAGATCAAATAGCAGTTGGGGTGCGTCCGGTTATTAGGCCAATTTATACCAAGCCATACCCTGATTGGATAGATCAAGCATATCCATGGCCTAGAGGGTACAAAGTACCGGAATTCTCACTATTCACTGGTCTAGGAGAAGTGTCTACATTAGAACATGTAGGGCGATTCACGTTGCAAAGTGGTGAGGTGAATGATTACCATAAGTTGAGGTTGTTCCCAAGTTCTTTAACAGGGGTAGCTTTTTCTTGGTTCATTAATTTGCCCGCAAACTCCGTCCAAACATGGCTGCAAATGGAGCAATTATTCCATGCTCAATTTTATAAGACCGAGTCTGAGGTTACACTAGCCGATTTGACGAATTTACGTCAATTGCCTAACGAATGGGCAGAAAATTTCCTACAGAGGTTCAAAACGGCCAGAAGTAAATGCTTTGTGCCTTTGCCAGAAAAGGAATTTGTTAAAATTGCCCAAAGTTGTTTAAGCTTTGATCTAAAGAAGAAATTCCAGGATAGGGAATTCCCAGATTTATTCCAACTTAGTGCAAACGTTGTTAGGTATGAGCGATTGATAAGAGAATAAGAATAGATGAAAAATTCCAGTAAAGGGACTTATTACAAAGACCCGAACTTCAACGTTCATACTATCGATAATGGTTATTACGACCAAACTGAAGTATGTTTGGCTGAGTTAGTAAAGGGAGAAGCGTACACGTGTCCCATATTAGTTAAGTCAAAAATAGTAGGCAAAGATGAACCTGCAAAGTGAAAACAGAAAGGCGCGAATGTTCTCGTTCGACGTAACTAAAGCTGACCTTATATTCGACAAATTATATAAGGATAAGCAAATAAAGTTGAGCGACAAACACAAATTGCCAGACCCTGAACAAATTAAGGGTAAAAAATACTGTAAATGGCATAATGCATGGTCACATGCGACTAATTATTGTGTGGTTTTTCACCATGTATTGCAGGATGCTATTGAATCAGGACGAATCACGTTCGAAGAAAAGAAAAAGATGGCGGTGGATGAAAATCCTTTCCCACGGCCACTGGCAATGAACATGTTAACAACTGGTTTGAAAAATAAATTGCCAAAGTTCAGATTGGTGATTGACGACGAAGAAGAAGAATCCAAACAACATCCCAGCGTTTTTGAAAGCATCAAAGGGAAGGAGCCCAAACAGGGCGAAGATGTTCTGTGCGACAGATGTAAACACGAGTTGAAAGCAAATACAGGGTCACCAATGACGCGACAATTCCACCATCGCTCTGATTTCATGCCGGTCGCTCAGCCTGTCAGGGGGCAAAGGGTGCCATTTTACAGAGGACTACCTAGAGAAAGGGGGTTTGGATCGGCCAGTCAAGGAAGAACGTTTAGGCCGCAGCCTCGACAACCCGATGTATGGCATTCGTTCCAGTATAATGCAGGAAGAGTGGTGCCTTTCAATGAAATGACTAGGACCCAACAAAGGCGTTTCCAACGTAATTACGGACGGATGATGAGGGAACAGCAAGGAGAATCACGCCTTAAAGCGCCCAAATCGCTCAGAATGGCCGACAAAAATGTTTTTGAAGATAGTGAAGAAACAGGCACTAGCGAATCAATAAGAGAATTGCCAGAAAGCTCATTTAGGAGATCAAAGTTTGAACGAAACAGGGAAGACGAAGATGATCTTGACCAACCTCTAATTATCCAGTTTGGCACATTGCCTCCTGTCATGGCTAATAACTACTTGTTGGCCGATGAATTCAAAAGCAAAGAGAAGGAGGACAGTGAGGAAGAAACTTGTGTACTAGTCTACGATGAAGGCCAAGCATTTAGAGAAATGTGAGACGAAGAAGATGATGATGGCATGACAGATATCGAAGAGGAAATTGATTTAGAAGCAGAGAAAAGGAAAAGAGGAGTGTCGCGCAATACCCTGTTGAAGCAACTGCACCAAGAAGGAGTCCGCGAAGTAGATCTGTTGGGAGAACCATCGGCCGATCGTTTGATTTCTATGTGTTGTATGGGACACCCAAAAAGAAATTATGGGTCTGTCAGAGTGGTTCAAGATGGGAAAGAAACTCAAATTACTGCCCCAAGCAAAGAACCGTTTTCAGTGGATGCACTTACTGAAATGTTTAATTAAATGAGGCCAAACATAGTGGCCTTGGAGGAGCCAGTAATTGGCAAAAAAGAAGCCAAACAACCTTAAATGAGTTCTCAACAACAAAGGCAAGAGGCCAAGATTCAGGCCTTCAAAGCCAAGTTGATGGCTTTCAATAAAGAATGTGAATGTGTGAAGAAAGAAGAAGCGGCGTTAAAGATGTTGAGGGACAAATTAATAGTGTCCGAGATGGAGTAGAACTTGGACTGGGAAATTCATAAAGTGGATTGTCTGGAAGAGGAAACACCTCTGAGCGATATGGATGATGAAGCGACGAGGATCACCAAGTCAGGATATGCACAAGCACAAGACCCCTTAGTCAAGGTGAATATTGGCAAGGAAGGAGAGGATCGCCCAACATTTGTCAGCCAGATGCTCCCTCACGAGATTAGTAACAGATTAATCGTTTTATTAAATGAGTGTAAAGATTGTTTTGCTTGGGAGTATGAACATGTGCCTGGCTTAGATAAAAACTTAGTAGAACATAGGTTGCCGACTAAATCAAATTTTAAGCCTCATAAGCAACCTCCTAGGCGTTTCGCTCCCAATGTATTACCAGAAATCAAAAAAGAAATAGAGCAATTACTAAAAGCAGGTTTTATTATAACAACCAGATATGTGGAATGGTTATCTAATATAGTGCCAGTATTAAAAAAGAATGGCAAGTTGAGGGTATGCATAGATTTCAGGAATTTGAACTTGGCTACTCCCAAGGACGAATATCCAATGCCTACAGTGGATTCTCTAGTAGACTCGACTGCAGGGCATGTGATGTACTCTTTTATGGATGGATATTCGGGATACAATCAAATCTACATAGCTGACGAAGATGTACACAAAACTGTCTTTAGATGCCCTGGGTCTTTAGGGTGCTTTGAATGGGTAGTAATGCTGTTTGGACTACAAAATGCAGGGGCGACCTATCAAAGAGCAATGAATCTAATTTTTCATGATATGATAGGTAAATTTGTGGAAGTTTATGTAGATGATATAGTGGTCAAATCTGTTAAAGAGGAAGACCATTTTGAACAACTGCGATGTTCATTTAAACGAATGAGGCAGCATAAACTAAAATTGAACCCTTTGAAGTGTGCGTTTGGCGTGAATGCAGGAAATTTCCTTGGATTCCTAGTACATAAAAGAGGGATTGAACTTGATAAGAATAAAGCGAAAGCCATTGTAGAAGCCAAGGCTCCTAGCAATAAAAAAGAACTGCAAAGATTCTTAGGCCAAATCAATTTTCTAAGACGCTTTATATCTAATTGTGCAGGGCGAACGAAAGCGTTTTCGCCTCTTCTAAAGCTGAAAAATCAAGACGAATTCGTCTGGAAAGAAGAACATCAATAGGCTTTTGAAAGCCTGAAAACATACTTAACAAGTCCGCCAGTGTTGGTGTCACCAATCCAAGGACGGCCAATGAAGTTGTATGTGTCGGCTGAACGGGAATCGATAGCTGGAATGGTCGCACAAGAAGACTAATTTGGTGAAGAAATGGCGATTTATTATTTAAGTAGACGGTTAACCAGATGTGAATGTAATTATTCTGCTATTGAGAAATTGTGTCTCGTATTATACTTCACATGTACAAAATTAAGGGCCTATTTACGGCATGTAACAGTCTATTTAATTTCCAAAGTCAATTTATTCAAATACATGTTTTCTCGCCCTATTTTACACCAACGAATAGGTCTTTGGACTTTAGCACTGTCAGAGTTCGAAATAAGGTATATACCCCAAAAGGCAGTTAAAAATCAGGCTTTGGCTAATTTTTTATCCGATCATCCATGCCTTGATATGCCCAACGAAATAGAACTAGAAGTTGATTCATTTGAATTAAAACCATGGATTTTATCCTTTGATGAATCGAAAACTTCTAAAGGAGCAGGGGTAGGAGTGGCTTTGATAAATCCTTTAGGAGTTTGCTATAAGTTTGCATTCACCTTAGATAAGATCTGTACTAATAATCAAGCTGAATACGAAGCCTTAATTGTAGGCTTGGAGTTAATGGTAGATATGAAAGTAAAGAATGTAATCATCAGGGACGATTCTCAATTGGTGATTCATCAATTGACTGGCGATTTCAAATGCCAAAGCGATTCTATTATAAGTTTATACGAAATCGCCCAAGAGTTGTTGGAGGAATTCGACCAAGTAGAACTTCAATGTGTTAATAGAATGTACAATGATATGGCCAACGAGTTGGCTCAATTGGCCTCTGGCTATTCAAAGGCGATGAGTTGGGAGTCTACTTACGAATACGGAATTATATTGCCCGTTATTCAGCGAAGGGCAAGGAAAACCGAAATTCAATGTATAGAAGATGGGGTTGCGCTGGATTGGATAGATAAGATTAAAGAGTCCTTTAAGGAGCTTAATGGGGGAGGTGATAGGAGAACGAAATTACGTCTGTTAAACTATGCATTAATAGACGAAGAATTGTTAAAAAAACGCTCTGATGGTGTATTATTAAAGTGCGTGAACTTACAAGAAGCTAGGACGATTATGGATGAGGTGCATGAAGGGATATGTGGAGCCCATCAGGCCGGCCAAAAGATGAGGTGGCTGATTATCAGAGGTGGATATTTTTGGCCAAAGATGGGAGAATCATGTGTTCAATATGCAAAAAGTTGTTTAGCATGCCAAAAACATGGCCCAATGCAGAGGGCACTAGCAAGCAATATGACACCCATTATCAAACCTTGGCCGTTCAAAGGCTGGGCGATAGACTTGATACGAAAGATTTATCCCTCATCGTCCAAACAGCACACATTTATTATAGTCGCCACAGACTTTTTCACCAAGTGGGTCGAAGCAGTGCCTCTAAAAGAAATCACCCAGAAAAACATCATAGAGTTTATCCGGGACCATATCATCTATAGATTTGGAATTCCGCAAACTTTAATGACAGATCATGGGACTTCCCTGAATGGAGACCAGGTGAAGGAATTCTTGAGCGAATTTGGAGTTAAATTGGTAAATTCCACACCATATTACGCTCAATCAAACGGTCAGGCAGAATCATCTAACAAGATTCTGAAATCTATCATAAGGAAGATGATAAATGAAAATGCCAGAAATTGGCACGAATGCTTGAACAAAGCCTTATGGGCTTATAGAACATCGTCTCGTTCAAGCACCAACATTACACATTTCCAACTCACTTATGGGCAGGAGGTTGTATTACCCGTGGAAATCAACGTGCAATCTATAAGAGTGCGTTGGCAGCACGAATTAAGCGAGAATGAGTACAAGGAATCATTGATTCAAAATTTATTAGAATTGGACGAATTGAAGTTAGACGTGCTAGACAGGTTGCAAGTTCAGAAACAAAGGATTGCTAGATTTTACAACAAGAAAGTTATAGCCAATTTTTTTAGTTTGAACGAATTAGTATGGAGGGCAATACTTCCTTTAGATAGTAAAGACCCAAAATATGGCAAATGGTCGCCAAATTGGGAAAGGCCGTATAGAGTAAAGAGTGTATTGCCTAATGGAGCTTACCACTTGGAGGATTTAGATGGTACTAGGCATATAAGATTCATCAATGGTAAGTACTTGAAAAAATATGTTCCTTCCCTTTGGGAAAGTGAACAGATAAAGGTATAAATGATGAAATTGCGATTGCGATGTAATCATGCTGAGCGATGGCAGTAAATAAATTGGACGATCACGTTCTAAACAAAGTCAGGAAAACAAAGCACATTCAAAAGTAAAGTTCTTTATTACCAAATGTTCCTTACACACCATTATTTATAAGAATTAAGGGACATAGTCAAAATACAAGATGAAACATGCTACAATTTGTCTTCTGTTTGATGGGAACAGAAAGAGTGAAACTAGTACGGCCCAACCCTTCAGCCTATGGTCGAGTAAGAGGGTGAACTGTCCACATAACCTTCCTAAATGCATTGCTGCAATGGTAGGCAAGGAGAAGCACTCTTAACAAGCAAACCGAAGGCAAGAATCTTGCTTCAGTTTAAAAGAACATTTCCTATATCTCCCATACCAAAAGTAATATCAAAGCAAAAGGAGCAAGTCAAGAGACCCATCTCTATAGAAGATGAAAGTGTTGGTAAATGATCGAGTGCCATGTGGTGGCAGGAAGTTGTGATGGTAAGAAATCGAATCTGAAAAAGTATGGAGATAAAAATGATGAGTATAAACGTGCATACTTATAGGGGCTGGAAGATGAAAGGGCAGAATGTAGATGGTTACATTTATGACCAGTGAGTGAAATCAATATGGCCCAAAGACTTAGGGAAGAAAAATTTAAATGCCAAAAGAATATGCATGGATGTTGGCATAAAGCGATTGGGTACGTAGAAGATTGACGATCAAAGATAAAACGTCGATTAATTGGGCAAAATAATTGTTCATTAACGATGATGAATGACATTAAATCACAAAAAACAAAGGCAGTCAGCGCGAAAGAGTTACAAAAGTTAAAACATTAAATGTTTTAGCTACAATTCGCCCCAAGCTGAGCGCATCTGCTGCCTAAGTTTATCCCATTCTTCGCTCTGCCTAGAGGAAATGATGCCTAATTCTTTCACTAAGTCATCATCAACCTCCAACTTTTTGTACTGCTCCAATAGAGATTTGGTCCTAGCGATTCCTTGGGATGCAGTACGCCTCTTGGCAGCCATCCTCGCCCTGCAGTCATCCATTTTCGCTTGTAGCTCTTTCATCTCCGCAGCCAGGCTCAACATTAAGGAATCCTCCACTACAAGCTCTGAAGAAACCTCAGTCAATTCGGCCTGGTTCTTGTCAATTTCCTGAAGTAAGGATTCTTTCTCAGAAGAAGCGCGGAGATATTGAGCACTTCTGGCCTTCAATTCTGCGTTCTTGGCCAGCAAAGAAACAACGTCAGCATGAAGAACCCTTAACTTCACCTTAAAGTCAGCGGAAATGCTGGGCGATGGGAGCGAAAGTGCCTGCAGTAGGTTCGCGCTCAACGTATCTAGCTTGGCCTTTTGATGAGCAGCGCTGGCGCGGCCAACCTCCACGTCCATAAAGGAGACATACTCAAACAATGTCTGTTTGAGAAATGTCATATTCTCGTTCGCAGGGATGGAAGATGGCGCACATGATGTTTTCATGCGTGCCCAAGAGGTGAGTAAGTCTTGGATAAAATTAAGGATGCTATCAGATCCCTGCAAAGGAGGTTACCAATATTGAAAATCTTCGATACAACAAAGCAGAACCAAAAATAAGAGCGAAGTAAAAAGACCTCATCGGCAGTAGTGGGAAATTCAGGCACCCCCCTTATTTCCTCCATCACTTGGGGAGATTTCCCTTTAGTTGGGCAGGAAGGACCTTTCCCACTTGACGAAGCTACAGGAATCTCTGCATGTTTCACACCGCAGTAAATCAATGAGCCAGCAGCAATAAAGAAGGGCCAAGGCATCAAAGGTAAGCATTACCTTCTAATTCCACGCTTGGGGGTCGACACCCTGGGAAGGAGGATTTGTTGGTGATAAGGGTATTGGAACTTGAAGCATGGGCGACGCAGCTTCGACAGGAAAGGGTGAGGAAGAGTCTGTCAAAACTATAGCCTTGGAAAGAGAAGATGAACTCTTCTGAAAAATTCAGGTAAACCATTAGTATACAGAAGAACATATCCGCAAATATACAAATATGGATTACATTTCTCCTGAAGATAAGGGGGTGTCGTCATCATCATCGTCATCGGCCTGTAAAACAGAGGATGCTGAAGCCGGCCGTTTCCGGTCTGATATACCCTTGGCAGCAATAGCTTTGGCAGATGGAGAAGCAGGAGAAAGAATAAGATCTTTAGAGCGAGGAGGTGGAGAATGACTCATAATCGATACAGGAGTAACTAAAAGAGGAGAAGTGGAAGAAGCACTTGGCCGATCCAGCAAATGAAAGGCAGTAGTAGCTTCATCTGTAAATAGCCTACGTTTCACTGACGGCCAGAGTTGCTCAAAAAGGGGATGAATAGCGGAACTGGAATGAAAAGGGGCTAGTGAAAATGCATCCGCCAAAACGCAGTTATGGGCCTCTATAATTGCAACGTCTGCTTTATTAAGAGTATAAAAACGGTCGGTCAGATTTTTGGAATAGAAAAGAGGGACGGGCCAGGTCTGGCCGAAACCCAGTTGGCGAGCAAAGAAATGGGAGTGTAAATCTCTACCCCAGCCTTAGCATTGGTTCATGTGACAATGTCATAGAACAACTCTTTTCCAGCTAGGAACTGAACCCAAATGGGAAAAGAGTCAATCACTCTAGAAGGAATGTGCACGTAGTTGGGAGTCAGATGAGTAGGAAAAGGAAAAAAGGAAGAAACGGAATTTAAGGTATAAAAGAATGAAAAGATGTCTCTCCTAGACATGTTTGTTGGATTCAAGGAGTCTATGGCCAACCCGTAACAGGTGGCAGAAGTATTGCAAATAGATGGAGCCCCAAAAGAAGGAAAATATGCTCTCAGCCATAATTGAGCAAACCAAATAGGCCCACTGCCAGTGGGGGACGCACCAGTCCTCAATTGAAATTGGAGCAAAGTCAAACCTCTGTAAAGAGCGGCTAAAAAGAAATAACACAGATTCAAAGGCTTGCCACGGGCCAATTCATGCGTTAAAGGCAAGTAACTCGTAGAAAGTTTCAAGCTAGGGACGCAAAGAACGTATTTACATAGCCAAACTTGAAGGAAAGCTACCCGCTCAACATGATTAGGCTCAGAAGCAAGAGCGACAAAAGCACTCTGCATAGCCGAGTAAGATTCACACATCTTCTTATCAAACTTGGGGGGAACACTGCCAGCAGAAACCGAAACCACCATGCCAGGAGAAATGGTATCGCCCAAAGGAGAAATGTTCACTAGGGCCCCAACATCCCTCAGAGTAATGGACAACGGGCAGCAAGGAAAAACAAAGACATTGTACTCAGAAGACCAAAAGCTCAGGGCGATTGGAAAAAGGGCTGAGTCGTATATGGGAAGATTAAGGGTGATTTCCAATAGGTCCAAAATTCTCGCACGTTCAAAAATTGATTTGGTGGGGCCATGATTCACCATGCGTGCATGCCACCTACGAAAACCAGAATCAGCTTTGGACCAAGTACGAATACCTTTATCGCAGATGGCCTTCAACGGTAGAGAACTCAGAAATGGAAGGGTTTCAGCGCAAGGGAACAGCTGACCCGCCGCAGTCTTCTCGACCGATTTAGCATCAACAAAAGAGGGACCTAGGAAAAACTCATCAATGTTGGGACCAACCCACGAAAGAGGGTTTGAATCTATGTATGGCTTGGTAAGGAGGTCTTGGAAGTCCTCAAAGCTAAGGGTAGCATCGGACTGAGTTCTTGAAGTGGCCATTCGTTACAGAATGTAAGTTGGGTAAGGTCTGTTGACGAAACGTAGCACGGAGACAAGAAGGTGAACAGTGAAATGGCGAGGGAGAAGCGTAAGACTGCAGAGACGTAACTAAGAATGCCGCGTACTTTTGGGTTTTAAGGGTTTGTAATGTCGCAATCCTTCAGGCGGTAAAAGTACGTGATGATTGAAATTTTGGGGAAGTTCAAATGTTGCGAAAAAGATACAGAGTGAATATGGCAAAGTTAATGATTAGTATTAATTCTGTCATATTGGGAGGTAATTGTTGACACACTAAAAATGCAGCCCAAAATCAAAGGGAAGTCCAATTAAAAGGCCCAAGAAGAAAAGCTCAATCTGGAAACCTGAGAAGAGGCCTGAATATTGGAAGCCCGAGAGCGAAGGAGTATCATCGCCCAATTCCGTAGGACGCCCAGAGGCTGAACGAGTGAAGTACTGCACAATCGCCCAGAGCGATAGCCTCACTATCGCCCAAACTCTCGAGTCGCCCAGAATCAGACAAGTCTAAAAGGTGTAGTTTTTCCAATTCAGGAGTTACGAAAACAGTTGTCAAGTAAACCCGGCACGCCCCCCACGATCCAGAAACAGGTAGTTAAAAGGTAAGAGTAGTGGCAACAGTTACTAAGTAACCTCTCCCCAATAAGCAGTTTCTCACTGAAGAAGCGGATAGTCACGAAGGTAATGGAGCAGTTCCAAGCAGTTTCGTTAACCAAGAGACGCCCGGGAAGTATAAAAAGAGGTGAAGTTGTAGAAGAAAAAGGAGCCCGAATCAAAAACTCTCGACAAGAGAATATGTAATTTTCATTTCTTTAGTTTAAATTTAATCATTTCTCAGTACTCGTGTGCTTGCGCCCCTTGGAGGCGTTTTGTCTACTTTCCAATTGTAACTCTTCACTAGTAAACGCACCCATTTTTGGGACTTTGTCTCTAGAGGTTTGTTCCTTACACAATCGTCTGGTCCTTTTTTGTAATTGTTGGCGGGTTGGAAAACACGCGAAAACAGGTAGATGTTTAGTGGATTCAAAAATGGATCAGATTTTCTTGAATTTTCTCTTCAACAAAATTATTGCTGAAACCATGGATTAGAAGGATGAAAATGGTTGTGGTTAAAGAAAGAGTTGCTACTTCAATCTGTAGGTCTATTGGGAAATATATGCAGATTTACCATTTTATGGGCGTGATGCACCGAGACCTTAAGCCGGAGAATTTCTTGTTGTCGGACGAGGGGTTTAAAAAATATATAAAAATTTTTAAAAAAATATTTAAAATTAAAAATGTATCATATATTAAATAAAAAATATAAAAAAAAAATAATAAAAACAAAATAAAATAGTATTAATAAAGTTTTAAAAAAGTCATTAAGTAAAGTATATAATTAATTTTTGAAATAAATAAAATTATAATATTAATAATAATTATAAATAATATTATTAAAAAATTAAATTAAAATAATTAAATATAAATAAAAAATATTTTTATAATTTTTAAAAATAAATATATAAAATTAAATTTAAATAAAATATTTAAATTAAATTATAATATTTTTAAAAAATATTTAAAAAAAAGTAAAAATAAAAATATATATTATAAATTTAAAAAAAAAATTAAGTTATTAATTAAAAAAGGCTCTGCTCAAAGCAACAGATTTTGGATAATTGGTTTCAATCGAAGAAGGTGCGTCTATGTTGGTGTTTTCAATTGGTGACGATGAAAGTGGTGGTGGTTTCTAACTTTGCTCTTCAAAGATTTGGCGAGGTTCAAGCTTCTGCACATAAATGTAGGTTGAATACATCAATGTGAAGAATGGGAAAGAGGACTAAGTATGTGAAGAATATGAGCAGTGAGCCAGTGGCAGAGGTGGTTCGGTGGTTAGTTTTGTGGCCGGGTGGGGTTACGGGTGTTGAAATAAAAGGATTTGGGGGTGGGGTGGAGTGGAGTGGAGTTGGTGGGGATTGGGCATTTTTTTCTCCCTTTTTGGTTTTAATTTAATTATTGTTATAAATGGTAATTGGGCATTTTTTTTCCCCTTTTTGGTTTTAATTTAATTATTGTTATAAATGATAAGTTAATTAAACCATGCCATTGGGCTCAAAGCTAGGGCCAAGTACAAGGACGCCACATAGGCGCCCCCATCTGGCTTTGAGCCGAGCTAAGAAAGGTTTTCCAAGTTTATTAGTAAATAATAATTATAATCCTACAATCCTAGAAATTATTGTCACTGTATCCATAATCCTTAAATATGAATCAATCTATAAGTACATGAAAAATGTACTGAAAATACAGTTGACACGTTTTCATTGGAAGAGAAAAAACAAACAAATAAGATAATAGGGTGTTGCCACGTTAGCACCTTTTTTTATGGCTAAGAATCATGCACATGCAGCTTTTTTCTATAAATATAGGGTTTTTGCTTTCATTATAGAATACACAAGTCTATTTAATTTTATTCTCTATTTTCTCTCTTTTTCACAATAGGGGGAGGGGATTGAGGTTTTTTTTTTTTTTTTTTTTTTTGTTTTTTTTTGCTTTTTGGGTTTTAATTTAATTATTGTTATAAATGATAAGTTATTAGTGAATTACAATTGTACCCCCGTAGCCCTAGAAATTATTACTATTGTATACCTAATTCTGCCTTATAAATTTAGGGTTTTGATTTTTGTTATAATACACACAAATCTATTGACTTTTATTATTTCTCTTTTTCACTCTATTTTCACATGTTATCAGTTCAAAAGTTTAATTTTTCAAAGCACAGTCACCTTTCACGTTTATCAAAATTAATTTGGTAGCCTGTGAAATTTTTTCATCAATTGGTGCATTCAATTCAAGTATGTAATTGGTATTTGTAATTGAGAAAAAGAAATGTCTAATCATTCATGCACCCAATTCTGCAGCCATCGATTTTTTTTTTATTATTTTTAACAAATTTATGAGGCTGCCGTAATCTGTGTACCCTACTTGATTATAGCAGATTTATTTTTAATTGATTGCAGCAAACTTATTTTACAATCTCTACAAACAAATTCTTTGTTTCAATCACCATCATCATAACGTGGCGACTTCTTTCTCATACACTTTTTTAAAGGTTGAACCCCAACCTTAAGGGGCCCCACCGTCTTACCCTTAGAGCATCGTGGAGAAGGTAAATCACGGGATGTACTTTAGCAGACCAGGATATATGAGCTGCCATACTGGTGCCCACAAAAAGTTAAATTCCAAACTTTGTTAGAGGCTGGAATCGAACACTCATACTGCGGCTGTCAACTCAGCTGAGACTACCTCACTATTGTCTTTTACACCACTAAACTATGCCCCGGGGCTTCTCATATGTTTTTTTGTTTGTATGTATACATGCAACAATCCATTTGGTACATCCAAAACCAACTTTTCTATTTCCAAAACTTTATTGTAATTGATAATAGTGTCCGCACAATTGATTACTTCTACAACCACCAAAAACAATTGTGAAGCCACTATTTGTGTACAATTGTGCAACCACATATTTATTCATGTGTATTGTTACAGGCCTAGGGAGACCCGTTAATTCATCTGCCACGTATCGGTGAGCTAACCCCACACTGCCATGTGGCGGACTAACTGAATTCGCATTGGATGAACTAATTCCGATGTTTCGAAATGAATGATGTACCCTGACTGTAGAGCCGAATTCATCCGCAATTCACAGCGAATGCAAAGGCCTGCACTCTGCACCCACAATACCTCACGAATCTGCCTCACCACGCCCCTGCAAAGATCTTCTGAAAGGAGATCTTTCCAAAGTCAAATCTCTGACTGATTGATAGGATGCATGACAGTTTCCAAATAGTCAACTCGGCTGCTTTTGTCAGACAATTAATATTAGTCAACCTACGAATTGACGGGTTGACGTCTATGACTGATCTGAAGCAACGTGTCTCACCATCCAACGGTTCTCCTCTTCCCTTCTCGAGTATAAATACCCCCCACCCTATGATGAAAAAAGGATTCCACAACATTTTGGTAACACACTTAGCTTTATTATATTTACACTTGTTCTTACACACGTTCCAGCGACTACTTCACCGTCGGAAACTAAGTTCCGATTGATCGAAATACCGACTTGATCGTCGAAGTGCTCGCGGCCGCTTCCACCCATTCCGAAAAAGGCCATGAGCGACTAACGGCATGTTACCGTGTGCAAGGAGGATCTTACATCAAGACTTATTCTGTTGACCACGTGTCGGAGCCATTTTTCGATGTCAACATGTATCATTCAATTTATCATATCCTTATTGTTTTTAATGTGTACGATACTTTATGAACTTGTTAACCTTAT
Source organism: Fraxinus excelsior (assembly GCA_019097785.1). Classification (NCBI taxonomy): domain Eukaryota; kingdom Viridiplantae; phylum Streptophyta; class Magnoliopsida; order Lamiales; family Oleaceae; genus Fraxinus; species Fraxinus excelsior. Next base: position 5,405,504 of record CM032642.1, read on the forward strand.
ATTTGTTTATTTGTTCTTGTTCTTGTTCTTGTTCTTGAAATAGCACAACATTATAAATTAATATTCACGAAAAATATTACTTACTCCTGAATAGCATAATTTCTGATTTTCAATATTCCAGAAGAATATTGACATGCTGCTTTCAAAAAAAAAATAATAGTAAAATACAACGTGCTCTCGAAGTAGCACATATTTTGAAAAACATATTATTTTAATGAGTGTTTATCCCTTGAAGAAAACATATAATTCATGTTATGTTGATATTGACTACTTGATTAATCATTGTATGATACTTAATCATATTCTTCAAGATTAATTGTATTATATTTTATCGTGAAGTTACTCAAATAGTAAACATCACAAAATTTGAGATGAATTGTTGATATATCTAATTAAGTTAATAGTGCAAATATATATACTATTCTTCAAGAAGAAAAATCTTTTCTGAACTTAACATTAGCATAAAACAATGTTAATACGATATTAGGTGCATTGGATACCGTTGAAAGCTCCGAAAAAGCTTATATTATTTTGCCAAATAATATAAAATTATATATTTACGATGCACTTTATTCTAACAAATTCAGAAGAAATTTACTTAATTTTAAAGATATCCATTGTAATGGATATTATATTGAGACGATACAAGAAAATAATATTGGATATTTTTGTATTTAGTCAAAAGAAGATAAAAGAAAAAGTTCATGCACTCCCATCTGGCATGTTAATACATTTATAAAAATGGTCAAATCAAATATTATCATGAACCAGAAGATAAAAGAAAAAACTTCATGCACTCCCATCTGGCATGTTAATACATTTATAAAAATGGTCGAATCAAATATTATCATGAACCAGAAGTTTGTTGATCCAAAAAAGTTTATACTTTAGTATGATCGATTTGGATGTCCAGGAATTATAATGATGTGTCGAAAAATAAACAACTCATATGGACATTCTTTAAAGAACTAGAATATTCTTTTACCTGATGATTATCCATGTGTAGTTTGTTCACAATGCAAGTTAGTCATTTGACATACAGTTACAAATATCATTATTGAATTTTCAACTTTCTTAGAAATGAATCGTGGAGATATATATGGGTCAATACACCTACCATGTGGATCATTTCGTTATTTTATGGTATTAATTAATTCTTCCACTAGATAGTCACATGTTTGCCTAGTTTCCACTAGAAATGTAGCTTTTACTAGACTAATTACTCAAATCATAAAATTAAGAGCATAATTCCTCGATTACTCAATCAAGACTATTCGTCTTGACAATGCTGGTGAATTTAGATCACAAACATTCAATGATTATATCATGTCAATTGAGATTGTTATTGAACATTCAATTACGCATGTCCAAACAGAAAATGGTTTAGCGGAGTCATTTATTAAAAGTCTAAAATTTATTGTTAGACCACCACTTATGAAAACAAAACTCCCAACCTGAGCACGATTTAGGTTGGGTTGGTTTCAACCCCAACCCAAAACCAAAATCGACTAAGTCGGTTTGGATAAATTCCAACTCAAAACCGACCTAATCAAACTCTTAGACCAAACTAACCCAAATTGAATCGGTTTAGATCGGTTCGGTTCAGTTAGTCGGCTTTGTCTTTGGCCTAAAACGAATTTAAAGGGAAAAAAATTTAAAGCTTTTGGGCCCAATTTGAGTACACTTAAATCATTTTTTAACACAAATCCATAAGCTATTATTAATACAAAATTTTACAATTAACACAAATCCATAACCTGTAAGCTGTAAATAAATCAAATTCATAACATATTATTAACACACAATTTTACTCAAAGTAATTAATCAGATTGTACACCCATTTTACACCATTAAAAAAAATATGAAAGAGCTAAATCGTGCAATACTTAAAAATTAAAATTTGAAATACTATTTCATTACCTGTAACTAAAGCAAAATTAACATTCATTCCAAAAATCAATAACTAAAGTTGATCCAACAACCATCATTTAACATATAAATAACATCTTAAGCACAATTTGGAGGCCGAATTTCCATTTACAAGAAACTAAGTTTAACCATTATCCAGTTTGAATCCCCTTCACCTACAATCATAAATGGAAACGTGAATCATATTTCATTATAAAGCTAGTATCAAATGTGGTGCAAAAAAAATAAAATAAAGGTACATTCAGCTAACATGTGCAGAACTCTTCTTTTAATCAATGACTGAAATGGATAACAAAAGATTTTGATTAAGAAATTAAAATCAATAGGTATCTTACAAAAAGCCATAAGTTGTAACGTAAATCGCCTACTTGAAAAACTTGAGATAGCATGAGTTATTTATCCTTGCTGCTAGAGTTTTCATTCGTCTTTGTTGTTTTTGAAAGCTTTAAAAAAATGATTGAATTAACACTAAATGAAATAGTTAACTGCCTTTATCCAATTCGTTATAATACTCCACATCCTCCATGTAAAGTTTGTCCTCGCTTGGAGAAGATTTGAGCCAATTTTGGATGCAAACTAAAACCTCGACCATCCTAGCAGACAAAGAACTACGAAAGGGATCTAAAGTTCATCTTTGTTGTTTTTGAAAGCTTTAAACAAATGATTGAATTAACACTAAATGAAATCGAAACAAATATAATTAACAAACTAAATGAAATAGTTAACTGCCTTTATCCAATTTGTTATAATACTCCACATCCTCCATGTAAAGTTTGTCCTCGCTTGCAATAGATTTGAGCCAATTTTGGATGCAAACTAAAACCTCGACCATCCTAGCAGTCAAAAAACTATGAAAAGGATCTAAAATTCTTCCTCTAGCACTGAAACCACTTTCTGAAGTGACCGTAGACACTTGAATGGCTAAAACATCTTTTGCAAGTTTGGACAAGGTTTTAAATTTAGTTCCATGTACCCTCCACCAGTTAAGTACATCAAACACCTTATCCTCTATATATTCACAATCATCCAACAAGTATCTTTCAACGTCATTTTTTTTTATCTCAACTAAATCTTTTGCTGCTTGTTGTTCTTTAAACTTGGAAATATGAGAAGAAGATGATTACCTCAGACCTTACATACCAATTATAAGCAGATATCAAATTTTCCTTCAATGTTTGGGTAATGGTACTAGCCAATTCCTTATCCTTATAAATATCTGAAAAACAGTACTAAATGTAATCCAATTTATATACTGGATCAAGCACGGTAGCAATCAATAACATTTGGTTGACATTGTTCGTGTTCTCCCAGTACTTGTCAAATTTTTGTTTCATGTTATTAGCTATTTCACATAAAAGATCATCTTCAGTTGAACTCCAATCTTCCAAATCCGCTACAAGTGAACATACTTCATGAAGATAAATCATGGAACTAACATGTAATGAAATACTAGATTTTAAAGTCACATCATAAAAGCTTTTAAGGAATTTTACAAAAACTGAGGCATTCTCCAAATCACTTAATAAAGGAGGTCCACCTGATAGAAAATATATTAAGGATTATTGATCTAAAACAATCAATAATCACCCTTGTAATCATCCATGTTAAAATTAACGAGAATATCAAAATGAAAAACAGAAGCGTACCTTGAACCAGATTCTTCGCCGGAATTGGTTATGATCTTCCAATTGATTGATGATCTCCTTATCAAATTTGCTCTCCATTGATGGGGATGTAGAGAAGCTAGAAGAACACCAACAATTGGGGACCATAACCCCTCTAAAAGGAATAAGATAATGAATGGTCATTATCTTTCATTTGCTTCAAATCAGCCCCTCATCAATTTGAAACAAACATCCGGTCTCTACACTTTAATTCCATAAAACCTAATACCCAATAGTCAAATTTTGTCTTTGGTAGATCACTTTAATTGACTAATAAACTTTAAATAATAGCACCACACATTTTAATACGTTACGTGTGGCCCCAATTATGTTAGAACTTTCCAACAATCTCCCACTGGGCCAAACATGTAACCTTTCAAATGTGCACAACCTTATGAGCTCAAAATTTTTGCTATTATTATTATTATGGGTATTGCAAACAATCTCGTCCAGGAGTCATATTGATATAGGATCAAAGCGATTTTCGTCACATTTAACGTGACTAAATCCATCAATGGTCACGTACACCCACATAACCAAATGACATAGATCAATCATGGAAATTACATGTTATGTGATCCACCATGTCTATTTCCAACTGGTCCAACCTTATTTCTTAAGTGAGATCAACCATAAACTTTAATCAGAGTGGAACTGAACTGAATACTTTATTTCTGAAATTAACCGAATATCCATGGATAAAATATGTGTCTAAAACAGACAACATCCAAATACAAACTCCCACTGGACTGGCATATCATCAAAAGATGAATCACCCATGTGAGCAATATACTCATGAAAGACCTTGGGAGGTATCCATTTAGTAAATGGATTCATGATTATGGAGTTTGTTTCTATATGCTTTATAGAAATCTAACTACTCTGATTTCTTTCCTTAACAACTAGGAACTTAATGTCTTTAGACTTTGACATCGTCATGTTCCCGTTGGAATACAAGACTGCTATTGTCACATAATAACTTAACTTAAATGGCCTTTCAATTCCATCCAAAATATGCAGCCCAGTGACAATATTTTGCAGTCAATTCCATGATCATAATCAGATTATCCAACGATCTCCAATTGGTCTGATTTTCCTGAATGTGATCATGTAATCCTTAGTTCTCTATAAACACTGAATAACCTTATAGCTGCTTTCCAAATTTTCATCCCAAAATTTAGTTAAATATCTGTCTAGCATTCCAATGAATGCTATATCCGGATGTGTATAAACTTGAGTATACATTAAATTCTCAATTGCTGAAGCATATAGAATTTTACGTATTTCCTTTTCTTTAAATTTATCATTGAAACTTTAATTGAGACTAAACTTGTATCCCTTATCAATAGGGGTGTCACCTGATTTACAGTCCTACATGCCAAACCTTCTAAATACTCTATCGATATAGCTCTTTTGTTACAATCCAAGAATACCTCGAAAGTAATCTCGATGTATCCAAATCCTTAATACAAAAGAGACGTCACCAAGATTTTTCATCTCAAAATTCATTAATGAAAATCTCTTAGTTTTGTACAACATGTCTATATCATTAGTGGCAAGCAGTATGTCATCAACATACAAAATCAGGAAAATACGTTTACTCCCACTGAACTTGTGATACATACAATCACCAAAAACATTCATCTCGAAACCAAATGAGATAATTACTTGATGAAACTTGTGGTACCATTGACAGGAAACTCACTTAAGCCCGTAGATGAATTTCTTTAATTTTCAAACCATATTTTTTGGGTCTCCTGACACAAAGTTTTCTGGTTGTACCATATAGATCGTTTCATCAATGTCACCATTGAAAAACGTCGTCTTAACATTCATCTGTTGTAGCTCAAGATCAAAATGTACAACAAGTGTTATAATTGTCCTGAAAGAGTCTTTCGTTGAAATCGGAGAGAAAGCTAAGCCTCTTTGTAATCAATGTCTTCCTTTTGTATAAAGCCTTTAGCTACAAGACGAGCTTTATATCTTTCCACATTACCATTCGAATCCCTTTAGGTTTTAAATATCCATTTGCAACCAATGAGTTTCGTACCTTCTGGTAATGGGACAAGATCTCAAACTTTATTATCTTGCATAGACTTATACTCTTTATTCATGGCATCAATCCACTTTTGAGAGTTATTCCTTTGCATGATTTGATGAAAGTTGATTGATCAGGTCTTCTTTCACTAATCCATGCCATCCTTATTTTCTTGGAAAAGACTATAAAGTCATCCAGAGTTGTCTCTCTCCCTTTTATAGTGAATTTCCTTAATAACTTTGTATTTGAGGTTATTAAGTTTGAATTCCTGGAACAATCTCTTGATTGTATATAGGGGATTATTTAATGAAGTCTTGATCCGAAATTGTTTCTTGAACAAGATCTGAAGCAAGAATTTGTCCTTGAACTTGATCATTGTCAATTGCATTATATAGGGGATTATTTAATGAAGTCTTGATTCGAAATTGCTTCTTGAACAAGATCTGGAGCAAGAATTTGTCCTTGAACTTGATCATTGTCAATTGCAACAGAAGAATTATATACATATTCTTCATTCAAGACAAACCTTATAACATTATCTCCCCCCGCAAACTCTACATTCTCAAGGAACCGAACATTTCCCGTTTGAAAATTGACTTGATAGTGGGATCTTTAAAAATATTGTAACCCTTTAAAAAATTGATTTATTTGGAACTGTGTTCAGAATTTAAGCTGCAGTCTTTACTGATCTTAACTAGAAAGATCCTGATGTACTGTGGAATGATTTCACATTCCTCTAGAAATTTTAGCAAAAGGCAATGGACATTGTTCTCCTGATTCATCATATATATCATAGTATTCACCACTATGGTAGATTTGACTTAATGAATTCTTTTACTGAGTTGATTTTCAATCTCAGTCTTGTATGCCTTGAACATGTCCAATGTTTGGGATTCTTCATAAATGAGATATAGGTAGCCATAGTGAGAAAATTCGTCTATGAACTAAATAAATGACTGTTGACCATTCCATGAAACCGAAGGAAATGGTCCACAGATAACCGTATGAATTAGTTCTAAGACGTCTGAAGTCATATAGCACTTAATCTCCTTATGTTTGTTTATTTTTCCTTAATGCAATTGATATTGGCACTTAAGTCTGAAAAATAAGGAATCAAGAATTCCTTCTAACTCAAGATTTTTCATTCTCTTTTGAGAAAAGTGACCTTATTACTTGTGCCAAAACAAAGCAGAATTCTCATTGGTTAATTTATGTTCAATACCATGCGGATTCACATACAAGATTTCTTTATAAGAGGCAACTGTATTAAACTGATATAGGTTATCAGAAAGAGATCAACCTGACTATTTCAAATTGAACAAGAGTAACCAAATTTGTCCAATGTAGAAATAGAAACCAAATTCCATCCAAAAGACGGTACCGCAAATGTCTCTTTCAAATTCAAATAATAACTAGCCTTTTGATGATAACTTAAAGTTAATATAGCCTCAACCTTAACTGATTTGCCATCACCCCACATAGATGAATCTTTCAGCATCAATTGGTTTTGGCAGATCAGACAACCCCGCATATACACACTTATTTGAATAATAGTACTGAAATATAGTCACTGAGTGTGTTTAGGTATTGACATTAAATTTACCTCAAAACAAACCAAAATGAGAAGTGTACTTTTCTTTACACGCCAAGCGTTATATTTAGTACAGTCTCTCTTTATATATCCCAGATTTTCACAAAAGTTACAGCAAAATTTATCATTATTAGGCTTTTGCTGTTTATTTTAAACCGAACTGAATGCAACTTTGTTATTCTTTATTATTCTTAGAAGTACTTGTCAAGTGAGTAATGCCAGTTTCATTTTACTTTAGTATTTCTTCTTCTTGCACATAATATGGAAATGAGCTCATTAAGAGTCCACTTTCCCCTTTTGACAGTTGTAACTGCCCTTAATCAGTAGAATTGTGCAAGAAGCGGAATCAATACCAAATATAAGAGCAAGTCATCAGACCGCTCGAGCTTTAGTGCCTTAAGCTTAGAAGCAATGTGAGACATCTTCATGATGTACTCCCTTATGTTTCCTTTGCCTTTATACTTTATTGAAATCAAGCTTTGCAAAAGTGTGCTTGTTTCAGCCTTATCGTTTTTCGCAAAACGTTTCTCATTTCGGCAAGAAATCACCGGCATTAGTTACTTCTTCAGATACTGTGCCTCCAAAGGCTTCCAGAATGCCGCGCTTAATGATCATTAGACTCATGCGATTTGAGCGATTCCAATTCTCAAAGTTCTCTTTTCCATCAGATGAACTTTCTTCCGTAAGAGAAACGGGTTGCTCAATCCGAAGCGCATGATCTAGATCTTTGCAGCCAAGAACAATTAATATGTTCTCTTTCCAATACTTGAAGTTCGTTCTATTTAGCACTGGAATTGAGTTGATGTTAACATATATAGCAAAAGTGGATGGATTAACTGAATAGAGAACTTATTCCCAATAAACACGTTTACATTGGAATCCGTATAAACAATTAAGTTATTCAAATAATGGTACATCCCATCTCAAGATACCTAGCACATCATTAATATCAAGTCTTTAGACAGTAATATTAACTGTAAGTGGTACTCTTGATATAGTGATCAAACATTGACAATAAATCCTGTCACATAATAAACCCATCTTTGGATTGATTTATTATTCATATGGAAACCTTATAATTGTCACACATTTACCACCACAAGTGTGCGTACAATTCGGCCAAATATTAACCTTCCTTTGGGCCGGCTAATATCCGCATGAACAAGCATACACACGAATTCCTTGTAATATTCTAAGTTAATTAATTTACACAAGAGAGGTTGCTTTGGCAACATATTGCTTCAATTAAGTCACTTTCGAATATTATATTCTCAAATGAGTTATTTATACCAAAATTTGAAATGCGGAATACTTAATTATATTTATCTTGAAACTTTAAGGGCCTAAGGGTTAATAATTCAATACTTTAGGGGTCAAAATTAATTAATTCGAAACTTAAGGGACCAAGAATTAATTATTGAAAACTTTAAGGACTCAAAACTTAATAGTTCAAAACTTTATAGGTCAATAAAGAAATTATTGGAAAGTATAGAAGTCAAAAAACAATTTTTAGAAACTTTAGGGGCCAATTTAAACCAATTATGAACATTCAGGGGCTTAATTACAAAATTTAGAACTTAAATGGCCCAAATTAATCAATTTCAGAACTTTAGGGGGCTGAATTATTAAACCCAGAACTTTAAAAGGCCCAATATTATGAACTTTAAACTTTAGGGACTTAGTTATTAAGACTCATAACCTTAAGGCCCACATTGAATAAATTTTAAACCTTAGGGGCTAAAACGTAAATTTTAACCCTAATCCTTAAATTGCAGCCAAGGACCTTAACATATCAAATTTACACAACATGTCCCGCCCCTCAAATCCCTTAACTGAAGAAATTGAATGAAGCAGCCCCTTCTCCTTCTTCTCTCTTCACCTTGGCGGCGCCGCGCCGCCAAAAAAAACCTCAAGGATGGGGGGCAGGCGGTGCCCCTCCCCCCCCCCCTTCGTCTCCTGCGCTGCTGGCCCTGTTACAGCCGGCGGCAGCAGCTACAAAAAAAAATTTTTTTTTTTAAAAACTTGAAACCTTAATTTCAACAGATCCAAAATCCAATCTTTATTTCAAATCCGAATTTTCTTGATAAAAAAAGAAAACCTTAATATTATCAAGATCGACATAATTCCATGCTAGATTCATATACCAATGAATTCAAATTGCATAAACTAACAGGAAAATCATATAATCCATAAAACTCAGAATTTCAAAATTCAATTTCTCAATAATTCAACAATAGATAGGCTCTGATACCACTTGATAGAAAATATATTAAGGATTGTTGATCTAAAACAATCAATAATCACCCTTGTAATCATCCATGTTGAAATTAACGAGAATATCAAAATGAAAAACAGAAGCGTACCTTGAACCATAAATCCATAGGTGTCTGATTCTTCGTCGGAATTGGTTATGATCTTTCAATTGATTGATGATCTCCTTATCAAATTTGCTCTTCATTAATGGGGATGTAGAGAAGCTAGAAGAACACCAACAATTGGGGACCATAACCCCTCTAAAAGGAATAAGATAATGAATGGTCATTATCTTTCATTTGCTTCAAATCAGCCGCTCATCAATTTGAAACAAATATCAGGTCTCTACACTTTAATTCTATGAAACCTAATACCCAATAGTCAGATTTTATCTTTGGTAGATCACTTTAATTGACTAATAAACTTTAAATAATAGCACCACACATTTTAATACGTTACGAGTGGCCCCAATTATGTTAGGACTTTTCAACACCACCCCCTTCTTCTACCACCATTGTCCTCTCGAAAATAGCCTAAGTAATGTCCATCCTCTTCTTCTAAGCGTTCAAAAGCTTTTTGGTACTTCAAAGCGGCCACCAACATCAAATAGATGGAATTCCACATCGTATGCACATCCAGAAATACAAATTATTTTGATTCAATTTTTTCTTTAGCTGCACACTCCTTCAATTTTTCATACCTACCCGGTGAAGATTTCACGTACTTCACTGCATTGCGAATGCTGACTATTGAATCATGTGTCTCCTTCAACCCCTCACACTCTATCAAATTAATAATATGTGCACAACACCTCATGTGCAAATATTTGCCATCTAAAACTCACCTATCATTGCCCCAACCAATCATCTTCCTCCTAAGATATGTAATAGCCGTTTCATTTGCGCTAGCATTGTCCACCATGTTTGTAAACACCTTATCAACGCCCCATTCATGTAAGCAACTTTCAATAACCTTATCAATAGTTTCACCTTTGTGATTAGGTATCACACAAAAGTTCAAAATTCTTTTTTGAAGCATCCAGTTAGAGTCAACATAGTGGGCTGTAAGAGACATATAATTTATATTCTGAATGGATGTCTAAGTGTCCGTAGTAAGTGAATCTCTTTAACGTTGAGTAGTGAGGTTCTTTCTCAACTCCAATTTTGCATTCAAATACAATTGGTGAATATCTCTAACAACAGTTCTACGAGATGGAGGATCAAACTTAGGACATGTTACGCTACAAAAGTGTCTAAATCCCATCTCTTCGACAAAGCTAAAAGGTAGTTCATCGATAACTACAATTTTAGCACATGCACTTCTACACGCTTCCTTACTAAACCTAATAGCAAGAAGAGTGGTCCCATCCCCTTCATCTTGTTTATCAAAACTTAAGATATTTTTGCCTTTTATCTTCCACCCGTCCAAGATACTTCTTACAATGTTTAATCAAATGAGTCCACAAAGTACTTGTCCCACACTTCTTAGCCCCACAAGCATAAGAATATCCACAATATTTGCACTCACACCTAACATCTACCGCTTTTGGGTCTCCCATTATCGTGAAATGATCCCAAACATCTGATGTTTTCCTACTACTTTTTCTATTTCCTAAACATGATGGTGGAAGTGGAGGACGAGTTGCAGCATTTGTACTTGCATTTTTTGTTGCTGGGGTTCCACCGACATATTGACATTCATCGTCAATATCCATATTCAAATCTATACAAAATAGGCATGCATATTAATAATAAGGAATAAAATTAGAAGTAGAAAATAATAGTAGCTTCAGAACAAAACTTTGACGAGCAATCAAAAGAAGAACTTATTCATGAGTTCGTCCTTGAAATCATTAAAAAAATGTAACATTATCTCCATGATTAGACAAGAACTTGATCTCTGCTTTCATCTATATCACATATTTCACCACTTCGATCTAAAGGATGGTTCCATTTTAATTGACTTTAATTTATTGTGAATTAAACCTTTTCACTTTTCAATATGTGAAATCAAAAGAGAGCTCACAAAACATTAATTTGACAAGAAAGTAGCACATGTAAGTATTTTTCACATAAATGTATATGGTCTTGATGGTACAAAATAGTTAAATATTTTTTAATTTGACAAGAAAAAATTGTAACTGTTTTTTACTGCTATTGAAGCATTTACCTTGTACTGAAATTCTAAAAATGGAGAAAAGAGCACAAGTCAGCAACATATCCCAAATTGAGAAAAATATACAATTATAGAAAAGTGTAAATAATGCATCTACAAATTTTACACACAATAGTAAAAGGATACACATATGCTAAAAACCCAAGAAAAAGAAAAAGGGTACAAAACAGTTAAATGTTTTTTAATCAAATTTCCTTGACCTAACTTTCTGGGTACCCATAAATTAAGGCTGCTAGTCTCAAAGACATTAAGAAAACATTTGTGTGGTCAATATGTTTTTTTAATCAAATTTCACTTTTCAATATGTGAATTCTACACTTGACTAAATCAAAATAAAAACTCTATCTGTATCCATTCGAAATGTCGAACCTCTAGTTCCATAGTACATCAATAATATGTACTCAATAAATAGAGAGACAACTAGTATAGGAGGCAGTAGAGACAAGGACAACAGTTTCAAACTATGGAGGCAATTAGATTTTGATAGTTTTTACCTTTTTGGAATAAGTGAGAAGATGAAAAGGTTATTGAACGTATTTTTTAATAATAGGTATTGACTTTTGATTGATTTAATTTTTAAGTTAGGCTTTAATCTCATAAATGTAGTATACTAAAAATTGGGAACTCTAAACAACCCTTTAAAAACTAGGAACTCTAAAAACTGGGATCGGTTTAATCGGTTTGGTCTATTTTTCGATTTTTCTGCCCGGGCCTACTCCCAATTTCTGTTTGGAATCATGCCATATTACATGATGTGTCATTGGTTCATATTAGACCAATTACATATTATCAATATTCACCTTTACAATTGACATTTGATCATAAACATAATATTTTTTACCTACGGGTTTTGGGTTGTGCTGTTTAAGTCCATATTTCACCAAACAACGGATTAAAATGGGTTACCAACGAAAACTTGAAATTTATGTAAGTTTTGATTCACCATCTATTATTAGGTATCTTGAATCTTTAACGAGTGACTTATTTGCTGCATATTTTGCAGATTGTCATTTTGATGAAATTACTTTTCCAACTTTGGAAGGGGAAAAACTAAATCCTGAAAAATAAGGTAATTTTTTTAAATAAAACAATTATATCTCATTTTGACCCCCCACAACAATCAATGTGAGCAAGATATTGAAAAAAACATTCATTTGTAAAGAGTTGCAAATTAATTATCAGATGTATTTGCTGACACAAGAAAAGCGACAAAGTCATACATACCAGCAGAAAATGTTCTAGCAAAAATTGATGTCCCTATATGACAATTTGCTGTAACAAATGAATCTCAAATACGCCAAAAGCGAGGTCGACCAGTTGGTTCAAAAGACTCTATACCTCGAAAAAAAAAAGTACAAGAGAAAAATCAACCAAAAACTTTAGAAGAAGTAACATTAGAAAAGAATAATCAATCAAATATTGAAAATATGGTTCCTAAAGAATCACAAGTGTCCGAAAATAATGAGATTTTAATAAATTATATGTTATCTCAAAAATTATGGGAAATAAACAATGTTGTTATAAACAATATTTTCGTCTTTAATGTGGCTCTTGATATTATGTAAAATAAGGATTCTGAACCACGGTATGCTAATGACAGACAACATAGAAATGATTGGCCAAAGTGGAAAGAAGTTATACATGCGAAATTGAATTTCTTAGAGAAACGGAAAGTGTTTGGACATGTATTTCAAACACCTGAAAATGTAGTTTCTATTGGATACAAATGAGTTTTTATACGAAAAAGAAATGAAGATAATGAAATTACAAGATACACAGCCCAACTTATAGCTCAATGTTTCTCACAAAGACTATGAGTTAATTATGATGAAATATATTCTCCCATAATGGACACCGTCACTTTTAGATTCTTAATTAGTTTGATTGTGTCATAAAGGCTCAATATGCGCCTTATGGATGTAGTGACGACTATTTGTATGATTCACTTGATATTGACATATTTATGAAAATCTCTGAAAGACTTACAGTGGGAAAAGCAAATGATACATACTCGGAATCATGTTATCAATTAAATTGTAAAGATTATTATATGGATTGAAATAGTCTTGACGCATGTGGTAAATCGCCTTAATGAATATTTGTTGAATGAATGCTATAAAAATGACTATATATGCCTACGTGTTTTCATAAAGAGAACAAATATTGGACTTGCAATTGTGGCAGTTTATCTTGATGATTTAAATTTAATGGAACTTCTGAATAGCTCAACAAAAATGTAAATTATTTGAAAAATGAATTTGAGATGAAAAATTTGGAAAAAATCAAATTTTGTCTCAGGTTGCAGATTGAACATTTCCTCAAATGATTATTTGTTCATCAATCTACATATATAGAAAGTTTTAAAACGCTTTTAAATGGATAATTAAGGTTGGACAAAACTCACGGATCGAACTGAACAGAACCAACCCATACTGAACGGTTCCATAATTATATTTGGACCCGACGGTTCTATTTATTAAATACTCGAAAATTTTGGGTCGGTTCGATTCTCTTCAAAATCGAACCGAACCGACCCATGTCCAGCTCTATGATAATGCACATCTATTGGCATCACCTATGGTTGTTCGATCACTTGATATGAAAAAAATATTATTTTCGTCCATTTGAAAATGGAGAAATGATTTTTAGTCTTGAAGTACCATATCTTGTGTAATTGGAGCATTAACTTATCTTGCATTTGTACTTGACCCAACATAGATTTTTCTATAAATCTCCTTACAAGATATAGTTCTACATCAACACAGAAAATATTGGAATGGTGTTAAACATATTTCTCGTTATCTATAGGGTACTATTGATTTGAGATTATTTTATTCTCAAAAGTCGAGATCTACTTTAGTGTGATACTCAGATACATGTTATCTCTTCGATCCACATAAAGCTAAATCACAAACAGAGTATGTGTTTACATGTGGAGGAATATCTCTATCATGGACAGATGTAAAGCAATCCTTAACGGCAATATCCTCAAATTATTTTGAAATTATTGCAATTTATGAAATATGTCGAAAATGTGTATGGTTGTGAAACATTACCCATCATATCTAAGCATCATGCGGATTAATTTCAAAAAAAATAGTCCAACAATTTTGTATGAAGACAAGGTTGCTTGTATTGCACCACTCAAAAGAAATTATATTTAAGGTGACAGGACAAAGCATATTTCTTCAAGATTCTTTCTTACACATGAGTTCCAGAAGAATGGCGACATCAATATTCATCAAGTTCGCTCGAGTGACAATGTAGCTGATTTATTTTTAAAAAAAACACTGTCAATATCTACATTCAAGAAATTGGTTCACAAGATTAGAATGTGTCGACTCAAAGATTTTCAGTGATCAACATCAAGTGGAGTAATTGTACTATTTTTCTTTCGCTTAGGTTTTATCCAATTGGATTTTCCTAGCAAGGTTTTAATAAGACGGTATTTATCTTTAACACTCTAAAATAACTGTACTTTTTTCCTTCGTTTCATTTTTTGACTCATTGACTTTTTATCAAATAAGATTTTAACGAGACAGATATTTTATAATGGGTCATTCAAAGAGTAGTGTTATAAATGATAAATTTATTAGTGAATGTCAATTGTAACCCTGCAACCTTAGAAATTATTACCATTGTATCCATAATTCTACCGTATAAATATAGAACTTTGGTTCTCATTATAATACACACAAGTTTATTGACTTTTATTCTCTCTTTCTTTTTCTCTCTTTTCAAAACAATTATTTTATTTATTAATATGTGATTTATGAAAATGCCCTTACTTTAATTAGTCAAAAAAAAAAAAAATGATGCAAATAACTGAATTATTACCCATTGGTGGAACTGATGTAGGGTTTTTTTTCCCTTTAATTCGAGGTTGAGTTTGTGTTGCACTTGCACTAATGTCACATTTTGCAATAACGTTAAAATTTTCACTGGTTCAGATTAGATTAGTTGACTTCAAATAACAGAACAGTGCCGAAAATGGTGTAAATAACTGAATTCTTACCTGCTGGTGGAACTAATGGCATCATTTCTATCCTTTTCTGCTCGAGGTTGAGTTTGTCGCACTTGCACTACTTGTCCAATTCTGCAATAACATTAAAATCGTCACTAGTTCAAATTAGATTAGTCGACTCTAGAGATCCTTTTAGAAAAAAACTCCAAATTATACTCGTTATTCCAAATTAATTACGCCCCTAATTCATGATCTTTTTACACTGATTATTCCAAATTAAATATCTATTGTGAATTATACAATCTTACAATATAAATCTATGTTGTATACAATGTTTTCTTGTTCAATGTCTGAACTGATTTTCAAAAGATTGTATAATTCACGTCACTTCTACTTGCATTGTTGGCTAAGAAAATTCATTCTCTTAGCCCTTGCATGATCCATATTAAAATTCTCATTCTCATTCTTCTACTCATTTTCAACCATAGATTCCTCAATAAAATAATATTTTCCATCACATCAATAATTTTTCATTCTTTTTTCAACCACACATTCTTTATCAATCTACTATTTCAAAATACATTCTTCCAAAATAATGTGGCTCAAACATTAATCCCGATTACAGCCTCCTCTCCTAATTAAGCTCCAACTTGGGGCAATTCTCACTAATAGAAGGTCCACTTTTTACTTCTTTGACCTCGAACTAACTTACAACATAACTCAAAAGTAAGGGTGTGTTTGAGCCACATTATTTTGGAAGAATGTATTCTGAAATAGTTGATTGATGGAGAATATGCGGTTGAAAACTATTATTTTATTGAAAAACGTTTATTGAAAATAAGTAGAAGAATGAGAATAAAAATTTTTATGTATACCAAACAGAGGCTAAATTAGCAATGCAACGTCAGTACAATAGCTTATGGATGATGTTACTTATACATATATGCAATGATTTACATAAAAATGAATTGGCAAAAAGAGAGGAATTTTTTTTTTTTTTTTTAGAACAATGCTTCTTGTACATTATAGAGTTACATAATTATTTATATGAAGATGACGTACCCAAAAAATAGTGGAGAAATTTTATTTTTTTTATTTGGTTAAAAAAATTCTAATCCAATCATATCTCACCAACCATCTAAATTATTATGTATATGTATCACATATGTTCTTTTTTAACTTGATTGAAGAAATTTTGATCTAATTATATTTCACCACATTATGTGTGAGCAAATCATTATATACATGTAGCACAGATAGTTTATTTCCATCCATACCAATGATCAAAATTATGCGCAAGAGAAATGCAAGGAAGGTATGAAATTTTATACAATGAATATCAACAATTTCTTTCTTGATCCATCGGCATACAATCAACTACTAGGCACAAAACCAGATTTATATGGGGGAGCAAAGAATAAACCATGGATTAAGCACCGGAAGAAACGGCATTTCTTTTCCATTTCACTTGCGTAAACGACACAGTCAAGCATTCCAAAATACAAGAAATCAATGTAATAAATTAAGGATGACATTTTTTTTCCTTGAGAGGTTTAAATGCATCCCGCTGCATTGAGAAAAAACAGAAGATACGAAAAAATGTAAAATAGTCATAGTACACTTCTTCGATAGACGGTAAAAGTCCCATGCCGACCAGGAAAAACCAAACCTCATGACTTCTTAGGCCTTCCTCTCTTACCTGATCCTGTCCCCCCTGCAGACTGTGAGCTTTTAGTTGCTGATGGGGGGCGGCCCCGTCCCCGACCACTGCCTTTCTTTTCTGTGGCCGATTTACCAGCATTTTTGCCACGTCCTCTGCCTGAAGCCTTTCCACCTCGTTTCTTTCCATGTTCTGCATGCCCATTTAGTTGACCTTCACTGTCATCACTGTCATATTCACTATCTTCGCTGTCTTCAGACTCCGACGAATCTTCCAATTTCTTCCTCTTTTTCGAGTTTTCCGATTTCTTAACAGAACCCTTTTTGTTGACTTTGTTAGGAACAGAACTTCCACTCTCAGGTTCTTCATTCACTGCAGCACAGAGAAATTAGCATTATTATATAACATATTCAGCAGTACTAAACATCCTCAACTAGTCCAGACTAAATTCTGAAATTAATGCTCGAGAATTTATTATATGACATAATGCCCATTATGTGGCTGTACCTTCACCAGCATCTTTACCATCATATATTTCAAGCTGTCAATAAATTACAAATCAAAAAAATCATCAGCATGGCAGTAAAAAATGACCACGTATAATTAAAAATCAAAATCAAATCAAATCAAATCAGATTTATGCACTTGCAGAACTGTGCCATAACAATTCTGAAGTCTAACCAATAATAATGTAGACCAAAAATGCAAACTGATACCAATTTTTCAGTACTTTGTGAATTGGAAGGTAGAAATTTTGGGGTCAATAACATGTTGAATCCAGAAAGGTATCAGACTTTTAGTGCCGAAAAGTTTACCTGTTCAAGTAGATCCGCTATATTGGTTCTATCAACCACCACCATGGAATGGGCAAATCCACAAGCAACACTATAAGAACAAAAGGCCTAAAATAAGTTATTGACAACAAGAAGTCTCAAGATAATATAGTTTTGTAATAATACGAACCTGATAACATGCATTCCCTCTAAAATATCTACTTTTTTAGGAGCTGCAGAAGATCTACAAAGCAGAGACAGGAGCCAGAGGCCCAAATATAACAATAGAAGATAAAACAAGAAAATAGAAAAGCTGATGAATAAATTTACAAGGGTATGCTTATGCATCTATATAATTGACAAAGATAAATTCATATATTACGTACTTTTGCCCATTGGGTCCATATCCTAGTTCTCCAGATTGAGCATGACCCCAGCTTATGCACGAGGAATCAGCGCCAACAAAGTGGTGCATATTGCCAGAATCCATACAGCGTAGATGCCAGCCGCTGTTAAAGAATGTCAGCTTAGTGCTATATTCTCATTACTTTTGTATGAAGAAAACTTTACAAACTATTGAGCAATGTGACATTAAAAGATTGTAAATATGGACACTGGTGTACAGATACAGGATGGTAAAACCAAATAATATACCACACCTCAAAAATTAGTTGGATATATTCTTTAACTCATTTGCATGACAATTAAAGGGAAAAGGTTGCCAAAAAACAGAGGATGAGATTTCTGGATGAGTTCATAGCAACATTTTCCTTCTCTTGTTTTTTTTCCAATGGCCTCCAAGGAAAAACAAGTAACAGAGTGATCAAAATACGGAGATCATAAATTTGTGCTAGGTATCTACAGATCATTATGGACAAAAAGTAAGGATTTTATTTAGAAACCCCTTTTTTATTGTAGGTATTTTTTTTCCCAAAATTAAACAACGTATTTGAGTAGCCATATCCATTCAAATAAGTCCTTTTATTAAAAGATCTCCAGAAGTGCATGCCTAATTCAATTTCAAGATTCTTCACCAAATATAGAACTTGATTCAGGTTTCTCTGCTACTGAAAACTAGAGCATCTAAAAATTTTATCTTAAAGACATATTTTGCCCATTTGGTGACCTTAAAATTAAAAAAAATAAAAATAAAAAAAATGAATAGTATTTTTTGGAGAACGTGGTTAGAAAACAAGGAAAAGTTTTGGATTTATATGAAGAATATTTTTATTGTATGAATGTGTGGTTGAAAATGAGTATGAGAAATAAATTAAAGGGAATCATACAGGGGCTTCATGTCAAAAAAACTCAACTCAATTTTAAATGGATAACTCTACTTGTACATAATTTGGTGTACATAATGGTGTCCATACACTCACATAGGGTGGGGTTATGGACACCATTATGTACACCAAATTATGTACACCAAGCATCACTCATTTTAAATATAGAAAATATTGTTAATCATTCTATATTCCAACGAAATCCAAATTGACAGAGGAAGAAGAACCTCAAATCCATGAGAGGCTTGGGGTACATCCAATCATCCCCCGTGTTCTTCATCTTGCCCCACATGTAAAGCTGTCCTCCTCCTGAGAACAGAAATAAATTGCAGTTTCAGAGTTACAACATTCAGAAGCAGCTTTATGGCACAGATGTATCATATGGATGACGCGAAGATATCATATGGCCAAGGTTAGGGGATGGTATGAAGTATAAACATACAGAGGAAAATTTAAGCTGAATTCACATATCAAATTTTGCCAGGTAACTCAATGGCTTTAAAGAAATTTCCTAGTGTTAAGCCCCTTCTTGTACATGGCTGACACATATAAGAAGAATGTGAACTAAAAGAATTTAAGAATGGAACCCTCTACGTGCATATTGTACAAAGTAGGGGTGGTGATGGGCTGAGCCTATCCGAGGTTGGCTCGTGCTCAAGGGACTAGCTCGGCTCGGCCCCTAAGCTGCTGGGCTTATGGGCTGGGCCAAGCCCACGAGCTTCACTTTATTAATATTCTTGTTTTTAAGAACTGAAAACCCTCTTTTTTTTAAAAAGCTTGTGGGCTCGGCTTGACTCAGCCCATAAGACCATGAGCTTAGGGCCAAGCTCGTATTCGTAAGGGCAAGGACGGCTTGGCTTGGCCCATTGCCACCCCTACGGACTGTTGATAACTAATACACTCTTCAACTCATCATTATAAGTACAAAACACAACAACAAACAGACAGTACGACATGTTGATATAATTTTCAAACAAGTCCTCCACCATTTTACAAGTCGCAAACAGAGTTCATTACAATAAACTTTTA
The DNA here is from genome assembly GCA_019097785.1 of Fraxinus excelsior. Taxonomy (NCBI): domain Eukaryota; kingdom Viridiplantae; phylum Streptophyta; class Magnoliopsida; order Lamiales; family Oleaceae; genus Fraxinus; species Fraxinus excelsior. The sequence continues at coordinate 5,425,863 of CM032642.1, forward strand.
TGATTCAAGGATAGAAAATTATCGAATTACGGACACTTTATATAATTTAATTCTTGCGAAAGAGATAGGAATTAAAAACAGATGACATAAATGGATGCCGACAGTCAATACTTAGATAAAGAAAAGTCCCAAGTTCGCAACTGCTATACTCTTATCTACTTTCTATAGGGTGGAATAAACAATGGAATATGATTCTGTCATCATTTTCCTTCTAAATAATCAATAAATACAGGAATAGGTTGATAGCCACTTTCCCAAAAGTAATACCCCTTCAGGCCCCTTATCTATCTCCTACTCTACAAGATGTAACTTGATTAAAATAAACAAACATACAGCAAGGTCCGAATAATACCAGCTGTACATGCAGAGTTGGCTGAACCTGCGGAAACTACTGCCTCAGGAGGCAGAATATTATTTCTTGTGAAAACATCAACACGTCGAGGAGCCCATTCATCCTTCTGTTCTCTATGTCCAAGCCTGCAATCAGTAGATAGCTATTAAAGTTCATGACAAAAAGGAAACGAAAAGCAAACAAATTACTTTGCATGCAACTGAAATCTATATTAAGTACCTTCCATAGCCACCGAAGCCCCACCTAGTTATTTGTTCAGCATAAAAAATCAGAAATGCATCGTAAGATTATGAGTTCTTTACCAAGTGAATGAGTGGGTAGAAAAAATAAATATACCACATGCGAAGCAAAACTTACGTGTACACGTAACCATTCTTATCCACTGCCACTGGAGAACCCAATCATTTGGGAATTAAGTATCAAACACAAAAGAAACAGATAGCTGATGTAAAAATAGAAGCATGGCGGTAAAGGTAGTTGCAAAATGAACCTGTATGATTTGTTCCACAAGCAACTTTGACTATGGTCTCTCCAGAAAGAGAGGCTATTGCTTTAGGACGGGGTTGAGCTTCATAAGCCAACCTCACAGAGCTATCTTTAGTATTGTACTGCCAATGAAAATAGCATCTTCTAATTACTCAAAAAAATAAAAATAAAATAAAATCGTGCAAATGTCAATCCCATGCAAAGGGAAAATGAGATGAGCTCCAGGCGTGCACATGTAGTCGTGCACTAAGAACCTGAATGAACCCCATTTTATAGCAAGAATGCATTTTGGAATAGTAGATAGATAGAGAATGTGTAGTTAAAAAATAAGGAAAAGTTTTGGGTTTGGTTGTAATATTATTTTATTGAAGAATGTGTGGTTATAAAGAAGAGAGGAAAATATATTTATGAAAATAATGGGGATCAAACAATCAATAATTGAAATTTCTAAACACAGACAATGAACACACCAACCCAGTACAGGGAATCTAAATACAATTATTTTACAGGGACTACTTTGTCAGGCAAAAAAGAACACATGGCAATTAGAACTAAATCCGAAAAGGTTACAATTTCAACTCAACTTTCATGTTTCTTAAAGGAGGATGAAAGGAAGCAATAGTTTCTTCAATTTGTAATACTCTATACGTCAAGATTTTGTCAAGCTCGTAAATTTTTCTCGGGATGTGCGAAAAATGTGCATTCAAAATTAAGCATCCTTTACAAACATCTGAAAAGAAACATATGCATCAGTGGCTTCACAACCAGGTGAAACCCAATATAGCTGGAAACAAAAGCAAGCGGCTTTAAGAATTACAGCCTCTGTAGCACGGACACTTCAATAAGGGTAGCGTGTCCGTGTCCGACACGTGTTGGACACGAGTCGATACTGACACTTCTCGGACACTCTACCGTAATCATTTTTCTTTTTATATTAGAAATATTATATATTGTTAATTCAAAGTTATTAGCAAGTAACAAATAAATAATCATGTTTAAAAGATTTCAATAAGAAAAATTAATAATAAGTATAAAACTAAATTTATAGTATATAAATGAATTTTTTTTAAGAATTTAATCAACGTGTCGATAACGTGTCGTGTTTGTATTTTTTTCAAAAATCGCGTGTCGACGTATCCGACACGTATCGTGTCTGACACGCGTGTCCGTGTCGGTGCATCATAGATTACAGCCAATTTTAGAGGAGTAAAACTTATCATTGAATATGATAGCTGTTAAACATGCTGTCAAGGCAACATGTAGAAGATAACCAATTAAAAGAACAATATACAAAGAGAAATTGCATAAACAACCCATGCAAACAAGGTAAACAGAGAATCATTTTAAAGTCAAGTGTACATTCCAGTGAGACAATAACTGACTTCTGTACAATAACCTTGAGGTCGTAGAAATCCAATAACTATGCAATACGAACTAATTCATACTAAACCTCTGTTTGGGCTCCATTAAAATGAGATTTTGGGGGAAAATGTTTTTCGAAATAGTATTTTTTTGTGAACGTGATTAAAAAATAAGGTAAAGTTTTAGATTTACATGTAACTTTATTTTATACGGGAATGTTTGATTGAAAATGAGTTTTGAAAAAATGCATTTTTTTTTTGGAGAAATGGAGCCCAAACAGGGGCTAAACAGACTCTGAGGTAAAAGTACTCTCGAATGACCATGGTGAACAAGAAATTTAGGACCCTTGACCATACCTCATTGTCAGTACCATGTCCAAGCTGACCATACTGTGGAAGACCAGCAGTTCTAGAAAGTGTGAAAAAGGTTGCAATCAGATTATTTATCATGGATAATGGAGAGAAAATGTCCATTAAGCCAACATCTTGAATACAAATGCACTTTAGCAGAAAACACAAGAAGTCCGTGAACCGTACAATATAGAAGCTCCTTCGGCGGATGTTAACCATACTGTAAAATCACCTCCACAAGCAGTAGTTTTGACTTCAGACACAACGCAACGAACTGGAGATGGTTCAACTTCTGTACAACATTGTCACAGCAAATAGAGAATGGTTACAGCAAGTCGGAATTAGGGATCAGAAATATGCTGTACTTTATACAATACTTGCTGCTTAAATGTATTCCTCAACAAGTTCCAAAAACCATGCAAATTGACATTCTATTCCTCTGAATTTCATCCATACCATTGTGTCATCAAGATGATCAAATGGATTGTCTTCACATTGTGAGACTAAACACTTTCAGGACTTGCAACAACCAGGCATTTGAACCGCACAGTGAACACATGTACAAATACTATAACCTGGTATCTTATGCATCCTTCCCAAAAGATTCTCAAAACCCAACTACAAAATTCTTTACAGTTCTCTTCTGATTAACAAATTTAATATTTCATTCATAACAGCCTTCAAAACAAACTCTTAGCAGGTGAACCCTCTTCCAAAATAGTGACAGATAAAGAGTAAGCAAAGATGACCTAAACTTATAATAGAGAATTTTAAACAAAAAAAAAAAGTGTGTATGTACTTGTAACAATTGGATTAAAACTTGAAAGATATTGATTAGCAGCAATTTTGAAACAAGCTCTTGACAGTCAAAAACAAAAAAAAAAGAGACAAAAAACAAAAAACTGTAGCAACTCATTCTAGAAAATTCTAGTTTAACGATCGGTCATTTTGGCATTTCAGTTTTGAAAACCACAAACTTGATTGATGTTACCTCTTTTAAGGCAACGTGAGTCTTAACCAGCATTTCCAAATAAGATTGTATTCAATTCAGAACCCACCATTTTTTACAGAACCTGAACCAAGCTGCCCATGTTTATTCCAACCAAAAGCAAGAGACAGACCATCTTCGGTTACTACCACAGTATGACACCTTCCAGCCCCTGCTCTAATTACTTTATGCCTGCAAAAGTGGGGAATAGAAGAGAATTAACAGAATTTATGATAGCATGATTGAAAATATTTCTTCTGAGAAAGGATTATCACAATTCACTAGGAAATATATGGACCTACAGGCCTTTCCTAAACCTCATGCACCTAAAGGAGATCCCAACACATGAAATTGCATAATTTACATGCCCATGTCTGTGTGTACGATACATTTATAACAAAGATGACAAAAATAGGAACTGCAAAGCAAAAATTGGGAAAATCACAACATCCAATTAAAAAGGAAAGCAAAAGAACACAGCAACTGACTTAATCAATTCTGAAACGACAGTCGGTCTATCACGTTGAATTGTATCTCCATGACCAAGCTGCCCCTTCTGCGCACGTTACAGTTGTCAATCTGCTTAATTGATAATGCAAAAAAACACAGAAATGGAAGGACCAACATTATTATATAAAAAGACAATAGCCTTTCAGCTGAAGCTTAACATGCCTCGTTGCGACCCCACGTGTAGCAACGCCCTTCAACATCCAATGCGACGCAATGGCAAGACACTACATTTCAGATTAGCACATCACAATAAGCAAACACCCGTTCAAATTTGAAAATCGTGCAAAGTAACTAAAATTAAAGGAAATAAAACTAAATCAAGAACCTCCTTTGAGGTCATTTCAGTAAGAAGTACGACATCAAAAGGAGTAAAAGAAATAAATATTTAAAACAGAATAAAGTTATGAAACATTTTCTCACCGCAACCAGAAGCCACGAAACGAATGTTGACGCCCATGAGAGGCCGGAGCCTTGTCGGTGAATTCAAATTCCACTCGGCCGGTACCTTACGGCGACCGACGGCATCCCAGGAAGTGGTCCCACAAAACAAAAGCTCCCCACCATTTATCTTCTCTTCCTCCTTCTCCTCCACCTTCTTCTCCGGGTCCACATCCGCCATCTCCCGCCAAATCAACACAACCACCTAAATCTCTGTAATAAACATATAAAATTCAAAAAAACAGAAACAAATAAGTTTCAAGATTCCAATAGAATAAACCATTTACCAGGAAACCCACCTGAAGGAGGCCGCCAAATCTTCTTCAATCGGCGTAGAAACAAACCCGGATAACTGAGGGCGAGGCCTTAAGAACTTGAACAACCAAAAAATAAAAAAGCCCTAGATTTGAGATAATATAAAGAAACCCTACTGCCCACTAGATAATTTTTTTCCCATTACTTTATTGGCAAGAGTCACGTTGTATTGTTCGAGTGATTTTATCACTAAATCTGACTTTTATTTCGAAAAAAATAATGTTTTACTAGCAGTCTTTTTCAGCCTGATTTTCTATGCTTTTTTGGTTGTACCTTTGTAGGGTTCTAGAGTTCATTTCGAGTTTTGGCGTAGGGTATAATTGGGGAACAGTGCATCTCGATGGATAAAGAATAAGTACATGTTTGATAATTGATAGTTGAAATCTAAACTTTATTCTAAATTAATATAATATATTTCATGGAATTCATTTATTTTTAATCACACAATTTTTATCAAAATCTACTAAAATTTTGATTCTAATCCCCACCAAACACGGAGTGAATTCCGGTTACGAATTTTTAAAAAGAAAAAATAGTACACAAATAAATAGGCATAGTAAATTAAAAATGTATGATTGATATTATTATGTTTTTTTATGCCTTATTTGAGTCACATTTTTTCAAAATTTATTTTTAGTCCAATATTCTACAATAAAATAATTTTACACGTAAATCGAAAAAAATTTCTTACTTTTTAACCACACACTCTCCAAAAAAATATTATTCAAAACTGCATTTTTTTTTCCAACAGTGGGACTCAAACGAGGGCTTAATATCAAATGTTTGAAATTCTTTTCAAATAATTTTCTTACATTAATGTTTGTCTTTCGAGATAAAGAATCCGGAGTGAAATAAAACTAATGCTTTTAAGAGTCGGGGCTTTAGGGATTTTATTTTGTCCGACATCAAAAAATTATTGTTCATATTAGAGAATGAATGTAACTAATGTACCGTGTTTGGGTTTTGTTAAAAATAAATTTTAGGAAAAAAGGGTAGGAAATTTTTTTAAAATTTACGTGTACTGTTATTTTATTGGATAATATTTGATCGAAAATGAAAAAAAAAATGCATTTGTTTTCGAAATTGAAGCCCAAACATGGCATAGTATGTATTAATTATTCTATAAAATAAACTAAATAATATATTCTATTTATATTTAATTTAATAGTAATAAAAAATTTAAACGGGGTATGGGTTCCTCCACCTCGTTCCCCGACTTGCTCACAAAGGTTGTTGATCAAAATCCACCATGAACCAATGAGATTGAATGAAAGAAAAAATTAACAAAAAAGAGGTATAGATTTATAGTTATCGAAAATGATTGTTTCAAGAGACAAGATTGGTATAAAAGACAACTTCTAATATACAAAACATTTTTAAGACGTGCTGTGGCAGATCCAGAATTATTGGTTAGCTAAGGAGATCGTTAATCGTTGACCATTGATCGTCAATATGTTTAATAGTATTTAATTAAATAATATTAAAAAAATTCAATTTATATATAAATGCATTAAAACGTAAAAATCATATATCATAAATTCCCCCAATTTATTATTTTCTTTAATCACAATCCACAGATACCACATACATTAAAAAATAAAAAAGGAAAATGCTTGATTTCAGGACGAGATTGATTAATATCTTTTATGAATGGAATATTTGCTATTTTTTGGTAAGTTGTGACCAAATAATTCGATGATTTGTTATTGGAAAATAACTTGTGACCGGATAACTTGATAATTTGTGATCGGAAAATAATTTGTGACTAATTAACTTGATAATTTGTAATCGTATAATAAGTTGTGACCTATAAAATTTATGATTTAAGACCAATTATTAAACTATGACCAATTAATTTTTTGATTTGTAACCAATGAACAAATTATGATGAAATAATTTTTTTGATTTGTAATCGAAAAATAATATGTGGCCAAAGTTGTGATCCATAAATACGTATATGTAACCAATAATTGTATAATTGTAACATTAATATATTTAATTAATAAAATATTTTAAATTTTACTTATTTATCATCTGAATTTTGAATTTCGAAACTTTGAACCTGAATTTTGAATTGGACATAATTAATACTTGAGTTGTGATTTTTTCCCTCACTTAAATTGGTCCTACTTAATTTGATAGTCGATATAATAATTATAATTAAACATATATGCCCATCATAGAAAATAATATCCTAACATTCAAATAATTTTATTCAATATAAGGATCATATTATCAAGGAATTATTCAAAATAGACCCTGTTTGCTTTTTTGCCCGAAATTATAGTTTATGAGATTTTGCTTGCATATGTTGACTTGACATCTAAATATTTTGAGACAGATTTATGTTAATATTAGCCAAATATGGATTATGGCTACAAGCATTTTATTTGTCAAATTGTTCAAACAAACAGACAACAGCAGTTTGCCGGATTAATTACACTAATGACCACTGAAGTTTTTAATAATTACGTAAATAAGTAATTTTCTTACATAAATAATCATTCAAGTTTTTAACAGTTAAAAGCAATGACCACTCGATAAACAACTTAACCCTAAATTCTACGTGGCACCATTAAGTGCCAACATGTTATCAAATAACATTATTTATTATACCAAGTGATGCATGCATTAATAATTGGTCAAGATGGTTAGTGGGATAAGAGTCACTTGATATGCACTCAACGTATGACACATGATAGGTCATCGACCCCCATAAAGTCGTCTACCACTGCGAGACCGTCTACTCCCATAAGGCCATTGACCCCCATGAGGCATCTACCACTATGAGGTCGTTTACCCCCATGAGGTCGTCGACTCTTATGAGGCGTCTACCACTATGAAGTCACCCTATGAGGCCATCTACCCCTATGAGCAGTCTACCTCCATGAGGTCATCTACCATTTTAGGCAGTCGACTCCCATAAGGCCGTCTACCCCCATGAGGCTATCGACCATGTGAGGCGTCGACCCCCAAGACTAAAGCTCACTTATGGAGTGTCACTTGAGCAACACGGAAGAAGTGAAGATGCTATCTCATGTCGATGAACATCGACAAGAGATAGACGGGCTAGTGATACATGATGGAGTTAATAATTATTCAAGATGGCTAGTGGGGTGAGAGCCACTTAATATGCACTCAACGTAGGACACAACATAATAGGTCGTCGACCCTCATGAGGTCGTTTACCATTGTGAGACCGTCTACCTCAGTAAGGTCGTCAACCCATGAGGCATCTATCACTATGAGGTCGTCGACCGACATGAGGCCGTCTACCCATATGAGGTCGTCTACCACTGTGAGGTGTCAACCCCCATTAGGCATTGACCACTATGAGGTTGTCTACCCCCATGAGGTTGTCTACCCCCATGAGGTCGTCTACTACTGTGAGGTCGTCTACCCGCATGAGTCGTTTACCCCCATAAGGTCGTCTACCCCTTTGGGGTCGTCAACCCCCATGAGGCCTCGACTCCCGTGAGGCCGTCAATGACTATGAGGCGTCTACTTCCCACGAGACCGTCCACCACCATGAGGCCATCTACGTTTACAAAGGTCGTCTACTATTATGGGTCCAACGTCACACTTAATCACATAAATGACAAATGAACTAGACAGAAACCTCTCAACGGCAAACGTGGATACAACCAACTACTTGAAGAGTGGGGTTCATTCTACCATAACGTGGGGGAAGTGGAGAGACATACGTGGGACACGTGGCACCAGCAACCGTCAAATGCACACATAGCCACAAATGTCTACAAATACCTCCAAGGTGAGAAAGACTTGTCTTTTTAAAACCCGAACTACGTGAATTCACATTATACTATTTTCCCACTCTTAAAAATTGATTACTAATTCTCACATCGGATGTATAACGGGGTAGAAAGCTCCGACCTTATTTTGCAGGTTGTAACCGCTGACTAGAGTAGCTGGACCACCGCACTCGATAAGGTAAACACGAAGGACAATCTCGCAACCATTTCTCCAACTAAGCAAAATCATTGTTAAAAGTTAAACATTGGTTTACTATACGCTGTGTTCTAGAAAATATGACTAAAATTAAAGCTGAAACCCCAAGATTGGCTAACCAAGAGGGGGGTGAATTGGTTTTTTAAAAATTTTCTTTGAGTGTACAAAATTTTACACTAATAATCACACAAATGATAATGAATCAAACCAAATGCAAATAGGCACGTAGATAATCGAGACAAGTTTGCACAAAGTAGAAAATGTTAAATAAAAGAGTTAGAGAGTGCAAACGATATAATATGGAGGTTCGATCCAACGCAATGATCTACATCCCCCGTTACCAAACTCTCCGTCACGAGCAAGGCCTTTTTCACTATCTTGATTGGCTTGTGGTGCAATCTAGAGGTGTCCAGACGGATGGGCCGACCAGGCCCGTGAAAATCAGCCTGGATCGACCCGGGACCACAGGCCAACCCGTGACCCGAGCAGGTGGTTCATGGGTCAATGAAGTGTGACCCGCGAGCTTCGTGGGTTGCACATTCACGGGCCGCGGTTAACAACGGTTAATCGTGACCCGTGAAAAAAAAATTAAATATTATAGTTAAGTAGGTGTCAACCTAATTGAGATGTACTTAAACTATAAATTATAGTAAAAGTAGGTACCAACCTAGTTGGGATGTACTTATACTATAAATATTTAATAATAGTAATTAGAAATGCATTTAGTTGTTATTTGTTTAAATTAAATTTAACTTTTTAAATTTATAAATAATTCATGTAACATTAAATTTGAATTTTATGTAAACATTTCTTGGTATAAATATAAAATTATCATTTTGTTTAATTCTTAATTTACATTTTTAAAAAAATTGCTATAAATATGAATTTTTTTTATATTTTTATAATTTTATTTATACAATTATACGGGTCAAACTGGAACAAATCGTGACTCGTGACCCGCATGGGGTCAGTGGGCGGGCCTGGGTTGTAGTCCAAAATTGTGGGCCGACCCGTAATCGGTCTGTAATCGTAGCGGGCGGACTTTTTTTTCACGCGGATCATTATCGGGCTCATATGTTGGCGGGCCGACCCGGCCCAGACCACTCGGATTGACACCTCTAGTGCAATCCAACCCTTTACAATGCTTCCGGTGACTTACAACCAAGGAGCACCGATCTTTTTACAACGTTGAGCTTTTCGGGACCTCGACACGACCCCTAATATATGATAATTTTACCGTGCTTTTGAGACGTTTTCCCTTGCTCCTTGTAGTTGTCATGAGAGATGTTTCGTTGTTTTAGGGTTCAAACAAATTTTGGGGAAAATAGAGATTTGGATATGAAAAATGAAATTTTGTGAAAAATTGAAATGTATAAGTGATGGGTTTTGTAAAATCTAAATGTAATTGAAGGTTTGAGGTGTGAGACCAAGCTATGGAGAAGAAATGTAGGGAGAGAAGTTGAGGAAGAAGGTGAAAAGTGAAAGAAAAAGTGAAGAGGAGGATGTTGAATCGTGATTTTAAATCTCCTCGGATCTGCTCATCCGGACGTCCGATTCAACAGACTGATGCAAACTCGGATTGTCCGGTTCAACTGAAAGTGGGTATGAAGCCTATAAAAGGCACATGACTTTAATCATATATTTCATTTTCATTGATTAGACCTAGACCTCTTCTAATAAAGGAAAAACGATCGACTGCAAGAGGTTTGGTGAGAATATCGACTAATTGGTGTCCGATATCAACAAATTCAAGTGAAATATCATCGTTTTGAACATGATCTCTTAGAAAATGATGTCGAATCTCAATATGTTTCATTCGAGAATGTAAAACGAGATTTTTGGATAAATTAATAGCACATGTATTGTCATACATGATAGGAATATGATCATAGGATAGATGATAGTCGTTAAGAGTTTGTCTCATCCAAAGCACTTGGGCACAACAACTCGCGGCGGAAATGTATTTGGCATCGGCCGTAGATAAGGCCACAGGGTTTTGTTTCCTACTGAACCATGATACTAAAGCAAAATCGAGGAAATGAAAAGTACCACTAGTGCTTTTCCGATCAACTTGACAACCGACCCAATCGGTATCCGAGTAACTAAGTAGATCAATGTGAGTTCGTTTTGGATCCTAAAGTCCTAAGTTTTGAGTCTCACTAAGGTATCTAAAAAAAATTTTAACAGCTTTGAGTTGGGATTCCTTAGGATTAGATTGAAAATGAGCACATAAGCATACACTAAACATAATATCGGGTCTACTTGCGGTTAAATAAAGAAAGGATCCCATCATACCTCGATATTTAGTGATGTCGACGGAAGTGCCTTGTTCATCCTTATCAAGCTTTATGGAAGTGCTCATTGGAGTATTCATTGGTTTTAGATAATTCATTTCGAACTTCTTTAGCATGTCTAAGATGTACTTACTTTGATTTATGAATATATCATCACATGTTTCTTTGATTTGAAGTCTGAGAAAGAATTTGAGTTCACCCATCATACTCATTTCAAATTTCATGCTCATGTTTTTAGAAAATTCTTCACAAAGTTAAATATTTGTTGCACCAAAAATAATGTCATCAACATAAATTTGAACAATGAGCATGTCTTGTTTTTCAGTTTTGATAAAGAGAGTGGTATCGACTTTTCCAATAGAGAAACCATTTGAAAGTAAGAATTTGCTCAAATGTTCATACCAAGCTCTAGGAGCTTGTTTAAGGTCGTAAAGAGTTTTTCTAAGTTTGAACACATGGTTTGGAAAGTTATGATTTGCAAAGCCGGGTGGTTGCTCAACGTAGACTTCTTCTTGGATAAATCCATTTAAAATGCACTTTTAACATCCATTTGATAAAGAGTGAAATTTTTGTAACATGCATATGCAAAAAGCATGCGAATGGATTCTAATCGAGCTACCGATGCAAATGTTTCCTCATAGTCAATTCCTTCTTCTTGATTTTAACCTTAGGCCCCTAATCTAGCATTGTTACGCACAATGATTCCATTTTCATCTCTTTTATTTCAAAAAATCCATTTAGTCCCAATAACGATTTGATTTGTTGGTCTAGCAACCAAGTCCCACACATGGTTTCCTTCAAATTGGTTTAGTTCATCTTACATTGCTAGAATCCAAAACTCATCAAATTCCGCTTCTTTGAAATTTTTAGGTTTGATTTGTGAAATGAATGTACAACTACCTAGATGATTTCTAAGAGAGGTTCTAGTAGTGGTACCTTTTGATGGATCTCTGATGATTAACTCCTTTGGGTGAGATGAGACGAACTTCCATTATTTTGGCAATGTAGATTCTTCTTGAGTTTCGTTTGGAATTTCTTCTCTTTCTTGATCGTTAGATTCCTTAGATTGTTCATCATTGTCACTTCTTTGTCTTGAATATTCATTTGTTCGAGATGAGTTTCCAAACCTACATCATCATCAATACATCTCTCTCGATCAAGTAGATTAGTTTCATCAAAGGTAACATGCATTGATTCTTCAACGACTAGAGTTCTTTTATTAAAAACTCTATATGCTTTACTAGTCTATGAATAACCAAGAAAAATTTCAATATCGGATTTTGGATCAAACTTTCCCAAATTATATTTTGTGTTTAAGATAAAACATTTGCAACCAAACACTTTGAAATAGCTAATGTTGGGAATTCTATTTTTCCAAAGCTCATATGGAGTTTTGATTTTTTTTGCGACTAACTAAAACTCTATTTATGATATAACATGTGGTATTAACGGCTTAGTCCCAAAAATATTTTGGTAAATTGTTTTCATTTAGCCCGATCCGAGCCATTTCTTGTAACGTACAATTCTTCTTTTCTACTACACCATTTTGTTGAGGGGTTCTATGAGCCGAAAAATTGTGTTCATATACATTATTGTTACAAAAGTCATTGATTGCAAGATTGTCGAATTCTCCACCATGGTCACTTCTAATAGTGGTGATAGTGTGACCCTTTTCATTTTGAACTTTCTTACAAAAATGTTTGAAAGCCTTTAAGGCTTCATCTCTTGCATTCAAAAATATAACCCATGTAAATCTTGAAAAATCATCAACTATCGCAAAGGCATAATGCTTACCGCCAAAGCTAGCCGTTCTAGATGGTTCAAAAAGATTCATGTGGAAAAGTTGCAATGGTTTTGTTGTTGAAGAAAAGATTTTTGGTTTAAAAGAGCTCTTAACTTGCTTTCCAAATTGACAAGCATCACAAATTTTGTCTTTTTTTAAATTTCAAATTTGATAATCCTTTCACAAAACAATTTTTAGGAATTTTTGAAATAAGTTCCATGTTAACATGGTCTAATCTTCTATGCCATAACCACGTCTCATCATTTAGCCCAAGTAGACAATGCTCATTATTTTCATTTTCAATATTTGTGATATAAACTTCTTTATTTCGGCTTCCTACAAAAAATACCTCTTTTGATGTAGCATCCTTGATTAGGCATTTAGAAGAATTGAATTTTATGTGATAACCCTTGTCACATAGTTGACTAATGCTTAGCAAATTATGTTTGAAGTTATCGACTAACAAAAAATTCTCAATAGAGGGGGATATGAGATTACCGATATTGTCAATGCCAATTATTTTGCCTTTTGCATTATCTCAAAAAATTACATGACCTCCATCATTAGCTTTGAAGTTCGAGAGTAGTGATCGATCTTCGGTCAAGTATTTCGAGCATCCACTATCCAAAAATTATTTGCTTTTAATTTTGCTGGGTACCTACAAAAACAATTTAATTTTTGACTTTTGGTACCCATACAAACTTGGGTCATTGGAAGTTAGTTTTTGGGGATTATTTGATCCACTTGTTTTTGTTTTTAAAATATAGTTTCTTTTTAGCTAAACAATTAAAGAAAACATGCCCAATTTTATTACAAAAAGTACAAGTATTGTTTGAAACTTTAACAAACATATTTTTGAGAGACTTTTATTTTAAAGAGGGTTTGAATTCGATTCCCCCTTTGTCAAAAGCACATTTTTTATTTTCAAATATCAAGTCAAAGTTTTTCTTTCCCTCGGTAAATTTATACACAGTTTTTGTCAAATCCTCAACTTTTTCTTTTAGAGAATTATTTTCCTTAATCAATAGCTCATAGTCAATATTTTCTTTTGATTTTTCTAAATTCCTTTTTAATTCATCTTTCAATAGATTTTTTTTTGTTTTGAAAATAGAATGACTTAGAGCAAGTTTTTCAAAATTTTCAAGTAACTCATCGTAAGAATTAAGTAATTCGTCATAAGAAAATTCTTTTGTACTTACCTCGTCTTCGACGACCATGAAACACATGTTAGTAACTTCGTTTCGATCGTCGCTTTCATTTTTCTCATCATCGTCACTATCATCCCAAGTGGTTTGAAATGCATTTTTCTTGAAGGTTTTCCTTTTGTTTGGGCACTCCGTTCTTTTGTGACCGGATTTGTCACATTCATAGCAAATGATTTTCTTGTTTTTCTTTTCTCATTTGTCATCTCTTCTTTGAAATTTCTTATTGTTTAGAAATCATTTCCATTTCTTGACAAGAAGAACTAAATCATCAAGCTCTTCATCGCTCGTGTTGCTTGTTGATAGTTCTTCATCCATGGCCGATTTTAAAGCTATTTGTCTCTTGAGAGTTTCTTTTGATTCATCTTTACTCTTCCTTGTCTTTTCTTTAATTTCGGCATTGTTGAGCTCATATGCCATTAATGTTCCATACAATTCTTCTAAAGGATATGAATTCACATCCTTTGTATTTTCTATGAGCATTCGTATGGAAGTCCATTATTCCGAGAGTGGCCTAAGTATTTTGCTCACAAGTTCACCTTCAGTATACTTTCAATCAAAGCATTTTAGACCATTCACAATATCGATAAAACGAGTAATCATATCAACAATAGGCTCATATCAACATATTTATTTTTGTTTCATTAACCTTGTTTGTTCCAACATGAGTCACTTCAAGAACACGCCAAATTTCATGAGCCGAATCACGTGTACTAATTCTGTTGAATTCATTTTTATCTAGAGCACAATAAAGCAAGTTCTTGGCTTTAGCACTTAACAATAATTTTCTCATATCATCTTTATCATATTCTTCTCTTGATTTAGGAATGCTTTGGTCGGGTTTACCATCTACTTTAATAGTCTTTGTAGGCACAAATGGACCATATTCAATAATTTCCCAAACATTATAATCAATAGATTGAACATAAATCATCATTCTAGCCTTTCAATTATTATAGTGTGTGTCATCAAAGAAAAGATGTTGGTTTGTAGAATAACCCTCAAGATTTGAAAATTGGTGTTAGCCATAACTCAAGATTGTGAAATCTTAAAGGAGTGAGTACCGAGCTTTGATACCAATTGAAAGCCCAAGATTGGCTAACCAAGAGGGAGGTGAATTTGTTTTTAAAACTTTTTCTTTAAGTATACAAGATTTTACACTAAAAATCACACAAATGATAATGAATCAAACCAAACGCAAATAGGCACGTAGATAATCGAGACAAGTTTGAACAAAGTAGAAAATGTTAAATAAAAGAGTTAGAGAGTGCAAACGATATAATATGGAGGTTCGATCCAATGCAATGATCTACGTCCCCCGTTACCAAGCTCTCCATCACGAGCAAGACCTTTTTCACTATGTTGATTGACTTGTGGTGCAACCCAACCTTTTACAACGCTTTCAATGACTTACAACCAAGGAGCACCGATCCTTTTACAACGTTGAACTTTCAGGAACTTCAACACGACCCTTAATATAGGATAATTTTACAAGTGAAAACTTCTCTTCTTAACTAATGATAAGTACAAGGTTGAGTATAAGAAGAGATATATGCAAACACTTTAATGGATAGCAATGAATGAAGCTCAAGTGTTTGGTGTGTAAATCTTTGATGTAAGAATAATTTTCAAGAATTAGTTTTTGATCAAAGATTTTTCAAAAGCAAAGTAATTTGATAATGAATGATATGTAAGATCAATGTAGGTTCAAGTAATATCAAATTTAATGCTCAAAAATTACTTTTCAAATGGTAGATGAGTTGGTATTTATAATAGTTGAAAAATGTCAAAGTCTCTATCCAACCAGATGTCTGGTTCAGAACTAGATGACCCAACTTACCGTTAGAAACACTTTTGTCATAACGGTAAAAAAAGTGACCATTGCTGGCGAACCGACGTCCGGATGACAAAAAAATCCGCCTGGTAATTTTCCTTTTTATTTTGTTTGCAAATAATGTTTTTTCTTGATTTTTCAATGTAAGTTTGTCTTGATGGTTTTTAAGAAATATGTTGGAAAAACTTTCATTTGAAGAATAATCTTGTGCAAACGTTTTTATCTCGTAAATTGTGTTAAGTACGAGAAAACCATCACTTGAGCTCGAAGTGTCATTGCTAAGAATTAAAATGTCTTACCTTTACAATCGAGTCAAGAGAAGTCTAGATACAATGTCTTTGATAAAATTGGTGCGAGTGCTTGATTTGGGATGTAAAGCTTGTCCCCATGAGTGCACGATCAATCTTCGTTTGAGCTCCTTTGACAACTTCTTGTTCAATAGTTTTTGACTCAATTTTCCAACGTGTCAATTTAAAGATTATGTTAGAGATAAACATAAGTTGTTTGTTATAATCAAAACATACGGTATGATCATAGGTCAACAAAAGCTGCGTTATTTTTTCTTTACTCAATGTATTTAATCATCCATTTCTAACTCTCCACTTACTTGATGTAATAAATAACATCATTTTGTGACAATATCTAATCAGGGCGGACCCACAATTTATTTATTTTTTGAGTTTTTTTTACCCAAAGCTTAGCCCATTTGAAAAATTGAAAACCCTTCAACCCAGTAGCCCATTTGAAAAATTGAAAACCCTTTAACCCAGTAGCCCATTTGAAAAATTGAAGACCCTCCAACCCAGTAATCCATTTGCTTAGGACCAAACCCAATTTGATATTTAGATAAAATTAAACCCAATTCCCAAACCATATACATGTGCACGGTTTCTTCATTTCTGATTTTCTTCCAATTTGAATTCGCCCCTAACGGAAACCGTTTACTACCGACGGCATTCGCCATCCGCCGAAGTCCGCCCCGTTCTTCTTCAATTAGTCCACCATCCGCCGAAGTCCGCCATTCCCCCTTTTAGGTGTGTTATCAAATTTACTCGAATTGTTTTTTTCTGTTTATTCTGGGTATATGGATTGTGGATTATACTACTTTCTTGTTTCTTTCTTGCATTTTTAGATTGCTGAAGTCTGAAACTTTTTTTAATCAAAATTACTGCAAAGTTTGGGAAACATTCTTGATAATACTGGTTTTTGTCATTTTATTAATTTTGAGTTTATTCATACATTATTCATATTAAGATGTATGCATTTTCTGTTTATATGTGTATAAATATTGAATTTTTAGTCGTAAGTCAATGGGAATTAAAGAGGAAAATGAAATGTAGATTGGGTTCTTGGGCAATGATTTGGCATTTGAAGGAGGAAATTAATTTAACCAATGTGGTATTAAAGAAACCGTTGAATGATTAGGTTAAGCATGTAAGTTTTTTGAGAATTATTGGATTTCTCCAAGTCAAAGGGGTTTTGTTATTTTAGTTGTTAATTTCTGTTAATGGGAAATTGAGAATTTTCTGCAATGAAGATTGTTAAGATTTGACTGCGTAGTCGGATGGGGATCAATGGTTAAGTGATAGTTTGATTGCATATATTGAAAACGATGTACTTAACAATATTGATAACGATGTAATTATACGACGTTTTCAGAGTATGAAAACGTGTAGGCTATATTTGTAATAACGTATTGACTTATTTTTGTTAATGATATGTAGTTCTAAATATTTTTGAATTCTCATTTTTGACCCTATAAGACAAATGGTCTCGGTCCGCCTCTATATCTATTGCTATTTCTTCACTTAGTGGCTATTAGTCTAACAGTTAAAAATTTTGAATGATTATTACCTTGAAGAGATAGCTTCAGCACCCGTTAACGTAATTACTCAAAATTTCGATAACTTGCATGGTTAACTAACCCTTTGTTTGTATATAAAAATGGAGAAGATTGGCTTGATTTTTGAAGATGTTTCTTTCTATATATAAAAAGTGCCTATTTAACGGAATTTGTTGGTTTAACGGAAAAACTAACGGAATTTCTTGATTTAACGAAAAAACTAACGGAATTTTTTGTTTTTAACGGAATTTTTTTTTCACCACCCCCTACTTTCAAAATTATAATTAAATAATAATAATAATAAATTAGTTTTTGATAATTTTTTTAAACTAAAATATCTTGAAACTAACTTATTTGAATCGACTTTTTCTCGAATCTGATTTATGTATCTAATTACGATTTATCCAACGAGACCAATATTCATATATTTACGATAACTCCATCAATATCTAAATATTTGACACAAATAAAATATAATTTGAGAAATGTATCATTTAGTCCATAACTTTCAAAATATTAAAATATAGTATATAAAAATTGAATTATATTTTATGAAAATTTTCGGGGTATTACATTCTCACCCCCTTAAAATATTTTCGTCCTAAAAAATTTTCCCGTCATTTACCAATACTAAGTCTAAAACATGATATACATATATTATCGTAATACATATCATACTTTAGCGATAAAATGAATTGCATTATTACTTAAAAAAGAGTAAAGACTTAAGTCGTGCAAAAAGTTTAAGCATCCGTTTGTTTCTCATTAAAAATCCATAAAAATGAAAAATATAACCGTTATCAATCACATCAATCTATCAATTTTGAATTTCTATCTCTTGTGTGGAGTCCAATAACGGCTATATTTTTCATTCTTATTCTACATTAATGAAAATCAAATGGAGCCTAAGTAAACTCATCTTCTTACCCCTTAACATACCTTGAGTTTTCTGTTTGTGATTTTGGGTTGAAAATGACAGAGAGAAGCACTTTATTTAATTATTTATCAATTACATAAACATTACATCATTAATTATTTAATTAACCAAAAAAATTATATCTTTATTAATAACAAATTAATTCTTAAACAAAACTATTAAATATAAACTAAGCAAACGTGCATTGCACGTTGCTTACACCTAGTAGTGATTAAAATGTGTTAGCAATGGTGCCAACCATATAAATAACAAGCATTTTTTTGAATCATGATTATATTCAAGTTGAAATTGAATTTATGTAGATGATCCCAAGTTAATATAGTACATGGTTATGCTTAAAAAAGTAAAAATTACTTCTAAAAAACTTTGAAATAAGGATTATTTTACATATTTGCATAGCTAAGAGCGTCTCTATTTTAAAGAGCCTATTTTTATTGTAAAAAGCATCTTAAATAAATATTTTTTTGTCCAAGTCGAATAACATTAGGCACATTTCATCTTTATTTTGATTTTTTCAATAAAATTATAAAAAATTATGGTTCAAGATTTTTCCTCATTTTTTTCACTGAACTTTTCTTTTGTTCACATTGTTATTTTTCCTTTTTTTTTTTAAAGAAATATATTGGAAATTGACAAATAATATAATTATCAAAACTAAATTAATATTGTTACAGAAGGTATATGATGCAAACAAATGCAGACATCCCATGTGCCCATCTTACATTTCATGAAATAATTCACAATGGTTCCAAAAAAATATTTATATTTTATTTAATCAATAAAATAACTATTAATCATAATCTGTTTGAAGAATATTGATTTGGACATATTCTACGAGATTCATATCTGCACAAGAATGTATGTCGAAATATTTACTTGATTTGGAATCAAATGTCTTCACTCGGAATATCTCGATGAACCACAAATAAGAGATAGTACTCGCATAGTGCAAGGTTAACTGAATCTAGTGTCAGAACCTTAACTTGGTACGAGAATTTTCCCACTACTGTCACATTCCCGGAGAGCACAAGTAGTCGTTGGTTCATTGTAAATGAATGTGTCGTAAATGGGAGTGGAATCATAGTTACTATGACCAAATCTTTATTGGGTAATGCTATTTTGCCCAAGTTGGTTGACAAAAGGGGGGTGCCCAAATGATGTGGCGCCTGTGGGGCGCCACATCATTTGGGCACCCCCCTTTTGTCAACCAACTTGGGTATTGTAGCATGGTTCATCTTTATTTAGCATGCTCGGGCGCCACATCATTTGGGCACCCCCCTTTTGTCAACCAACTTGGGTATTGTAGCATGGTTCATCTTTATTTAGCATGCTCGAAATAGTGAAATGAACAACGAGTAATTGTCGATGCCGAATTGTGTTCCTTGAAAGGGGTAAAACTATTCGTGGACACATTTGCGGGGCTTGGATTCAAATATAATGTACCCTATGCTTCGGTGATGATCGAGACTCTGCCGTTCGAAAATAATACCATGTCACCCATGACCCTAGCTAGAGGCATTATCTCCATTACCCATACAGGATTAAAGTCGGTCATACGAATTCTTCCTCACGTATTGATGGCCCCAACAAGATTACCATTTTGGGCATTAATATAGGCTCCTTTTGGTGCACCGCCACACATCAATACGTCAGCACCAATAGCTCCTCCTAAATTCTTCAATGGAAGCAAAACTGCATAATTATGATTTAGTATTAAATTAAGGGAAATTACAGCGACGGTATCAAACCTTTCATTTTTTTTTTTTTTTTTTTTTTGCAGATTTTGTCCAAACTTTTCATTTGTGCCACCCACGGTACCAAACCTTTAAACAATTTGCACCCGGATTCCAAATGGACGGTTTGGTACCAAAAAGTACAAATGAAAGGTTTGGATAAAATCTACAAAAAAATGAAAGATTTGGTACCGTAACTGCAATTTTCCCTTAAATTAATGTTAGTGATAAGTTAATTACGTAATTTGTAACTAATAATAATTTGTGATCTATTAATTGCGAGTCACAAATTATATGGTATATGACTGTGAGCCATTTAATTTTTTAGTAGAAAAAAAATTATGTAAAAAAAAAAATTTGTGCGTATTAGCCCTACCTGTATTCCGTTCCTGGATACAACATTTATTAAATGTCACAAATATGATCACCTAAATTTTTTTTTTTATTTTTAAATATTTATAGTCATGAAATTTTTCCAAAAAATAATTTTACAAATATTCGTACTATAAATTTTTTACATTTTAATTGTAATAAAATATTCTCATTATGTTTTATTATTGCATTCATGTCTACCTCCTTTTTTACCATCATTTTTATTATTTAACCTTTAGACCTTGATTGAACCCCATTTTTATCAAAATTATTTTTTCTCTCCTCCTTTTAAACACACATTTTTCAATAAAATAATATTACATATAACCCAAAAAGTTTTTCTTTATTTTTAATCACGCATTCTCCATCAATCTACAATTTCAAAATACATTCTACTCAAAAAATGAGGCTCAAACAGACCACTAATTAAAAATATTACATTTTCTCCCTAAGAACAGTTTCTGTTCAAATATTTTTTGACATGCTTTGAAATGAGAAGACAGTATTTTACTATTTTAATGAACTTTTGTATTTATTTTTTGCTTATTTAAAGATATGAGGAGCAAATAAATCTTTTTATGCTATCTTAATGAATTTTTCGACAAGAGCCGTAATTAAGGACAAAATGTGTGAATTAATGGAAAGTTGAGAAATATAGAATGCCAAAAAAAAAAAAAAAAAAAGTTAGGAACATAAGTGTGGTGATGAGCATATGTTGAAGGACCTTTATTACAATTAAAATATAGTGTAGTGAACAAAAATTGTGGTGAATGTAGTTACGCTATTTTCGAATATGCCAACGAATAGATACCTACAGTACTATAGCATGTTTAGTGCGATTGAGAATTAGTAAACATGGAAATGGCAACGGGCAGGTTCTGGGCGTGGCACCCTGCCCCCGCGCCTCGTCCCGCCTTAGACGGCGCGCGGGCTTGCCCAGGAAAACATTTATTTTTTAAATTTATCGTTAATTATTTCTTTTATTCTTCACGAGACGGGCCCCGTCCCGTGACTCGAGGCAGGGCGGGCCCTGCCCCGCTGGGTGGGGCGAATTGTTTTGCCATCCGTTAGTAAACCAACGTTTTTATCACATGTCTAATTATTTATTCTGTTTGATCTTAGTGTACAACTTTTCACAAATGCCTTAATTGTAACTTAGTGGCTGTTTGGTAAAGTTTATTTGAGAAAAATGATTTTTTAAATAAGAAATGATTAAAAAGTAATTTTTTTTGAATTTATGTGTAAAATACTTTTATTGTGAAATGTATGGTTAAAAATAAATTTTAGAAAAATGGAGATGAATAAACCTCAGTAAACAACTAAACATTAGTTTTGATGGCCACGACAACAAAAGAATATGATTCGGTTTTCGGTCTTCATTTTCTTTCAGGATTGGTGTTTTCCTTTCACAGAGGGTCCAAGGAGTACGCAAGTCGCATAGATATTTGCTCATGAAAAAAACAAGAATTTGTCAAAGTAGTTTTCGACCAATTCGAAACGTTTTTTTTTTAATTAAAATTTATTTATGAGATTAAAAAATTGTTTTTGTGCAAATAATTTCCATCAACAGTCAATTGGTACACTTCATGCTTTTTGTTTGGAAGAACTTTTAGAATAAACTATTCTACAAAAAGCAAAGATAAAAGCAAAATTCTTGCCAAACAGACCATTAACCCATATTTCAGTGGTAGAATAATTATGTGAATGATCAATTTTCTTACATAAATAATCATTAAAGTTTCTAATTGTTACAGTAATGGTCATTCGATAAAAAAATAAAAAATAAATTTTACGCTAAATTCTACGTGGCTTCATCAAGTGCTAACTTGTTATCAAATAACATTATTTATTATGTCAAATCAGCAAAATCGTTGTTAAATATCAAACAATACTTTACTATACGCTTTATTCTCGATAAACTTGACTAAAATTAAAGCTGCACTATTTTTTCTCATCTGAATGTATTTCTCAATTCCTAACCATCCAATTTCACTTGGTGTAATAAATAACACCATTTTGTGATACATTGACACTAATGGTGCCACATACACTATTTAATGCTATTTTTTTGACGAATTTTGCTAGTGGTACATCAAAAGATGTACACAAGGGGATACCCCCCCCCCCCCCCACGGTACGGGATGGAACCCACTTGCATAAAATTTTTTTTTTATTTAAGTGGGTCTCACCCCATGTGAGGAGGGTGTGTCCCCATATGTATATCCTAATGTATCATTAGCATTATTCTTTTTTGACTTAATAACTATTAGTGTAACAGTTCAAAAACTTGAATGATTATCACCTTAAAAAGATAAGTTTAGTAATCATTAATGTAATTACTCAAAATCTCAATTACCCAATGTTAGTATATACTAATGAGAGTTGAACGTGTATTGCACGTTATTTTGAAATACTTTATAATTGTAAAAGTAATATTTGATACCAATTTATTGTGACGATTTGATTAGTCACAAAGGAACTAAAAAAATAAAATTTAGGATAGAAATTGAAGAAAATAAAATTACACTCTCAAAACTCAATTTCTGTGATTAAAATGCATAAGAATTAATTACTAATACATAAATTTAAATACCCGCTAAAATTCCTAAATACATGAATAGAAATAAATTCATTTATTATAACTATAAATCTATGTAGATCAAGATTTATTGAGTCTAGAATTAAAGTGAATGCAAATTAATTGTGAATTAATAACACAAAATTCATGCATGACAATGATTTTATAGTATTTATTATATATTGAAAATTGAAAAGTAGGATTTTAAGAATAATTGAATTGTAGTAAAGTTAAAATCCTTTAAAAACTGATTTTTACTTGATGTGATATTTAATATATTATAAATAAAAGTAAACGACTGGCTCAATTTTTTTTTTTTTTTTTTTTTTTTTTTTTACTTTTTGAAGATATCAACCCAAGTTAGTTGTTAACCCTTCCAGGGTTGAATTTAGACAAACTTTCTTGTTAGCACATTGAAACTTGATTATTGACAAGTGTTAATTTTTTTTTATATTTTTCCAAATCAATAAACTTACACCCTTCTCTCTGTTTCTTCACCACTAAATTCATATTTGAAGAATTTCTAAAACCAAAACTCAATAATTCATTTCACTAATAAACGGAAAATTAGATAAACTAACAAAATGGACACTCATTGAGCGTAAGTAAGATACTTACACTTGAAAAAAAATAACTACAGATTTTTTTTAAAAAAAAGTCAAAAAGTTTTTATGTGGTCACTTGACCCCACATGACCTCATGGTGCATGGTTATGTTTAAAAATTAAAAATTACATTTAAAAATCTTAAATATAAGTATTATTTAGGCTAAACTCGAATGGAAAATCCTAATGAGATAGCAGTTGAATGGAAAATACATCTGTAACTTAAAGCGTCTCCAACAATACTCTTTATTTCAAAGACCATCTTCAAATAATCTAACATAATAA